>APFE030260511.1:0-29113 GCA_000404065.3 Pinus taeda | reverse complement strand
CGGACTACACTCAGGATTTCATATTGTTTTCATTTGCTTCAGAGCATACTATGGAAGCGGTGTTATTGCAGAAAAGAGATGATCATGAAAGACCCATTGCATTTTTCAGCAGAGCTATAAGAGACGTAGCCTTAAAGTACAACATCATTGAGAAGCAAACCCTTGCACTTGTGAAGGCATTGAAAGATTTCCAGGTGTATATTCTACATTCTCACATTCTGGCCGATGTTCCTAACGCTGTTGTAAAAGATGTTTTAGTGCAGACTGATCCGGAAGGACGAAAAGGAAAGTGGATTGTAGCCTTGCTAGAATATGATGTGGAAATAAAGCCCACAAATCTGGTGAAACTACAGGGATTGGCGAAGTTAATGGCTGAATCAAACTTGCATGGCTTGGACATAAATCTTATCGCTACTATGTCCGATGAGAATGAGGAAGAATCATCAATTCAGGTATCTGAAATGTTTTCTCTTTCTCCATGGTATTCAGATATCATATGTGTGCTTAAAAATTTGTCACCACCACCCGGCATGACTAGAAACAAAGCGAGAACACTCAAGTTGAAGGCTGTTAAGTTTTGCATTCTTAATTTTGCACTGTATTGGAAAGATCCTCGTGGCATCTTGTTAAATTGTTTGGTCGAAAAGGAAGAGAAGAAAGTCATGGAGGACTACCACTAAGTAGACTGTGGTGGTCAACTTTTTTGGAAGTCAACAACAAACAAAATTCTAAGAGCAGGGTACTATTGGTTGACATTGTTTGCTGATGTATATAAGATGGTCAAGCACTGTCATAAGTATCAAATTTTCGAAGGAAAGCGGAAGTTATAGCCTCTACCACTCAAGCCCATAGAGGTGAGTGCCCCTTTCTAGCAATGGGGATTGGATTTCATTGGCGAAATTCATCCCGCTTCTTCCAGAAAGCATAGATGGATCCTCACAGCCACAGATTATTTCACGAAATGGATTGAGGCAATTCCCACCAAACAAGCTACAGATGCGGTAATCATTTCATTCCTGGAAAATAATATATTGTCTCGCATTGGTTGTCCGAATAAGCTAATCACTGATAACGCAACAACTTTCAAATCAAAAAGGATGGTAGAGTTTTGTCATAAATATCACATCATTTTGGGTCACTCAACTTCCTATCATCTGCAAGGCAATGGATTGGTGGAATCTTCGAACAAATCATTGGTCAGCATAATCAAGAAGCTGCTGGAAATAAATAAGGAGAGCTGGCATAAGAGGTTGGTAAATGTGCTTTGGGCAGATTGGGTTAGTCAGAATAAATCCATAGGTACGTCACCATTTGAGCTTGTTTATGGATTTGATACAGTATTTCCTACCTCTTTCGCTGCCCCACTTGTCAAACTTCTTCAGGAAGTCGACAGTGAAGAAGACCCCATGCAGAGAAGGTTGAATCAAATGGTCCACTTGCAGCAAACCAGAGAATAATTTTTCAAGAAAACATCCAAATTGCAGGAGAAAATCAAGAAAATTCATGACAGAAAGGCAAAGGTGGACAAATTTTAGGTGGACAATGTGGTGCCGAAGTGGGATGCAAGGAATGAGGAGAAAGGCAAGCATGGTAAGTTCGAGAACTTCTGGAAAGGTCCTTTCAAGATTGCAGTGTATCGGGGGAAGAATGCCTTTCTTCTGAAGGAAATGAATGGGGAATATTGTCCAGGAGGGCTGATCAATGGTCAGCTGCTCAAGCAGTACCACATTTAATTCATTAACGCTGCTTCCACTGTCAGTGTAAATACCATTTTATTTCAGTTTTGTTAGATTTGGTTAAGTTAGCCTTTAATTCATTTCAATGTCAAGTTTGAGTCAGTTTTTTTGGTCATTTTAGTTTCATAAATGAGTCAGAGTCCTGTATTATTTGTCGAAATGATCACTCCATAGCCCAATGGATGAAGGCACTGTCTAGCTCTTCCAGAGATCTGTTGTTCTTGGCACCTCCAAGGAGCTACCATCCCCCATTGCAGCCAATGTTAGAGTCGGTATGGTTAGTCCTCCGTCAGAGATCAAAACTCTTTATGCATTTCATTTTTAGGTGTCCTGCTCCATTCACCCAGCTGCACTCCGCTAGGGGAATGCCATAATATGAAAAAGAAGGTCATGGTAGTCATTCCCCCTCATGTCTAGCTCCTGCTAGCTTAGGTATTTTGTCAATAATCACCAAAGTCCATGACGATCAAGGTCTGGTCCTTTAAAGGAAAAAAGTAATTTTTCATGTTTAGGTATAGGGATTCATCAATTTGGTCTTTGAACATGTCCAGTAAAGCCATGTAGGCCAGAGTGAGGCCCTTACATAGTTATGATTTAGAGAGCTTCATCTTCATGTGGATAGACTTCGACTCTTCTTCAAAACTTTGTTTCGAAGAAAAGTCAAGCAGTGTCATTTATGACAAAATTTTCAAAAAAGTCGTCAGTTAATTTCTTCAGATGCAGTCATGGTTTCCATGGCCAAATGTCCTGTCGTACAATCCCTACAAAGAGTGCCAAAAATTTCATCATTTGAGCTAAAATTTCAAAGGGAAAGTGAAAATCAGTGTGTTTTAAAGTCAGTGAAAAAGTGTTAAAACATAACCTTAGAAAAATGGGTTTTTGAGGAGGAAAAAATTTAACCCAACACTTCCAAAGCTATATATACAAGTTCTCATCAAAATCAAAGGCATTCTGCTAATCCAAGCCTTGGAGAAATGTTGCAAAGGGTGTGAGTGTGCATCGTGAGTGTTTGAGTGAGTTGGAGGCGGTATCAAGGAGCGGGGCGCACATACTCAGGGGCGCGGCACACACAAAGGATTCGGTGCACACAGAGCCAGCCCGCAGTTGAAATTTTCCACAGGCGCGGCGCATAGCTAGGGTGTGGTGCACTGGGTTTTGCGCGCAGTGCACATAGTTCAAGGGCTGAAACAAGGCCAAATCACCTCCAAATTTTTGTGAAGTCCATCAAATTGATCATTTTTTCATCAAGTTTTATAAATGATATGGTGGTTTATAGATATGTTTGAATGCAACCAAATTCATAAAATCAACCTCAAGAAAGCACCAAAAACCGTGATGGCTAGGGTTAGAAAAGTGTATTGTTAGTGCTAAGGTTCCATCCCACCCATCATTTTTCCCTCACCTATCATTTTTCCTACCCCCTTTTCTCATTTTTCCTATTATCCCTACCCTAAAATACTACCAAACCCTCTCCTCTATCCCTCCACTCTTTGGTCAACATAAAACCCCAAACCCTACCATATCAAAATACCCAAACTCCTCCCATAATCCCTAAACAAATTTTTCCCTATAACCCCTATTCCCATCACATTACTCCCATCCTAATACTCCTTGTTTCATTGTTCCCCTTGGTGACAGATATCACAAAGGCACCCAACCTCACACCATCATCAAAGGGTAACCTAGGTACAGTACACATAGCAGTCATGACATCACATCATTCATCAGAGTATGAGATGGAGACACAAAGTGACTCATCCTCAGAAGAGCAGGCTCCCAGGAGACATCACAAGAGTGGCAAACATGTCAAGGATGAGCCCACTACCCTCACTGAATTACAAGCATGCCATCTTGCCATGTCATGTTTCCAGCACCTAGCATGTTTTGAATTTTTTCAAAGAGTGGCAAATGTTAGAGTTCATCACGAGTTGGCCCGTCTATTTGTGCTTCATTTACATGGAGGTCAGTCTATCTTGGCCGGGGTCACTTTCACATTGACACCCGAAACTATATCAGTGTCAACAGGTATACCAAATGTTGGAGAACAGTGGCATAAGAAGAAGGTGGATATGCAACACCATGAGCCTTACATCAAGGCCAGATTCTTGAGTTAGCTCACAAGAGTCTTTCCCTTCAGATACTTGAAAGATGAGTATGCTCCACTCATGAGATTGATCGTGAAATACTTCAGCTATGAGGGGAGGTTCTCTCGACTGTATGCCTATCACATCTGGTTGCTCCTGCACTTTACCAGGGTGAGGATGATGAACCTCCCATTTTTCATATGCAGGAACATAGAGAGGATGAACACCTTCATGCTCCATAAGCCCCTCAGCAGCAGCTTAACAGTGTGTATCACTTTGCTCTTATCCGGATTTTGGTAGATCATCAGTTGGGATTGTAGGGCATTGCTTGGGAGAACTTCATCTCCCGTGACTTCTTCAGCACATCATAGGTACTATCAGAGCTAGAGCAGGAGGTTGGTGGTCCTTCTCATGAGTATGAGCATCATGAGACCACGACCATGCCATTTTTTGTTACATATCAGAGAGGCAGTAGGCACTTGTTTATAGCAGCAAAGCGAGTGTTATCTCCACCCAGGGTGGAAGGGGCCTCACTTCTAGCATCAGCGACACAGGTACTGGACAAGGGAAAGAAGCCCGTGCATGATGAGGGGCCATCAGGTGAACAGGAGACTGATGTCATCCTCATTCAGGATGATGAGGTAGAGGCGAAAAATTCCAAACATAGGATGACCATTTAGGAACAGAACACGCAGATCCAAGACTTGTCACTCAATGTGGAGAGGGCCAGATGGATCATCAAGTATTTGGAGCAGAAGAACAAGCAGCTTGAGGACCAGTAGGCAATCATTGAGCTGCAAAGCATCCGTGAGAATCGACAAGCTACCCAGCAAAGGAGGATTGAGCTCACTACCTTGGAGCAAGAGATCAACAACGACCATGAGTCCTGGTTAGAGCGGGTCAATATCCACCTGGAGAGACTACTGGAGAAGGCCAATAGAGACAAAACCATACCAAGGAGGATGCCTTGTCATTACATGGCATGGAACATGAGTACAAAGGCCCGGATAAGGAGCTTGAAGCCCAAATTAAGCAGAGAAACAAAAGAGGCAAAGGAGCAAGATCGGCTTCGAATCTTGGCTGAAGCTACTGTGGCCCAGTATAGTGCCTCTTAGAGAACCTCCAGCCCAAATTTCAAGAAATTTGGGACAATTTTGGTCACATGGAAATTTTTTGGCACAAACACAGGTTTTTTCTCCAAATGAGAAATGGTTTTCATTTTTGGATTCAGCACACAAAATCATGACTACTGGCACTCGGGAAACAAATTTGGGCATGATTTGAGTCTCCAGGAGGTGAAAAACACCTAAAAAATGGCCTCACTGCCCCTGTTTTGACACACAGGAAGCAGTCTTGAGAGAATGAAGATTTGGAGGGGCAAATGAGCTCCAAATTAAAAAATTCCACTTGGGTTGGAAAGTATATAGGACAGGCTTTCCAACAAGACACTTGGGCACATTTTTGACTCCTGCAAGTGCCTCACAACTAGCCTCAAAGTGGCGCGGTGCATATAGGAAAAAAGGACCAATATGCCTCTGTTTCGTAAAATTTCGATTCACGACTTTTCATAAGTGGGCCCTCTCATATACACTTCACTTTTTCGGCACAAAAGGTAGAATTTAAATTATTTTCACTCTAGATGGGCTTCTATCCAGGTGGCGAAGGAAGACAAACAGTCACCCCAAGTCATTTTTCATGTTTGTGGCACTGCACCTGTAGCTGATGTTTGGCTCTCCATCTTCATTTTCTAATGATTCGAGTAACCCCCAACCCTTGAGCATTCTATCTCTTCATGGCACATTCTATATATTGTATGCAAACTATTTGCAAAGGGTTGGTTGGCTTGTAACTTCTGGGAGACTGTGGGATGTTGAGATTGCAACAAGATGATGGAGCTTAGTGAAAAGAGTCATCTTCACTAAGTGGGCCCGTAGGCAAATTATTGCGCAAAGTCTATTTTTAGACTATGTCTATTTTTAGACATATGGATCATGTCCATGAGTTGTAGGATTTTGTTTATGGATGATTGGTCAAGTTGGACAAAATTGATGGACTTCTATTTTTAGACAACAACAGTGACACTGTCAAGTCTAATTATAGAGCAGTCAAATATTATTAGCTTATAATAATATTTAGACTATAAACTTTATCCTATTCTCTTGGAGAACTTAAGTTTGAGCTACAGATGTGGCACATGCAGCCGACAGAAGGAAATATGTTTTCTTTGTGGGTCAGTTGATATGTTGCATGCATGACTTCAGTTAGAACTCAATCAGTTGAGTTTGGTGGAGTTGATTGTGGAGTTGATGGAGTTGTGTTCAATTTGACTTGATTAAACTAGTTGTAATTAGTCTAATTGAAAATAGACTAATGATGAGTTGTTAAACTAATTATTAACTCATAATGAAACTATAGAATACATCAGTTAGCTAAGTTGCATGTCAGTGCATGTTCAGTTCAGTAGGGACAGGTGTTAGAGGATCAGATTGCTATCAGTTGTGACTATAGTTGTGCATGAGGATTTGCACAATCAATGGGATTGAGTTATGCCAATGAGAATTGGCCAATACCAAGTGATTATAGCCTCTTCTCACGTGATTCCCAGTGTGAGTTATTATTTTGAGCTAAATACGAGTTTGGTTCAACCATTCTTGTCCATTCTTGAGCAGGTATTGAGCAGTGGAGGCAGGCAAGCAGTGGAATAGATTTGGAGATCAGATCTGAGCTATATTGTGTGTAACAGGTGGAGATAGTGCTGGATACTTGTGAGAAGTATTGACTATTTAATTTTTCATGTTCTCAATCATTAATATACAGATAGTGCCGGTGTTTTTCGCTGTGATTTTCTCCAGGTTACCTTACTGTGGTTAATGTGTGCATTGCTCTTGATTGTTTTTATTGTATGATGCTGCTATATTTGTGACAACGTAGAGGAGCTTATGTATTGTGTATTTATTCACATAGTTCATGACAGGATAATCTCCATGAATTATGTGTTTATTTTCAAATTTCTACTTGTATCGGAGCTGTGATCATCAGATCTACTATTCAAGAAGTGTTTACATTCTATTTCTTCAGGCAGAGTCTGTAATCGGGCTAGGTAGCCTCTGGATTCATCCTTCCTTTCGAAGGTGAGATATCTGGTGAATGCCCATATAGTCGATCTCTGTACAAGAAATACCTTGTTCTCGCGAATTCTAGATCAGAAGCAGTTGAGTTGGAGTTGGTGGAATTCAAATTTGCAGCAGTGTTTTCTTGGTGTCAATACTAAGATGTTTTTCACAGGATTGCGATTGGAGTATTCCCTTGAGGGTAGTACGAACTATATTGCATGGAAGGACAATATGGAGGTAGTATTGGATGATAACGAGCTGAAGGAGTTCATAGAGACGGATGTCCCAAAGCCTATTGATGCTACTCAAGCTGATGCTTGGAAAAAGAAGACCGAAAAATGTCAGAGGATTCTATTAGAGGGCATGAAGGATCACATTGTGTTGAGCCTCCATGGAAAGGCTACTCCATATTTGATGTGGAAATAGTTAAAACAATTATTCCAAAGCAAGAGCGATCAAAGGAAGCTGGAACTCAAAGATAAACTCAGAAAAATCAAATGCGAGAAGGGTGACAGTATGCGCAAGTATCTCATGAAGTTCACTCAGTGTGGAGATGAGTTGGGAAGTGTTGGGGTTACTGTTGATGATGAGGACTTGGTGAGCTTTGCTCTCCTTGGTCTTTCGAAGAGTTGGAATTCCTATTAGGACTCTGTCAATGGTCGAGAGAAATTGCGAGGATGGGAAAGATTGTGGTTAGATCATGTGCAAGAGGAGATCAGTACCAGGGACGGATCTTCATCAAAGGGAGTTGATGAAGAAAATTGTGCTTTGGCTGCTAAAGCAAATAAAGGGAAGAGCAAGAAAGCTTCTCAGTCTGGTGTGAAAGGCAAGAAGTAGGACATGTCCAAGGTGAATTGTCTTCATTATCACCAACATGGACACTATTCCACTAATTGTCCGCAGAAGAAGAAGAACAAGCAAGACACTGGATCTGCAGCAGGAGAGGCTCTAGCCTCATAGTTTGAGCTTGATTTTTCAGTGATCGCATGCTTGGTTTCAAGTGTGATGGGATCGGTGTGGTTCTTAGATAGTGGTGTGTCTTTTCACATGACAGGAGATAGACATTTGTTTTCTGATCTAGAGGACAAAGATCTTAGAGTGCACATCGAGATGGGCGATGATGGTAGATATAGTGCGACCAGTATCAGTACCATTTCCTTTGAGAGGGAGTCTGGTAATCCATTCGTATTGAAGGAAGTCATGCATGTTCCAGGATTGAAGAAGAATCTTATCTCTGTGGCAATGTTAGAAGACAAGGGGTATGATGTTGTTTTCAGCAAGGGAAAAGCTTTCCTGCGCAGTAAGACAACTGGTGAGACCCGGGAGATAGGGGTTCGAGTAAGGAACCTTTATCAGTTGCATGTAGATGGATGCGCAACAATGGCAGGCAAGGCAGAAGGATTGGTGAGCAAGGATGATGGCGAGTTGTGGCACAGGAGATTAGGTCACCTTCACCATGGAGCCTTGAAGATACTGCAACAGATCACTACAGGGCTTCCTAAAGGCACACTTGCGCAGTTAGATCAGTGCAAGGGGTGTACTTTGTGGAATTTTTTGAAGCCACCTTTCATGAGAAGGATAGTCGCGCCATGACAATCCTTGAGAGAATTCACACAAACGTGTGTGGACCTTTCTCAGTTGCTTCGACAGCAAAACATAGATATTATGTCATTTTTGTTGATGATTTCTCTCGTAAGTGTTGGATCTTCTTCATGCAGAAGAAGAGTGAGACATATTCAAAGTTCTGTGAATTCAAAGCACTGGTCGAGAAGGAGTCAGGTAAGAATTTGAAGGCTCTTAAGAGCGACAATGGTGGTGAATACATCTTGGACGAGTTCAAGGATTTCTACAAGGCAGAAGGGATTCGAAGAGAGCTCATAGCTCCCCATAACCCACAGGAGAATGGGGTAGTTGAGCAGAAGAATAGAACGATCCTCCATGCTGCACGGGCGATGTTGCATGATCAGGGCCTACCACTTCACTTGTGGGTGAAAGCATGCAATAGAACAGTTTATGTGCAGAACTGTTGTCCTCATAATACTTGGCATGAGTACACCCGAGGAGGCTTATTCTAGTAAGAAGCCTGATCTTTCTCATTTGAGGATTTTTGGTGTTAACGTTTAGATGCATGTGATGAAGGATGCCAGGAAGAAGTTGGAGCCGACTGCAAAGGTTGGGATATTTGTGGGGTACACTAATACGCCACACAACTATCGTGTGTATTTTCCAGACAGTGGTAAAATTGTTGTGCGACAGGATATAAAATTTCAGGAGGAGAAAGCCATGAAGTGTTCGCTTGAGAGGGAGCTACACTTGCATGCAGATGAGGAGCTATTAGTTCCTAAGGATGAGCTTCAGGACATGGATCAGCCACAGGACGAGGTTCATGGGGTGGAAGAGACCACTCAAGTAGTGCCAACCATAAAAGGGTGAAAGCGCTTGACAGAAGCTAAGCGACTAGATCAAGATGCAGAGAAAGTTGTAGGACCACCTACAGCCCAATGTAGACAGAGACAGTCACCTAATCGGTACACTAGATACATGGCTCTTATGAGCAACTGTGTTGTGACTGAGCCATCCTCTTTCGAGGAAGCTGTGGAGGATCCCGCATGGATAGACGCCATGGTGGAAGAGTATGATTCTATTGTCAAAAACAGTGCATGGGAGATTGTTCTCAAGATCAGAGGGGAAATCAATGGTGAGTTCGAGATGGATCTACAAGGTGAAGCAGATGGGGTGGCACATTCGTCAGTTGGATGTGAAGACTGCGTTCCTTCCTAGAGGTTGGAGGAAGGAGGATGCTACTTCAATGGAGGCAGTGGATGTCACTGGTTACCAGTAGTTGGTGGAGTCGCATGTGTACAGGCTCAAGAGAGGCACATTGGGATATGGATTGGATGAGGTGAAGCTATGTGTCTTCATGGATGCAAATTGGGTAGGGAGCTCAAGAGGCTGAGTATATGGAAGCATTGACATCAGGTACCATCATATCAGAGATTGTGTGCAGTGGAGGATCATGTTACTTTCATACATTCCATGGAGGATCAGGATGCTGATATCTTGGCGAAGGCGCTCACCGGGAGCAAATTCGAGTACCACCGAGGCAGGATAGGGGTTGTTGATAATCCATATCTTGTTGAGAGGGAGTGTTGAGATTGCAACAAGATGATGGAGCTTAGTGAAAATAGTCGCCTTCACTAAGTGGGCCCGCAGGAAAATTATGGCGCAAAGTCTATTTTTAGACATATGGATCATGTCTATGAGTTGCAGGATGTTGTTTATGGATGATTGGTAAATTTGGAAAAAATAGATGGACTTCTATTTTTAGACAACAACGCTAACACTGTCAAGTCTAATTATAGAGCAGTCAAATATTATTATCTTATAATAATATTTAGACTATAAACTTTATCCTATTCTCTTGGAGCACCTCAGTTTGAGCTACAGATGTGACACATGCAGTTGTCACAAGGAAATACGTTTTCTTTGTGGGTCAGTTGAGTTTTTGCATGCATGACTTCAGTTAGAACTCAATCAGTTGAGTTTGGTGGAGTTGATTGTGGAGTTGATGGAGTTGTGTTCAATTTGACTTGATTAAACTAGTTGTAATTAGTCTAGCTACAAATAGACTAATGATGAGTTGTTAAACTAATTATTAACTCATAATGCAACTAAAGAATACATCAGTTAACTCAGTTGCATGTCAGTGCATGTTCAGTTCAGCAAGGACAGGTGTTAGAGGATCAGATTGCTATCAGTTGTGACTATAGTTATGCATGAAGATTTGCACAATCAATGGGATTTAGTTATGCTAATGAGAATTGGCCAATACCAAGTGATTATAGCCTCTGCTCACGTGATTCCCAGTGTGAGTGATTCTTTTGAGGTAAATACGAGTTTGGTTCAACCATTCTCATCCATTCTTGAGCAGGTGTTGAGTAGTGGAATAGATTTGGAGATCAGGTCTGAGTTGTATTGTGTGTAACAGGTGGAGATAGTGTTGGATACTTGTGAGAAGTATTGACTATTGTAATGTTACATGTTCTCAATCATTAATATACAGATAGTGTGCGGTTTTCGGCTGTAAGCTTTCCCCAGGTTACATATTGTGTTAATGTGTGCATGCTCTTGATGTTTTATTGTTATTGATGCTGCTATATTGATGATCAACGTAGAGGAGCTTATGTATTGTGTATGTATTCCACAATAGTACATGATCAGGATAATCTCCATTGAATATGTGTTTATTATTCAAAATTTCTACATGGGAAAGAAACTCTGTTTCTTCATTGTATATTTTTTACATAGGATTAATGAAAGGAAACAGCTCTGTTTCATGAGATTCATGCGGTTGTGAGTGTAGCAAATGTGTCTCTTATGTTTCATATGTATCTTGTTATGTTTCATAGTTCATTTCATATTCACTTCCAGTGAAATTTTCTGAGTTGGATAAGGTAGAATTCAATTTTATTGCTCTGCCTGTGAAAAAATTTCATGTTCAGTGTTCATTCTTCTTTTGAAAAGGATTCATGTTTTCCATGCCCTTTTCACCCTCTTAATCAATCTCTCCATTCCGCACTATTTTAAAATAAATTGCTAGGCTTTCCACCTATCTTGCCTCACGAAGTAATCTGTGCCTTTGTATTAAGTTCTTTGTTCATTGAGGTCCATTGGTCCCATACCATCCCAGAAACACAGTCATTCATAAAAATAATTCTTGTATCCATATTTCACTTACTAGCCTAAGATAAATATTTCACTGTAGGTCATCTCAAGCCATTTCGTTTATCTATTCACTGAGTGTGACTGAGAGAGAGCCCTCTCTTGTTCTGGTAGGGCTAGCTACCAGACTAAGCTTGGTTTGTGGTTACCCTAAATTTTTCCTTCCTTCAGCCTAAGACAGATTTAGGTGCTAACAGGTGGGTCGAACCGACTTGGAAAGGGGTGCCCGCATAAAAGAAGTAATGTCGGCGTATGAAAACCCATGAATAAAGTTCCCAAAATGGGGCCTCACAATGATTTTTAGAAAATTATTAAATTCATGTCTAGGTGTTAAAAGTCATTTTATAATTGATTGATTATGTAGCATGGACATATTGACAGATGATAATATATTTTTGTCATTGGTGAGCTAATTATTTGTATTCACTGATTTTCATAGCAAGGTGATTTCGAGCGCCCTCAGAAATCCCACACGAAAGGGGGGAGCCCAGGCGCCCATGAGGGCGTCAAATGCTAGGGAACTCATGTGACGAGTAGGTGGATTAGACAAACTTGGCAAGGGGCACCCGCAAAAAAGAAGTAATGTCACCAATGATTGCTCGTGACTTGAGAATGGAACCAACATTTAATTTTTTTCAGTTTCTGCTCGTATAGACTGAAATTTGACATGGATATGGTATATCCATGCATTGATGATATGCTAGGGTTTTGAGACTCAAATAAAACTCACATAAATGATTTTAGAATCAAACGAAAAAAATCTAACATACATAAATGTCAATTAAATGAAATTATTTACTACTCCATAGTCCAAAGCTTGAGAAAAATCCTTACCCTTCCATTTGAGAAAACTTCTTACCCTTCATTCATCATCTTTGTCATCATTGTCATCATTGTCATCATCACCATCATATTTGTCATCATTGTCATCATCACCATCATCTTTGTACTGGGTGAGTTGGGAGTCAAGTGAAAAAGTCGACATAGTGGTCAGGAATACGTGGTTTAATCAATATTTAAAATCTAAGTGTTGATAAAAAAATGTTCCATAAAAATTTTCATGGTATGAAACCTTGAATAAATATTTATTAGTATATATATCCTATTATATCTAATTCTAGTGTTCAGTCTATTGATCACGTGGAATGTTTATTCAAAGTTTCATTAAAAGTATTTAATGGTTTACTTCTTCTCATTATTACTTGCAGTAATCAAATTCCTTGAACAAACTAAAAATTGTTTCGAGTTCTCTAAATACACATGTAGTTTATATTATTCACTTAGTTTCTATAGGATTTAGGAGTTCAAGTGGAGTTCCCCCCAAAATGTTGATGTTAAGTTATACCCATCCTCAATAAACTCCTAAAATTCACATGTTATAAGCTAAATATGGCATATTTCAAGCCTAATATAATTGATTTAACAACTGATATCCATTCACAA
Source organism: Pinus taeda (assembly GCA_000404065.3). Taxonomy (NCBI): domain Eukaryota; kingdom Viridiplantae; phylum Streptophyta; class Pinopsida; order Pinales; family Pinaceae; genus Pinus; species Pinus taeda. The sequence goes on along the minus strand of APFE030260511.1, from coordinate 16,015 downwards.
GTATAAATTATTAATATAACCTTATAATTAACAAAAAAATTGTAAACATAAATATATTCAATTGAATAACCATAAATAATTAACACATCGATTTTCGAGGAAAACTCACCATAAAAACACTATAAAATTTAAATTATTAATCAAAAAATATTTTTCAATCCATGGTACTCCATGATTTGTAATACTTGGGCACATCTCTTAGAAATATACAACTTTTACTCACACTAGCATTTGGGTCTCTATTAGTCAATTATGTATTTGCAAAAGTCTTAGTTAAAGTGACCTTCATTTGTATATATTGTACACCATAGGCCACTTCATTAAAGGGTCAATTCTATAAGTCATTTTTGAATCATATCAAGCTTTTATTCAACTTTTGTATCAAATGTTTATGCGATACACCAATATCTATATGATGCCGTATGTTATTATTTCTTTAGGGCATTTTCCAAAAAATTTATTTCATGTATTCAAAGAGTACGTACCCCTTTTATTTTATAGAAGGAATGCTATGAACCATTCTATTAGAAAGTCCTTGTTGATTATATATGGGATATATATGGTATATAAACCTCTTGTTGTATCCCAACACAATTTCACAAGGCCTCTAATTAGTGCATTTTATTTTTTGTGCTATCAGATATTTGACATATTGAGTTTTAAATAATGATAAATAATTGTCCTTCACTTCCATTTTTGCTTTTTTTTTTGTTTAATTCTCCTCAATATTCATAAATCATGTTAACATTATTTTCTTTAATGCTCCAACACACTTTTCAATTTACTTTACATTATTTGTGCTATATCCATCATAACCCATTTTTTCTCACATATGAACCAATGATTTGTAATATATTAATCACCCTTACAGAGGGGTAGATGGTGGTGCAACGTTTGTTTAAGGAGGAACATATTTTTAGTAGATTGTAGTAGGTGGAGCTAGTCATAGGATAGTTAATGGTTTATTAGTGTTTAATTGTTCAACTTTGGCTTCTTTTACTAGAAGGTTTATTTCATTGATATAACAAGTTTGATATTTATAGTATGTAAAATGTCTTGTTTGTGGATGCATTACTTCCTTGAAATGTTTGAAAAAAATTGAGGTGTCCTCTTCAAATATTAAATCATATAAGGTGTATAGTTCTAATATATTTTATGTTGAGTATTATATTATTAGCTCCTTAAATAGTTAACCAATTTTAGTTTTTATGGGGTATTCCTACATGGAAAAACATATCTCTCACATTTACATGGTTTTCTACTTGATACCATTATCAATATCATCAAGAACATACTTGTAAATGTTCCCAAAATATTTCTTGAACACGAGGAATCATTGAACATAGATGACTTGTTACATAAGGATTTGGATGATTACATTATATCATATGTCCTAACTCTCAACCTCTATTCCTTCAACATTCTCTACCAATCAAAGGGTGACAATGCCTACCTCTACCAACTTTATATTTTCATTCAACTCAAGAACTGTCAAGGATTCTTCCCATGTGACATCTATATAATCATCAAACTGATTTAGCACTCCAAAGAATTACCACTGTTGAGGATATTTTCTTTGGGATAGATGATAGTTTGCAATGTCATGCATCACTATGTTTTTCTTTTGCCTTTTGTCCCTTCCAACGTTTTGAATACTAATTGTTGTCTTGTATGTTTTCTTTATTTTGAGCATACTTTTCTTCTTTCCTTCATCTAGTGCATACTCTCACTCTCTTGTAGTTGACTTCCTCAACATAATGACTCTTCAATGTGTATCAACTAAGGTTACTCCATTTTAGGCATTATCATAGATTTTCACCCCCAACCACAAAGCCAAAATTACTTGTACTAGTCGAGAAAGGTACCACAATTAGTCATTCATTTCTAAAGTATTAATAAGATTCTTGAGAAACTTTCCAACTAGCATTCAAAAAATATTCCCACCTAGATTGTCATTTTTTCTAGTAGGCACTAGTTAGTCTTGTTAATGGATATTGGGGTTCAACAATGTTCCAAATGCCTTGGCCAATCAAGACTTTTTTAATTAAAGTGGGTACTATGTAGAGGAAATAGTCATACCAATTTTCATAAAATCTTATTTTAACATCATCGACGGATGCCTTTCTTCTATTTCCTGCTCCTCACAAAAGTCATCTACCATTTTTTGGACCCACTCATATAGTTTTTTTTTTTACCACTATTAACAAATTTAGAGATAATTCATTAATATTAGTTAAGATTAATCATGTGCACTACATTCTATAAATTTCCTAATTTCTTTAAGAATGGATATGAGGAATTTGTCATGTGTTTTTGTGAAAATTTTTGCTCTTACCTGTGCAATCCTAACATAGTTTCATCTAGTATTTGAAATAATTTTATAATTTTCTTTATCACCACTCCCATGATGTTAGAATATTCATTTCCTTCCTCCCCTAAACCTCTTTCAATATGGTGGGAAACTGTTGGAAACAATGTTAACACTAGGGTGGGGGTTGAATCAATATTAATGTTAATTTAAACTTTTATGCCAATTTTTCTTTTCTCTTTCAAAATTGGAATCCATTAAATGAGAGGAACCATTAAAAAACCATAATAGTAGCCATATGGATGAACATAGGCACACATATCATGAGAAACATAGATATGACATACAAGTTTAACGTTGAAACCCTTCCGAGAGAAAAATCACCAAAGTTTGTTTTTGTTATTGATGTAAAAATAAGAGCACCTAGTCTATTACATCATTATGTGTATGAACCACCACTCACAAGAAGCACCAACTCCCTTTTATTGTTTACTAGAACCCAATAGTAGGAAGCACCAACTCTCTCGTCCTCTACACACTTGATCAACTTACCAAAAGAACCAACTCCTTTATCTTCTACGCACTTGATCAACTTACCAAAAGCACCATGTGAAGCACCAACTTCATGGATTTGTTGCAAGCACCAACTTGCATCTGCTTGGATTTATTCAAGCACCAAATTACAGGAGGTACCAACCTCCAAGCCTTTTGAGACACCAACTAGAGATGGAAGCACCAACTTCGTGTATGAGGGCTCCAACCCACACTAAGTAATCAAATAATGTTCTTTGTAGATGGTAGTAACTTTTCTTGATATCAGCTCTATTCTCCTCTACACTTGGCACTATGTTCTACTCAATATTAGTCGCCCATAATAGCCCTCATAACACTTTCTCTCCACTCTACACTCTTTGTAGAAGCACAGTGTACTCAGCCCTCTACTCTCAACATCTTACACTCAGCTCTCAGCCTTCTTCTACTCATGAACTTTTGGAATCTTTCCTCTACATAGGCACCCTCGGCCTCTTATTCTTCGTAAGTACACTTTTCGTCTCTTTAGTAGTGCACACACACATAGATCTCTCCTCAAATATCGCTCAATAAAGTTTCATTACCACAGTTGATCAATTGCAATCTTGAGTTTTGTTCCACTGCTAGACACTAGTCAATGTTTTCTCAGTTTTCATCCCCACTACCCAAGTGTGTACTCCATGCATGGATTCCCATTATGTACAGGACAAGTCTACATAATCAATCTCATAATTGTAATAAGGTTCTCCATTCTGATATTGCATTAAATTTATTGGCCTTTGTAGATACATTAACCATAAGAATGGGCCCTTGCATGTTTCTCCATACTGAAAATTAATTCTCATTCAAACTGTGCATGAGAACCAAACTCCCCATGCTCATTAATTTCCCATAAAACTTAGATCATACTTTAGGCATGGCTTCTCTGAGATTGGTTTGATATTCATTCGATCCCATGAAGCATGCAAGGAAGACCAAGAAAAGTTATTATGAAGGCAACTGCCACTTCTACAAATCATGGTCCTCTCTGTCTTAGTTTCCTTCCTTCGACAATGACCATTGAATCCATTGTAACATTTGTGTAACCATGGTCCTTGTTGACTTGAATCAATGCTCTCTGCAGTAGCCATTACTTCAGTTGTCGACTTGTTTTCATGCTTAAAGGCACTAATATTTTCACCAACTCTCGACTCATCCATGTCTGCTAGTCAACTTGTAGAGGTTGTCCAAATTTGGCACAAGAGCCAAGCTTGTCCCAAGGTGACAAAGCACTGTTGAATATAAATATGCAACCTTTTTTATTATATCCCCTTTTACTCGGGACCTTTAACTATTTTTTTACAATCAGATGAGGTCTTTGTGACCATTGTCTAAATCTTAAGTTGTTAAGTCCCTCTATCCTCTTCTCAGGATGAATTCCCTTTATTAATGGCTCAATGCCATTGGTCTCATTTCTATGTGAAATGACCAATTTCAGGTGTTAAGTCTAAAGCTCCCAAGACCCAATGCTTTTCCATGCCTTCTCTTTAAAAACCTTTGAGCACCTCTTGGTGGGATTAGCTATCCCACGGGGTTCGCCTACGCTTTCTCTAGCTAATCAAAATTCTTGCCTAGATGATTTGTCTGACTGATGTGTCCCAATGCTTATTTCTTGGTGTAATCCCTTGCATGTTCATTTAAAAATTTCAAGCTCAATACCACTAGGATCTCTCTTATCAGATGATGTGTCTAGGTGGTACCATTGTTGCACCTGTGCACCAATTAAAATGTAGTGGCGTTGAGTTAGTTTCCATGTTTGCTCAACCCTTCTTTCCCATTGATTCTGCTTGTGTGCCTTTCTAAACCTATTGAGGTAACCATTTTAGGATTATGACACGCTTATGTCATCAATGCACGTGGTGCCTTTTGAGTGGTGACACATGTCACCCAAAATTGATCCACGAGGAAACCAAAAAATGTTGAATATTCCTATGATGTGACCCTCATACAATCATGTCATGCTAAAATCATATACCGCTATCATCTCCTTAGAGCCAATCAACTGCTCCCATGTGTCCTGTTGGAGAGAGAAAGGGTCCCTGAGACCTTTGTTCTCCACCAAATTTCATTATAATAAAAAACTACCAGACTCCAAAATTTTGCTCCAACACCACTCTTAAGTAGATTGATGTTTTGGGAGGGGTTCCCCCATATGTTGATCTGCATGATCAACTATGTGGGAAAACACTTCTTGCACTTCGAGGCCTAACAATACTTCCCTTTATCAAGAGTCTAGATGTCGTCGCATGGCCTGATGCCTATCTCCTAGTGATTCAATTTTGTTCCACTTAAATTTCCTCTGAGCCAGCCTTTGTGGGATTTGTTATCAATATGGGGATCTCTCAGTGCCTTTATCATTCGCTTTTGCTGCCAACATTACTGACACTATGTCCCAACACCGTATTTCCCGACTCTTTTTCTTTCTAAACCTTAAGGCTTTTCTAGGGCTATACTGCCAGGCTAGGTTTTCTAGTGGGGCCTATACTGGCCAATAAAACTACTTCCCACTACTTTGTTGGTACTCCTCATTAACTCACTCCATTCATTCCACTGTTTTAACTTGTGTGTCATTACCATACCGCCAAGGTATCTCTGTCAGGTGATCTTCGCTTGAGCCAATAAAAAATATTCCCATTGTTGCATTATCCATGCCATGTCTTCCCAAAACTCCTTTGGTTACTCTACTAGGATTTTCCACCAAGTTTTTCACTGCTGCTAACATTGGCTATGCACCAAGGTTCCTCCAATTACATTTTAACTCTACTATCATGGACTTAAAGTCACCAAAATTTGACTTGAAATAACTCCTGATCCAGGATGCCATTTTCAAATTTCCACATACCATTGGATAGATCTTCACAAGAAATATCCAAAGATGGCACTTCCAAGAGCATCTGAGCAAGTCTGATGATGAAGAAATTCCTCCAAAGCCTAGGTATACCAACCATCATATACATTATTTTATGTCTTTTCCAATAAGCCCGCTACTATGATGATTGTCCATAGGAGACTATAACAACCATGAGACTCCCCTAATCTTAACACATCAAGCACATTAATGCTAGCCCAATTACCACCACAGCTAGGATTATCGACATCAAAGCCAACATTTGCTACTACAAATGTCCATGCTAGTCAGGTTGACATCAATGCCAACACTCATGTCAACTATCAGAAAATGTCAACTACACAAAACATCTCCCATCATGATGGTTGACATCAATGGAAACACACTTGTTGCCACTAGCCATCCAGGCAATGCTAACTATCCAATAAATTCCCCCTTTGGCATTGATGGCAACAACTCATGACATCTCCGATTGATGGCCAATCCTCATGTTGCTTCCACACTTCTCCTTGCATGAGCCACCAATGGATTTCTCTCCTCTACATGGGCCATCACAACTTTCTCTCCCATAATTAACTCCCCATTTGACATCAATGGAAAAGGTCTACAAGTTGATTCTTCTCCCTCATGGAATCACTATATGTTAATGATAGAGGGTTTGACTGTTGATGTGCATTCTTCTATACAAACTTCTCTTGAAGGGTTGATGGTTGTTGTTGCTATAAAAACTAGACATATATGATATGCTCCCTATGAGCATATTCCTCCTCCTCCTTGATAATCTTCCAATTCTAGACATCTTATGGTTGTTGGTTGAGTACTCTCTCTCCAATTCATCTTTTATATCAGTTAAAAAAGGAAACTAGTATTAATTAACATTGATCGTGGTATTGTTGTTGCATGTAAATACCAACCATTAATGATGCATTTCTCCTGGTCTTCACTATTTCTATTGCTTCTAGGACTATGCTTGTTCCTCTTGAGCATTCACATTAATCAACTTTACTCCCCCTCAGATCAGGTTACTGTAAATAGGGATTGTTACTTAAATAACACCAATTTCACCAAAAGGTTGATACAAATTAGACAATGCCATAGGAAAATGCTAATATCTCCTTCTCAAAGAAAATGCCTATTTGCAAAAAATGTTGCTCCATACAAAACCAAACCAAAAATTTCTATAGGGATACCAATGAAGGCTAATGGACATTCAAAGCATGTACCCATTGTGTTTTATGAAGACAAGACTTATAGGCAGAGTCAAAATGACAAATTAATTGAAATAAGGGTATTTCACCCAAGATTCAAACTTTTATTCCTAAGTAATATTTCTTCCCGAGGCTAAAAATTGTATCCTACCACTACTAATAAATTAGCTCCCCTTTAGCCAATGCTCTTTGATCTCTTGCATCTACATATGGATAGATCATATGGACCTGACTTAACTAATGGATTCTTGTCATTCCACACATCATATGTAACTCATGCTTTTCTCACAACATAAAGAGTTGTGGACTCTCAGAATCATGTTGACTTCATGCTCCTATCTCTTTCAATGTTGATACATTTGAAATAAACAAACAAATTATTGTAATCAACATGTGGACTTATTTATACCTGTAATAATTCATTTTCACTTATGTTTATCCTTCTTCCATTGCTAGCATCTGAATTATTTGGCCCCCCTTGAGATCATTCTCTTCATTTAATGCAGAGAAACTAAGAATGTACTCCCTTTGAGAAGATCATACTTCTTCTTCATCCATACCTTATTGGCCAAATCTAATCACTAACTATTATTTCCATCTTCTCCTTCACCCATTTTTGGGAATTTTGTTGGTTGCGCATGGCTAGAGAACACTCTTTTTTCTCGCCCAAATATTCATGTTGCATTTTTTCTTCTTTTTTAATAGAGGATGGATTGGGTGATTTCTCCCTTTGCACAAAGCACTAAAGAAATACTCATAATCCTATGATATTCTATTTGTTCTAATCCTCAATGGTTAGTTGGCTTCATTTTGCTGCATCATCTTAGAAGAGGACTATGTTCTATTACATTCATAGTCTACTGCCTTGTGTCTAAAATTGCCATAATTTTAGCATTTGGCATGGCTTAAGAATGGGGCAGTGGAATTTTCATTTCGGCCAACAATATTTTAAACAACTCTACTGCTACCAACATGCATTCTCTTGGGAACTTTGCACATTCTTAGGTTGCTACTACCCAACACATCTTGTTTTCTTAGATCCCATCTACAGTCTATGGCTTTATGTCCAAAATAACAATGAAAACAATTTTGAGGACTGAATATACCTTTTCTTTAAGGGCTTTCTCCTTGAGGGGGGAAGGAAATTTGTTGGTTCTTCATGTGCCTTCCATGTCAGATTGCACTACTACCTTGCAATATTTCATGTTTTTTATCCGCTCTCATCTATTGCTCTCCTTTTGATTACTTCTTAACATTATAATGTTGCCTTTTCTTATCCTTCTATTGGTGATTTCATTTTTGTTATTTTTGTCCAACAAATTAGTTTCCTTTGTCGTTGTTGGGATTTCCAATTTCCCTTAATTTGGTGGTTGACCATTCGTACTTTGCATTCTTACATCTTTATTTTTCTCTGAAACCCAAACTAGCCTTGATGAGAGGGGATCTCATTCAAATCCTTTATTCTCTCCTCAAGCTTATGATATTGTGACAACTCTTTAATTTCCCTTTCTAAGTCATGTCTCAAAGAGACTACCTCACTTTGTTGCCTCTCATAAAGTGCTTCTCCTTCATTAAACTAATTGGTTATCATCCCATTCAGCCTTCTAGCATATTCTTGTTGAGAATTTAGATCAACTATTTTCTTTCTCAACTCTTCATTCTTAAGCTCATAAATTTTCAAGTTCTCCTTCTTCTTGATATTTTATTTTGATAGTCCTTGATCTCTTTTAGATAAGATATCAACTTCTTTATAAAGTAGATCCTTTCATCTAGATCTTTTTCTTCACTATCAAAGGTGTTAGTTCAACTACCACGAAGACGTAAGTTTCTCTATGTGTCCATGGAATCTTCCACATGCCTAAGGAGTATTCCTTCTTCATCACTCCGGGGTACTCTTTTTTCCTCCTATTGATATACTCTCTTCTTCTTCACAAGATCCCCCATTCACTATTGCTACTAAAGTAGGTCTATCTTCATCACTACTAGAAACTTCATCGCTATATTTCCCTCTTCAAAAACTTCACATGAACATTTAGAAGTTAAATGATCTATATTTTTACATTCATAAGAAAGAAATAACTTACCTTATGAGAACTGTGGCCTCTCATTCAAGTCTTATTCTTTACCATCCTTGGAGGGAAGATCAACAGTTTGATCACAGGGAGAAATATCTTCAACCTTTTGAACATATTTCCTTTTAGATTCCTTCTCCTTTTTCTTCCTTTTCTTCTTATCCCAGTAGCGACATGTTCTCATTCACTACTTGAGAAACAAGGTTCTTCACCTTGATCTTGGGCCACACTAAAATTTTCTCTATACATGCATTGTAATATGTCTAGTGTTTCCTTTGTTATCTCATAATTCTTTACATTCTTAGCATCTGGCTTAGAGATCCCTTTCATGAGGATGCTTTTGGATTTTTCATTCAACTTTCTCTTTTCTCCATTTACTATGGATCACCATACATCAACATCTAAACCCATTAATTAGCCTTCCATGATGATCCTCTAGAGTTCATAGTTTGATCCATTTAAGTATGGAATTCCCTCTAGTTTTAGCCAATCTTGATTAGCAATTATTTCCCTCTGATCTACCTTCAAGCGGTTAAGCTATTCATGAAGTAACTTGGATCTAATACCAATTATTGGAAACAATGTTAATACTGATAGGGGGCATGAATAAATGTTAAGGCTAATTTAAACTTTTATTCCAAATTTTCTTTGCTCATTCAAACTTGGCATCCACTAAATGAGAGAAACCATTAAAAACCCATAACAACATAATCAGACACATCATGAGTAGAACACTTATGACACAAAGGTTTAACATGGAAACTCTTCTGAGAGAGAAAAACACCAAAGCTTGTTTTTGTTATTGACGTAAAAATAAGAGCACCTAGTCTATTACATCAATCTATTTTTGAGATACCACTCACAAGAAGCACCAACTCCCTTTGATTATTTGCTAGCACCCACTAGTAGGAAGTGCCAACTCCCTCCTTTTCTAGACACATGATCACCTTACCAAAAGCACCACATTAAGCACCAAATTCATGGATTTGTTGCAAGCACCAACTTGCAACTCCTTGGATTTATGCAAGAACCAACTTGTAGGGGATACCAACCTCCAAGCCTTTTTAGATAGCAACTACAGATGGAAGCACCAAGTTCCTATATGCAAGCTCCAACCCACATTTAGTAAAGAACTAATTTTATTTGTAGATGATAGCCACTTTGCCTAATATCAACTCTCTCCTCCTCTAGACTCGTCTCTCTATTATGCTCAACAACGGTCACCCATCACATCTCTTGCAACATGTTCTCTCCAAACTACATATTCTGCAGTAGAACATTGTACTCACCCCTCTACTCTCAACAACATACACTCAACTCTCAGACTTCTTCTTCTACTTAGGAACTTTTGACATCTTTCCTCTACATAGGCACTCTCAATATCTTCTTTAATGCAGACTCACTTTTCCTCTCTTTGGCAGTGCACACAAACACATAGCTCTCCTCACAACTCTCTTAACAATGTTTCATTCCCCAAGTTTCTTATATCAGCCCAGGTGAAAATTACATTTAAAAATATATACATAAGTCCACAGTGATGGGACATGTATTCCATGCCAAATGTGGAGTAGGAAATCCTAGTGGGTGTTCATTTGGTTGTTTATGGCTAATGAAATTGGAAAAAGAAATGGCTAAGGCTTTGAAAAGGCATGAAGCATTTATTGGCATTTTATTTATGAAAATAATGGAAATTAGGAGAAAAGGAAGGTGAAAGGTAATAGGTTACATGTGAGGAGGAAAATGAAGGAAAATGATAGAAAATGAAGAAAATAGAGGCCTCATTAATAAAAATGCTTTTGAGGATTATTGGGTGGGCTAGTCGGTGCAAGACTTGGTCAGTTGAGTGTTGAAGCACTCTCATTTTTCTCTCTCTCTCATACTCTTAGATACTTAGAGTTTTAATGGAGCACTCTTGGAGGATGTGGCATACATGGATTCATGTAGCAAGAAGAAGAATGAAGAGAAGGAAGGTGCAAGAAGGCATCAACATTAGTAGCTACATCATATTTTATTTCAGGTACCGAGTTGTATGTATTATTTATTCACTATTTTGGACTGCATGGAATATGCATGTGTATTCTTGGTCATGACTTGTCATTGGCATGGAGGATTGCCTAGATTGATAATGGATTTCCTAGCCTTTCCATTTCTTAGATGGCCATGGTGATTGTGGGTTTACTTTCATTACTTTTTTCGGTTGGTTCTCATGTTTCCTTAGTTTGGGTTGAGTAATTAGTTCTTGGAGGCTAAGTTGGACAAATGCTCTGGAAGCCCTTGTGGGTTGAGTTACTAGTCCTGGGAGACTTGGTTGGAAAAATGCTCTGGAAGCCCGACATCAATTATGGGTTGAGTTACTAGTTCTGGAGCCTTGGTTGGACAAACAGCCTGGCTACAGTCATGGGTTGAGTTACTAGTACTGGAAGTTGGGTTGGAAGAAATTCTCTAGAGACCTAGATGGTAGGGATAGATATTGATCTAATGATGGTTTTGTGATGTCTAACCATGAGGTGGAATTTTTATTTGATGGGTTAAAGTGGATGGACTTTGGAAGCCCTGGATGAGTTTTGATTGATGTGTTTTATGAGATCCCACATTCATGCTTGGAATATGGAACGAGGGTGAATGGATGAAGAGAGATTTGGCTCAACCATTCTTCGATTGAGTACAATGTGGAAGTCCCATCCTAGGTTTCACTTTTGCATCATTAATGAAAGATTATTTCTCCTTGTATTTCTATAAGTATTATGATTGATTATATGTGGTTTATATCGTTGTGATTTCATGGATATTTCTACCCCTATTATGCTAGTAATTTATATGTTTTTTGACAACAGCTATGTATGGCTCTCATCATGTTCTGACTTGTTATTGAATTATTAATGTATATATGATGTAATAGATGAGATAGTAGCTAATGTGATAAGGAGACAATGGTTCATAGAAATTCTTACATAGATATGAGATCCCTACATTTAATTATTTTGCTTACACCTATAGGTCACATGTTCACGATATCTTTGATGAAATGCTCGTCATGGATAGTAGGGGTATAGCTAAGGTCTTGATGATGTCATTGATTTTGCATCATTATTTCCCTGTAACTTTCCTAATTTCTAAGAATTCATTCCATTCTGGATAGTGTCCTCGGCTATGAGCCTGAAAAAAGTGGCTTAAATCCTGGAGTCGCTAGCACAACACTGAAAAATCGTGGTTTACAATCAGTGGAAGGCAAGCCTGTGAGAGTGGCTTTAGGTTATTGGTCACTCCCTTGCCCATAACATGAGAGAGACTATGGCCCAAGAAACCTAAAACAATAGTGGGACCAAGGGACAAGCTATTTGAATGGTTGACTTGTCCTCTAAGTGTTCCGTTGATGATGTTGGATGTTTGTATGTTGTGTTTCCATTAGTTCCACTTCCTTAATGTGACTTAGGAGGTCCAACCATATCATAGTGGCCTCTCATCACATGTTTACCCTCGTTCGCTGGTTTCTTAGGTAGATGTGGGAGGACGGTGTTACAGATTGGTATCATATCATGGTTGCGCTCTCCTTGAGCTATGTGTTGATCATGCTTTCATGTTGGTTGCATATTTGTTCCTTATGCGTGTATTCCATGTGCTTGTTTCATTTGCATGGTGTTGATATTAGTCGTAGTGATATAGCCATGTGAAAGTTGAAGTTCTTGTCATGGAGTATGCCTTCATGTGTGTATGGTTGATTATACATTGTTATGCACATCAGTGTTCACATTTTATCAAGTGCACGTGATGTGGTTATTGTTGTCATGCATGAGGTTATGGTTTGGGTAGTTGATATGGACATGCATTAATCACTCGACTCTAGCTAGAATGGTGTGTATATGGTTTTTTACTCATTTTTTATATGTCTATATACATTTGTTATGCATGTATGGTCTTGGTTATAGTTATGCATGAATAGTAGGTCAAACATGCCTTGTGAAGTCGTGGTATTAAATTTAGGTCATCATGGTTCCATTGTCTTGTTATGATGCTAATGTGTTGAATGAAGTAAAGCAGGAGATGTAGATCATCAAAGTGAAGTTGCAACATTGGACCTCAAGGTGAAAGCATGTCATCATATAGATGGTTATGGTTGTGATATTCAGGTATGAGTTGACATATTTGTGATATGGTGTCATACTAATCTATATTGATTGTAAATATGTGATTGTTAAGCATGAACGAAAAATGCTTATGAGCTTATCATGTGGACATGTTAGCTAGTTACTGTTATGGATATCATGATTTATGTTTGGGTTGATATGTTGTGAAGTTGTATCCTGCTAACCTAGCTTTATTTTGTAGAAAAGATAGCCTCCCCTGATTTACATTAAGGTATGAGTTTTCTTATGTCGTATATTTGGTGCTTGTTTGTTTGATTATGATGTCTATTTGGTGTTTGAGTGATTGGTGGCTAGTTGATTTATTTAACATGGTATGTTTTCAAGTTGGTTGAATGTTTGATTAATTTCATAATATAAGTATGTTTTCCAATGATCATGTTTTAAGATGATTCTACTAATACATATGTGTCAAGACAATTGATATGTACTTGAGTATGGTAGGTGATAGCTGTAGTGTTATGTCTAATGACTATGCATTATTACATGATTGTTTGTAAAAGTTGATCTAGTGTCTTGATATTTGGAACATGTGGTTGATATGTATGAGAAGTTGCAGGAAACATGCTCGATATTAGTGTGATGAGATAATAATTGATGTGTTTATATAACTAGCATTTGGGTGACGTGATAGTATATAGTAAGACTCAATTGCAATAGGGTAAAGGTAAAAGAAAGGAATCAAGTAAGGATTGATTTGGCTATGTTTGGAAATCCTAATTCCAAAAAAGAAAGTGCTTTGCATACAAGGAGTCCTCCTAACCTTAATATTGTCTGACATTATGTGGATACACACTATATTCATGAACATGTACTTGACAATTATATTATCCAGTCTCTTGTAGCAGGTGGATCTATCAAGGGAATTGGAGTCCCTTAAGAGATGTTGTGGATGTATTCAGTTTCAAGCAATGTTCTTGGCACAACAATGTAAGATAATTGGTATATTGTTATATTTATTTATGCACCGACAGTTATATGTTACTCATAGCATGATGCAGGGGGTTGCATGACAAGAGAGGTTTCCATGAAATCATGAAGAAGGCTCAAGTTGAGTTTTCCCTTGGAACCATGGGGATTGAGTCATGTTGTTTGTGTTTAGTCTTGTGCTTTTGGTCCTTTATATTTTCTTGCGCTCGATTTTCAGCTGTATTTATGTCTAGATTATGGCCATACCACCTCGTTTGTGGAGTCATGATATTATTGGTTTTCATGGTTTTCTTCTTGTTTTTGCTTCCATTATTTCCATATATGTTTTGAGTCTTGGGAATTGGTTGGGAAAGAGGAAATTTAATGGTGCTCATGGGAGAGTTTTGTGGTAAGCAATAGGTAATGTAAGACTCAGATGAAGCTTTCTACATGAGTAAGCGTAGCAGAAGGTAAGACTATGACAATTGGTTTGAATAGTTGGGTGCATTATGGTAAATGGATGGTGGAAACACAGACATGAGGAAGGTAACCAAAAAAGGTTAAGTATCATATGCCTTGGCTATGTTGGGAACCATTCTTCTCAATGTTGTGCATGTTTTTCATGAATAAAGGAAGTTCTCTTAACCTAGACCTTATGTTATCTAGGAATTATGTTATGATCATGATTATATTGATGTTTATATATGTATACATGTATGTATGTATGTCATTGTCTAATAGGGTCATCAGGAATCATTCTTGTGGAGGAATGAGTGCTTACACAAGCAAATGACATTACAAGGTTCCTAGTTTATAAGGAATCAAGTGGAAGAGTAGTAATGACAAATATATGAGGTGAGTATCATGTGTAATGAGCACCAATATTGCAGCAAGAATGCTACAACTCCTAGGCTGCCGAATTTGCATTTATCAACCTAGTAGTTCGTAACAAACTTGGAAGCGTCAGTGATGTATGCACAAGTACTAGTTCTTGCTGCAGGTTGTCACTTGATCAGCCGGCACGAGATCACTAGGAGCTCAAGCCAACTTATATAGATTTTAGAAGAAGCTCTCTGTGTGATAAAAGGAAAGAAATATTACTCTACATAGGCTATTCTAATTGCAGAATGGAGAAAGACTAGAATGTAAAGCAAAACCTAGTAAAGCCTACTTAACAAGCTAATTCTACTTTTCCACAAACACTATGAAAACCATGAAAGAAATGTTATTACCTAATCAAATAAGTAAACAATATCTAACCATGCTATTTCTGGAAGTAAATAAGCAAAAAACATATTTTTGGATTTTTATGTGTTTTTATGTGAATTTCACATGCATCTAATTTATTGTGTATGAGTGTGGCAGTGAATAGGTGGCATTAGAGGGTGGTTTTGGAGCTTGGGAGGATTTAGGATGGTGTGGATGGGTCCTAGGAGGTATTAGGTGACCTTCTGGAGGCTTTTCCCACACTCAGCCTTCAAAAGGAAGCCTACAAGAAAAACTACAGGAGGACACAAAAAATCTACAAGAGGAAAACAGGGAAACTATAGGAGGCCTACAGGAGGAGGCCGAGAGAAATTTCAGCTGTTTTGAGGATGTGAGAGTGGGTGAAAAAGGTGGATGAAGGTTGGAATGAGGTGTTAGGGTGCCTAAGGTCTGCCATGAATCACCAAGAGAGAAAAAGATGATTGGGTTTGCTAAGGAGAGAGGAAGAAGTTCTATGGAAAAATGCAAGAAACTAGGGCAGAATTGAGGTGAGATTCGGGAGACCTATAGGGCATGGATCAGATGGAGGGTGTGATTGCTGATAAGCTGGCCTACTGCTGGAAGAGATCTATTGCATAGAAATAGACAGTCAACCAAGGAAATCAAGTAACAAGTGAAATGAATGCATTTAGGAAAAATAGAGTTTTGCATAAAAATGGTCTAAACTATGATCTATGAAAGGAAATGTTGAG
>APFE030260504.1:324263-341294 GCA_000404065.3 Pinus taeda | reverse complement strand
GGCAAGTGTCAGAGGGGAAGCTTATGGAAGATTCCATGATCTTCCACCTCGCATTTTGTCCCTGCCATTTGTCCATTCTCGACCATCGCACCCTACAGAGGAGCCATTTAGTATGAATCACACGTTGTACACTGGGAAGGTGATATGCATCGCACCCTCTGCACTGGTTTTCAGTATGGTCCAGTTTTGACCATTTATGAACAATTTTTAGTGGAGAATTTCTGGGAGATGATGTAATCAGCTGACCTTGTTCCTTTAGGCAGTGAAGCAACACTTTTAGGGACTTAGGAGCCCTCAGTTTATGGACATTTATGATTGGGGTTGAAGTGCCCAAAAATGTCTATAACACTATCATCATCTACTGGATTCATATCACTATGCAGAATGAAAGACTCTAGGTCAGTATGTACAGCATGGATGGGGTGATTATTTGGTTTTTCTTTGCTACTAATCATGAATTTCATATTTTTCTCCCGGTATGGTTTTCTAAGCTGCCAAAATAATGGTATAGTAGCATATGAAAAATCAAGTTGCAAGGTTCCTTTCAGCTTTGACCCCCAAGGCTGTGAGAGAAACATGCCAAACCGTGGAGGAATATCAGTGACCACTACATCCATCAACACATTCTCGGCCAGAATTTGGTCCAGGGACACTACTAAGTCTTTGATAAGGACAAGGCATTTCACTCTTCCTAAATCAAATGAATAGAGGTAATGATAAGGTCGGGTGATACTTTATCCTATTTTTTCCAGTATAACTTTTGGAATAAGGTTATGCGAGGCACTAGAATCTAGCATGGCGTTATGGAGGATAAAATCATGGAGTTTCAGACTAAGATAGAAAGGTGGAACTTCGTAATCTTTAGGGCTTCCCTCTAAAGATGGACCAAACAAAATTGCAGGCTCATTATCGGCAGTAATAACTGTATCTAACATTTGGTCTACCTTCAACATTTTAGCAATCTGAGACTTGTACTTATCATTCTTTACTAGTTCAGTTAGAGGAATTGAAACTTTAATTTAGAAATTTCATTCTCTAAACTAAATAGATTAGATTGTGTGTCTACCTCTTTTGCAGTGATGTCCTTCTTTTCAACCTTCCCTTTAGCTTGAGACTCCTTCTTATTACTCTCGCTATGAACCTCCTTATCCTTCATCACATTGCTAGACAAGGCTTCATTGGTTTTATCCTAACTTAATATGACAATCTCGTTCTCTTTATTTTGACCTGTAGTTGTTGTTTCTTTGTCTTGTGCATCTTTCTGTACATTCTTCCTTTTCTAATTCAATGTGACAAACACATTTCTGCTTCTTAAATTGTATTGTTTCTGCAAATGGCTGAAAGCATTATGATATCCATTTTGGTATTCTTCGGTTTGCACTTCCCATAAATCAGCATTTGCAAGTATAAGCTGTTGATCACTTGGTATAAAAGACTCCTGAGAAAATTGATCTTCCTCAGTCAGAAAAGTAGGTAGTTCATCTTCCTCAAAGAAATTATTTGCTTCAACAATTTTTTCTTCATCTTCTTCCTAACATTCAGTGTAATTTTTCTGAAATGGAGTTCTTATTTGTCCCTAAAGGATCCTGATTTTGCTGCTCTTTCTACTTATTTCTGAGTTGTTGTTGTTGTTGTCCTCGATAATTCGGATCCCTTACTAAAGGCTCTGCTTGTCAATTTGCTATATACATCTTTTCCATCATTCTTTCCATATTTTTTATCAGAGTGTCAAGTTTTACATCAAAAGATGAAGATGACTCTTCTTTAAAGGCAACTTTCTTCTCAGGTTCCTCAGGTTTAATTTTAGATTTCTTGATGAGTAGATTAGCTTCCACACTTACTACATTTCGTTGCATTTCTTCAAGTGTTGCAAGGTCTCTCTCCCTAAGCTGGTATGCCATGTTTGGGTCGAAGACATCAGGATAATGGAGAAGTGCTAGACTAGGGGGAGGTTTCATATCATCATGAATGGAATTATACACCATATTGAACCTTGTTATGAATTCCTACACTATCGCATTCGAGTTTCTTTTCATGGAATTATACTCAACCAAAATCTGTAATTGATTTTTATTTTCTTGCCATCATGCTAAGAGCAACTCTATCAATAGCTGAGAGTTATTCATAGAATTAGCAGTCAAAATGCGAAACCATTTCTTGACATCTCCTGAAAAACTCTGAGCTATGATTCTCATCTTAGCATCTTCTTCATCAATCTATTCAAGATCGATAAAATCCACCAATTTATAAACAAGTTGTTGGGATGTGATTTCTTAACTTCCATCAAACAGAGGGAGTCTTTGGCCATATTTTTAAGGTAGAGCAACAAGTTGAGCAAGTAATATTAGAGGGGCAAATCATGCCATGACTATTGGAAGATGTAGTAGAGGTACTATAATGGATTGTGTAGATAAATATGATGACACTAATGGAGGTGATGTTAAAAGAGATGAGGTAGTTGATGTATTTGGAGGTTAATTAGAGGATGAAGTAGTAGCTAGGTTTTCATTGTTCAAGATGATATTGAATGTAAGCTTTTTCAGTGGTGATTTGAAGTTGGTCAGCTAGACTCTGGAGTTTATGAAAGTTTAACCATAGATCATGTTCATCTTTATAAAAGAGGGATTTAGAATAAAGGAGGTGAGAATCAAATTGAATAGGATCAAGTACCAATTCAGAAAGGAAAGACTCGAATTTTGATCTGAAAAGAGATAGCTCAAGTTGAATATCAAAGGAAATATTTTCAACAATGAATAATTTTTTAGGCAGAGAAGTAGTTCTTTCTAATTTTCAATCTATACTTTCAGGAATAGGTGACTTGAGTTTCCTAAGTAGTTTTTTTGGGTCATCTATAAGGTGGATTTGGGTCAGGATTTGACCTTGTATGTCTTTTAGGAGCCAGAATTTTAACACCTTAAACTTGATATGATTTCTTAAATCAACCTTTCTTTAGATACTAGAATATGTCACCCACAGAACCATTCTTGAATTCTTTATAAAATGAATCCCGGGAATGATATATTAGTCATTTCCCCGGCAATGGCGCCAAAATGTTATCCCCCACAATGTCCCAGGTTGAGAGGAATCGATGGAGGTAACCACAAACCAAGCTTGCAGTTCAGCAGCTAGCCCTACTAAACCAGAGAGGGCTCTCTCTATGAGATCATAGCCAAAGAATTGAGTGGAATGTAAAATGATTTTAGGCTAGATATGTTAGGCTCAGATACGTTTGAAAATTTAGGGTTTTGATGTTGAACAAGGGATGAAAACTAGGTAAATAGGTCAAAAGATCAAAGGGTAACAGTAGCAGAAATATACAAGAGTAAGGTAGCAGTAGTTTTTTGATGCCTTAGGGTTTGTCAATGTAGTGTAGTGTTCAGAAGAAATAAGAGGACTTAATGAGCATATATGTCATGAATTCATTAAGCATGAAAGAAAATAACATATAATGATAATTCCATCAAAACAAACCTCTAAGAAACAAATTTTGCTTATAAACTTAGGAAAAATCACTGAAGAAATTGATGAAAAGAAAGAAGAGATGAATATCTATCATATGAAACTATAACAGAGAAGAAACAAGATCACAAACTCACCACACATGAATTCCTAGATAATAGCTACAACTGTTCTTTGATTTCCTGAAAATGTTGAAGCACAAGTTACAAGAGTTCTGTCCTCAAATGTCCAACCCCTCTCTCTAACTGAGAAAATGATACATATAGACTAAGATAAACAATTCCCCACCTTCTAGGATCGAATCCATGAGTGGTGGAATAGTTTCCAAGAATATCTCAACGAACAATTGAGAATGAGAAGGTTGAAAACAAACTCTTCTATCGAACTTTGATTTGAGTTTCTCTTCATTCATGAGGCCTAATTTATCATAAAAACAACCTATTATGATACTTTATTCATGATTACATCATCAAAACATCTAACTAATGAAAATACATCATCAATTTTATGTTTACCCAAATTGAACTAGAAACTCTCAGAAATTACACAGTGAAATTTTTAATTAAAATCTCAGAAAATTGCAGAAGTGCAGTGCCAAGTTTGAGGCAATTTTTGGGTGCCTTCCTGAAGTCAAAATTGAAATTTGAAAAAACAGTAAACTAGCCTTGTCTGTCTAGTTTCCATAACATCTTGAATTTTTTTAAATGACCCATGGGAAGCCTCCAAAATCGGATTCTCCCAAGGTGTCTTCAAAAGCGCATCGCATGTCAAAAAGAGGGGCACAATGTTGATTTTTGATCCCTTTTTCTCATTTTTCTCAAAATTCGAGCCCTATTTGAAAAATCTAAGGAAATGGGTTTTTATAACAGGCCATCATATTTCCAAAAATGCAAACCATTTTTAATTTAGAGCTCTAAGGAAAAAGCACAATGCCTTTTCTAAAACTAGTGCATTTTC
The DNA here is from genome assembly GCA_000404065.3 of Pinus taeda. NCBI lineage: Eukaryota > Viridiplantae > Streptophyta > Pinopsida > Pinales > Pinaceae > Pinus > Pinus taeda. The sequence continues at coordinate 336,878 of APFE030260504.1, read as the reverse complement.
CTAAATTTGCACCAAATTTCACCAAAAACCAACAATGCTCAAAAAACTTCCAAAATTGGTCCACAAGTTCCAAATTAGGTGTACTATGCTATCATGGATGCCTCAGAAAGCATCTCTAAGTTTTCCTTTTCATATTTTCCATTTAGGGTTTCCTTCAGATTGTTTTGCATTTGTTTGACCTTGATGTTGCAAATCTTGTTTCTGGTTTGGTAGTGGTGGGCCATGTGCCTCAACATTTGTTTATTCCTATTAGCCTTGTCAAGAAGATTCTCTAGATGGCCATTGACTTTTCCTAGCCAATATTCCCTGTCTTAGTTGATTTCCATAGCAATTTTGTCTTCAATACTCAAAATTTCCTCATCTCATAGGTTTTGATATCTTTCCTTCTGCAATGCTCTTTTGAGACCCATTGTCCTAGGCCTCTTCCTTCCAACCTACTTTTCTTGTTCATCATGTTCATCATGCTATAGCACTGCTTTACCTTTGACCTCTTACCTCATCATCTTGAATTTCTCTTTTTCCATCATTAGTTGTTTGACCTTGAGTTGACTGTTTTCTTGCTCAAGGAAAGAAATGATAAATCTGGCCCTTGCCAAATTGTCCTGGAGATGCATGATCGAGGAATCCTTCTCTTTGATAGCTTGTTGTAAGGTTGAATTCTCATCTGCTGCCTCCAAGTCAACTAGGTCAAAATCATGCTCAATTAGCTCCTCATCCTGCAAATGTGATCCCTGTTGCGTTGATGTAGAAAGCTTGGCCCTTTCCTCAACTTGAGGAGAAAACACAAGTATTTTTCATCTCTCATATGTTTTTAGGTGACACAAGTCTTTTTCATCTCTCATATGTTTTGGTCACCTCACGTCTAGGTGCCTTGGGAATCTCTGCTGATTTGTTTGATAATCATACCTCCATAGGTTGTGCTAATGTGTCTTAGTGATGGCTTGGTGAAGTAATCTCATGCCTCTGCAAGGCTGCTTAAATAAAGGTATCCCATGCTATGTACTTTTCTGCCAACTGATGGAGGACTACAACCTTTATCAAACTGTGGTGGAAAAGGCTAGGGTAATTCTCTTTGTTTTTCATTTGCACCTTTCCAGACATTTTGATGATACTTCTACCCAAGTATTACACAAGTTAAGAGGTTTCACAGCTATGAAGTGCATGAGCAGCCTAATGTGATATTGATATAACCTGGAAAACCTCCACTCGCAACTGAAAACTTTCATCACAACCTTCATCAGTGGTGCATAATTTTCCAACAAGTTTCTGAATGAAATGATGTGTGAATGAGCCTCTTTGTACGGTGATTTAAGAAAGGTTTGTATTGCTCAAGGTCTAGGCTCATGCCTTTGAGCCAATACTCCCCATGATTTGATATCTCTATGGCAAGGGAGATGGCATCAACTGAGAATATGAAATCAATCCCTACAATGGTGGCCCTTTCTCCTTTCATATTGATGGCAATCAAATCAGTGAGTTGCTCATGAAAACTTACTTCTTCCACTCTTTAACAAAACCCTAGGCAGTTGATATCTTCAAAGCATTGTCTTATGAATGGTGAAGAATTGATCTCATTGCAATTTGTGGGCTCATACCTCAGAATATTCCCCCTTTATGATGTTTTCTTTTCTCTAATGGTGAAGAGTCTCCTTCCATTTTGGAACCCTAGATGATAGGAAAATAGAAAAAATAGTGAAAAGTGATTGAAGTGGTGAAATGAGGGAGTTAGGGAAGGGAGATGGGAGTAGAGAAATTTTGGGAGATTGACAGGGATTTTAGGAATCCTTAGGAATTTAAATGAAGGGAAATGAACGAGGGAGATGAGCTAGGAAATTTAAACACAGTCCTGGCTAGGGAAACTGCCCAATTTGATAGATTAGGGCTAAATTTGTAGGGAGGTGAAGTGGAATGAAGGGAAATGGTTTGTTAGTGAATGTGGATGATGAGTTGCATGCAAATATAGGTATAGGGATAGTTATTTTAGGGTTTCAAAGCTCCAATTGATCATTTTCAAGCTCAAAACATGAAACTCACAGAAAAATCTAGAGGACTAAACTCACAGTCATTTTGTTTGTTTTGCCAAAGGAAGAGAGGGAATGAAAATGAGCATACTTATTTTTTATGAGGCTTAGAGGATGAAGAAATTGGAAGGCAAGCTTGAAGTTTTGATTTGAGTGAATTTTTATGATTCTTGGGAGACTCTCTCCTGTGCGTAGTGCAGTTCACCGGTGCACAACGCCAAAACATAGCACAGTGCTTCTATGCGCAATGCCTACTCTATAAATGCAGCGTATTGTTTGTATGCGCAGCGCCAAGAAAATTTTTCCACATTAAGTTGAAAAACCCATGTTTACTCACCTAAAGAGGAATGAGATCGATAACGAGATGAGATAAGAATGAAAATGAAATGTGTATGAGTCATTTTGGGCTATTATATACATTGCATGATTCTCCTTTAAGTGATAATGGGCCCTACATGTAACTTTCAAACATGGCTTTCATTCTTTTTGAACTTGGAAACCTTGGACATTTGTAACCTAGACTTTTTGCATCTTATTTGAACAGTGAACCTTCTTTTTTGGAACCTTGAAACTGCATCTATGAAGTACTTATTACATATATAAACATGAATTACATCTAAAATCAGAATTTCTTGAAAAGTCTTTCTTATCACAACTCATCCTATGCCAGATTTTATGCATGAAATGAAAGTGTCAGTGACCTTGAAAGCCTAATGACCTAATGGAAACAATAGACTGAGTGAAATTATGATGGTGATGACTGACATATGAAATTCTTAAGAGAGTGGAAATAACCCTAGACACACTAACCAATGACTAAATTTTATTCTGAAAATTGGTGACATGATAAAATTTGACTTTGAGACCCCTAACAAAACTTGGTAAAATCATATTTGATCATTGGTGACAAGGAGAACTAACTGACACTAACATAGTGGAGCAAATTATTGGGGGCGGGGTGCGTGGTATCCTACCCATACCCAAGGCTTAAGGCCCAAGGCATGTGGGATACCGCGATCATGAGTGAGTGACAGATGGCAAGGGCTCCGAGGACAAGGGGCAATAGATAAGGTTCAACCAGTGGACATGTGGGCACATACGATGTAACCAAGGGAAGAAGGGCCAAGGGAGGGTGCTTGGCCTATGGCCCGTGACCCTCGAACTTGTAACTCATGTGACAAGGCACGCAGGTTTAGGAGGGAGGTTCATCCCATAATTTTTTTTAATTAATTAAAATGCACCAAAGTCACCTACACCACCAGATCAAACCCATGACCTTCAAGATTCCAACCTAAGCACCCAACCAATTGGGATGGAATGATTTTTTTGCCCAATTTGCAGAGCAATTTGCAAGCAGTTTGGAAAAGGGGACCTATTTTTCCTATTTTCAACCTTTTCGAGCTCAGGAAGAGCTTAGACAGGGGTTTTTGGGCATTTTGGATGCAATGACAATGTTATTTTTGCATATTGAAGCTAGTATGATGATGTATTTAGTATTTTAGCATATAATAAAAATGCCAGCATTGGATATTGGACCTGGAGACATAGCCTAGGAGGGGTGAACTCCGTTATTAATTTGTTATGTTTGATGTTGCAAGTTTGTCCATTTTTAACTGTTAAAATTCTACAAAATTTACTTTTTTGTGCTTCTCCAATCATGACTAATTGCCTAAAACACATAAACTAGCTTGCAAATAATTTCATGAAACTTTCATTTTTTTAATTTTAGATCAATTTGATATCAAATAATGGTTTTTGTGAAGGTTTGATAGAATTTGAATGTTTTTAATGATTACAAGGTCTAAGTTGAGAAGAGAAGAAGGAGCACTTGAAGAACCTAACCCTAAAATTGGCTCAAGGAGGCCACCAACTCCACAAATCATGGCACATGAAGAAGGATAAGGATAAGAGTTGATGTCTAAGGATAAGAGAGCTTTTAGAAAATATTTCTTTGATATGACTTAGATGGTGAAAGCGTTGTACAATGAGAGAACAACATAGTTGCAAGGAGAAAGTTCTAATCAACCAAAAGGTGATGGTGGTAATGGGAGCAAGACTCTAACTACCCCTCCTCCTTCACCTCTATCTTCACCTCCATCCTCACCTCCTTCTTCACCTCCTTCATCTCATAGACCTATTCCTCCTACATCCCCATGAGGACATGCTAAGTCTCCTTTGATTAAGCTTGGTGTCAAGTTTGAATTTCCAATGTACAATGGAGAAGTAAATTCTGAACAATTGGATAATTGGGTTCGTCAAATTGAAGTCTATTGCAAGATTCAAAAGATTGATGATGATGTTACAAAAATCCAGCTTGCTTCTCTTTGTTGGAAGGTGCAACTCTCATCTGGTTGGAGGCCAAAACTCAATAATGTTTGAAGAAAAGTGGTAAAATTATCTCTTCTTAGAATGATTTTATCATTGCATTAAGAAAGAAATTTTATCCATTAGCTTACATGCAAAAAGAAATTATGGATTGGTAAAATTTTAGACAAGCTAAAGGTCAGAATGCCCAAAGATACACACAAGAATTTAGAAAAAGAGATTTAATCATGGGTGTTGATTTGACCTCACAAGATACTCTCCTTAAGTATATAGGTGTATTACATAGTTATTTAAGACATATTATACTTATGTTTAATCCCACCAATCTAGATGAAGTACGTGTTCAGACAACTCATTTAGAATCAAGAGGTAAGAATGTTCCTCAACATTCCAGCAAAAAACCCTTTAAATCTAGAGATAAAGGAAAGGGAAAATTTAAAGGCAAAGGTAAGAATAATGTTATTGTCAAGAAAGAGGGAGAGAAACTTACTTGTAAACATGGTTCAATAGATGGCCATGATGAAGACCATTGTTGGAAATTACATCCAAAATTGAGACTAAATAAGTTCAATAACAAGGGGAAATAAAAGATTGTTGCTACAACTCAACAAGATCTAGGATTTGTTTCAGGTGATGAAACCAAAATCACAACCATGGGAATGAAATGTATAACTTCTAATGCAAGTACTAGTTCTTCTAGAGAGCCTGTTGAATCTCAAAATGATAAAGAAAGAAGTGATATTTTTCATATCAGGGTCATTACAAAACATACAAAGGTTGATACATTATTTGATAGTGGATCTCAAGTCAATCTTATCTCTGAAGCAATTGTCAAGAAACTTAATTTAAAGACTACACCTCATGCAAAACCTTGCCCCTTGGGTTGGGTATGTGATGATGCCAAATTGCAAGTGACAAGAAAATGTAAACTCAAATTTTCCATCACTGTTAATTTTATAGATGAGGTATAGCTTGATGTTGTACCACTTGATATTTGTTGGATTGGCTTAGGGAGTCCATATTTATATGACTGAAAAGTCATATTCTATCTTCATGAGAACAAATATCATATTTTTAAAGATTGAGTTGAGTACATTGTTAGAGCACATTGCAAGAAGATGAACTTATCTTTTGTTAATGTTGGTCAAATGAAAAGGCTTTTTAATGCTAGTAAGAATTTTGTGTTGTTGATGATTAAAGCTAAAGATACTACTGAATCTAAAGCTTTCTCAAGATGTGATTCTAAAGTCAAGCATGAATTGGTTGAAGTTGTTAACACTTATGAAAAGATGTTTCAAGAAACTAAAGGGTTACCTCCAAAAACCGGAATCCAACATGAGATTCAATTACAATAGAACACACCACTTCCAAATATTGGCATTTATAGAATGTCAGTTTTGGATAAATAGGTAATTAAGAAGAAAATTCAAGAGCTAATTAACAAAGGTTTCATCAGGCTTAGTACATGTCCTTGTAGGTCTCCTATTGTTTTGGTTTCGAAGAAAGATGGTACATGGTGCATGTGTGTCGATTTCCAAGCTTTGAACAAGATCACGGTAAAGAATCATTATCATCTTCCTCGCATTGATGATTTGCTAGATTGGTTAAAGGATGTTGTTTATCTTACTAAGCTAGACTTGAGAAGTAGTTATCATCAGATAAGGATTGTTGAAGATGATATTTGGAATATTGTTTTCTAGACAAAACAAGGCCTGTTTGAATGGTTAGTTATGTGGTTTGGGCTTTGCAATACACCTGCCACATTCATGAGAGTTATGAATGATGTATTGTGACTATTCCTTAATGATTTTGTCATAGTCTACTTAGATTATATTTTGATTTTCTAGAAAGAATCATGAAGAGCATGCCAAGAATTTAAAGCAAGTTTTAGATGTCTTGAAAAAGGAAACGTTATATTTGAAGATGTCTAAACGTGAATTTGGGTCATATTGTAGGAGGTGGTGAATTAAATATTGATCCTTCCAAAGTTGATGTTATTGTGAATTGGCCTAAAACCAAAAATGTAACAGAAGTTGGGAGCTTTTGGGAGCGACCCAATATTGGATAAAATTTAGCTCTAACTTTTGATTCATCGTAGCACTATTACATGCTTTGACAAGTGTGAAATGGCTCTTTAAGTGGGGATGCAAGAAACATAAATCCTTTGACACTTTGAAAGATAAAAAAATGATTATTCATACTGGCCATCAACATTTGCAATATTTATAATCGCAAACCAAGCTACAACAAGCTAGACACTTCAGATGGATGGGATTCTTGCATCAATTTCATTTGGTAATCAGGTATTAGAAAGGTATATACAACAAAGTTGCAAATATGTTATCAAGGAATATTGTTAATGCATCTATTATTCTTAAACATAACTCAATCATGCATGAAATTTATATTGAATGGTATACTCAAGATGAAGATTTTAAAGACGATTATGCAAGTTTGAGTCAAGGAAATCTTGTTGAAGAGTTGGATTATCGTGTTCATAACAAGTTGTTGTATCATCTTGGCAATTTATGTGTTCCATAGGGTGAAAGAATTAATGTCATAAGGGAAGCCCATACTTCTCTTATTGTTGGTTACTTTGGTGTAGGCAAAACAATTGCTCAATTATAGAGGTATTGTTATTGGCCTCGTATGAATGAAATCGTATCAAGATATGTAAAAGGATGTTCTATGTGTGCTACTAGCAAGCCGAGCAATGGGAAATTGGGTTTGTATGCTCCAATTCCTATACCTTCTCGTCCTTGGGAAAGTATTTCTATGGATTTTGTTGGGGGACTACCAATGTCTAGGAAAGATCATGATTATTTATATGTTGTAGTGGATTGTTTCAGCAAAATGTGTGTGTTGATGCCTTGTAAGAAACATGTTATAGTTGAACAAACTACAAAGACGTTCTTCCAAAATGTATGGGCACATTTTGGGTTACCTACTTCGATTGTTTCTTATCAAGATTCTCAATTTAGCGGGAAGTTTTGGTCAAGTTTATGGGATCTCATGGACACAACATTGAAAAAGAGCACAACATTCCATCCACAAATAGATGGCCAGACAAAAGTAGTGAACATAACAGTAGTGCATCTCCTTCAAGGATATTGTGGTAAGCATCCTAAACTTTGGGATGAGCATTTGTATTACATCGCTCATGCCTACAATCACCCCGATAATTCATCTACACAAGTATATCCATTTGAAGCTTGTTTGGGATATTTGCTAAACTCTCCTTCGGATTTCATCTTTTGTAAAGATATCACAGTGGATGGACATAGTGATGTGGAAAAGGCCAAGCGTTTCATTGAAAAAATCCAATTAGTGCATTAAAGAGTACAAGAACAACTGGAGAAAAACCAAGCCAAGTACAAAAAAACACATGATAATCATCGGGTTGATCATGGTTTCTAAATGGGAGATCAAATTTGGTTGTATATCAGCAAAGAAACATTACAATGTGAAGGTAGAAAGCTCAACTCAATCAAATATGGCCCTTTCAAAATCTTGGTGAATATTGGTAATAGTGTTTTCCGATTAGATTTTCCACCTTACAGGAAAATTTATTTTGTTGTGAATGCGGAAAATTTGAGATTGTATGAGCCTCTTATAATTGTTGATCAAGAAGAGAATGTCTAGATTTCGTCCCTAGAAGATTTTTCTCCTGAATATTCAAATGAGTTGTAGAAAGACTTTATTCTTGACAGGAGGATAAGAACTTCACACAGAGGTAATGTGGAGTATCTTTGTGTAGGGCTCAAAGGTACCAATCTAAGTAAAGCGAGGTGGATAGAGATTGTGAAAGTGAGGAAGTTTTACCCTCACTTACTTGCCGAGTAAAAATAGACTTTTGGTGGTCCAAAATATTCTAGTGGGGAGGAGTGATCCAAGGGAACACAAAGATGCTGAAAATTAAAGTGCTCAAAATATCCCAAAACTAGTGCCAAATCATAGATCTCATCGTTCTCATTCCAACAGAACTTCAATCACCTCAATATGACGTCGTATGAGGAAGTTATCGCACTTTGAAGTTTCTGGCAAACAAAAAAAGAGTCAACTTGCAAGGTTAATTGTGTAGACCATGCACTGACGTGATTCTGATGTTAAAAGAATGATTGGACTATAAGGTTAGCAGACATGTCAATCCTATGAGGATATGTGGTGCACTAGTATTGGTTTGAAGGTACATGATATGGGCCAATCCTGGGCCACCACGTGGGCCAATCAGAGGGTGCCACATGGCCCAATGAGAATTTTCCATGTGGCCTTAGGAATGGCACAAAAAAATCGTTAGTTGACAGACAGGTTCCAAGGGGTTCGACCCCATGATCCCCCATTCACGCAACAAATGCCTGACCAACCGAGCTACAATGCCTCTTGTTAAACTATGGTTGCGTTATTTTATTTATTTACATGTGAATGGGTGGTTAGGGTAAATGGGCGGGCCAACAGACGCGCCCGACCTCCCCAGCCCATGGTCTACGGCACAACATTTGGCAACTAGTAAAGCAGAGTATTGGGGGTTGGGCATCTGGCACTCTTCCCGCAACCAAGGCCTAAGGCCTAAGTCATGTGGGATACCTAGATCATGATTGAATGAGAGGGGGCGACATATAAGGTTCAATAGGTGGATATGTGGGAAAATACGACTATAACCAAGGGAAGTGAGACCAAGGGAGGGCGTGTGGCCTATGTCCCGTGACCCTCGGTCATGTGAACTCATATGACCAAGCGCGCAGGTTTAGGAGGGGGCTTCGACCCATAACTTTTTTTTTAATTAATTAAAATGTGCCAAACTCACCTAAACCGTCAAATCAAACCCATGACCTACGAGATTCCAACCTAAGTGCCAAACTAATTGGGCTGGAATATTTATGTTCACCAATTTGCAAAGCCAAGCACTTTTGCATATCAGTTTGTAGGTAGTTTGGAAAAGGGGATGTATTTTTCTCATTTTTCAACCTTTTTGAGCTCAAGAAGAGCCTAGACAGGGCATTTTGGATCCAATGGCACTATTATTTTTGCATATTGAAACTTTTATGTTGATGTATTGAGTATTTGAGCATATAATAAAAAGGCCACCATTGGAATTTGGACCAGACACGTAGCCCAAGAGGGGTGATCCTTTATAAATTTGTTGTGTTTGATGTTTCATGTTTCTCCATTTTTAACTATTAAAATTCTGCAAAATTTACTTAAGTTTGTGTGATTTTGAAATCACGATCCATTGCCTAAAAGACATAAACTAGCTTGCAAATCATTTCACGAAACCTTCACTTTTTTAATTTTAGATCAACTTTCTATTCATTCACATGTCTAAGGTGGGTTATTATGAAAAGGTTATTGAGTGCTTAGATAATTATGGGGAAAAGTGATTCATGAAGGCAAAGGAGAACCCTACATCAATGAGAATGGTCACAACTATGCAAGCAAAGCTGAAAAAGTGATGTTTATTGTTTGCAGTGCATGTTTCTCAGTGATAAAGGGAAGGACGTTGAGGATGTGGAATTCGTAAATAAGTATCTCGTCTTACATTAGTTTTAGGATCTATTTCCTGTAGAGATTCCAGAGATACCACCTCATAGGGAAATGGACTTCTCTATTGAGTTGATGCCAGGAGAAACACCAACATCTAATGCACCTTACAGGATAAGCATGCCCGCGTTGGTAGAACTGAAATTGCAACTTAAGGAGATGCTTGATAAGGGATACATAAGGCCAAGTGCATTTCATTGGGGTGCACCAGTGTTGTTTATAAGGAAAAAGGATGACACTATTAGATTGTGCATCAATTACAAGCATTTGAATAAGGTGACTATCAAGAACACATAACAATTGTCGAGGATTGATGACTTGTTTTATCAACTGAAGGGAGTAGCAGTACTCTCAAAGATTGATCTGAGATCAAGATATCATTAGGTGCCCATCAAAGAAGAAGGCATCTAAAAGACTACATTTTGCACGAGGTATGGGCACTGCGAGTTTATGGTGGTTCCTTTTAGTCTTACAAATGCTCTAGCCACCTTCATGTGTTTGACGAAAAATGTGTTGCGTCCTTACCTGGACAAGTTTTCGATAGTCTTTGTTGATGATATGCAGTTATATTCAAATAATGAAGAGAAGCATGAATAGCACCTAGTAGTAGTGTTGATATTGTTAAGAGAGCATTAGTTATATGCCAAGCTCAACAAGTGCAGTTTCTTTCAGTCTCAGATTCATTACATGAGACATGTTGTTTCCAAGGAAGGGGTAGCAGTGAATCTGGAAAAGATAAAAGTTATCATGGAGTGGCTGACTCTAAGGAATGTGGATGAGGTCAGATCATTCGTCCAATTAGTAGGCTATTACAGGAGGTTCATTAAGAACTTCTTGAAGATTTTCTATCCTACCACATCTTTGCATAGGAAGGGAAACAATTTTGAATGGACTGATGAGTGTGTAGCTAGATTTGATCAGTTGATGTATTTACTTAAAAATGATCCAGTTTTGAAGATTGCAGATCTTGATAAGGAATTTGTGGTTTGTATGAATTCTCGCAAGGAAAGACTTGGTGAAGTCTTGATGCAGAAGGGGTAGGTGGTTTTCTATGAATCAAGGAATTCGAATGAGCACGAGAAAAACTATGTGACTCATGATCTTGAGTTGGCAATTACCATTCATGCATTGAAGATGTGGAGATATTATCTCCTTGGCAAAAGGTTCGTCTAGGTGAGTGATCACAAGTGGATTGAGGTACTTTTTTGACCAACCCAATTTGAATATAAGGAAGCTAGATGGTTGGCTACTCTCATTGAGATTAATTTTGAGATTGGGCACACTAAAGGCAAAGAGACCAGGGTTGCATATGCTCTCAGTAAGAGGTGAATCATATTTCATCTATGATTTCTTATGGGACATATTTGCAGTAGTAAATCTTTCATGCAGAGCAGCATGATGAGAAGTATCGGCAGCTGAAGAAGAGATTGCAACAACAAGGTGATAAGGATGGGGAGTATCACTTCACAACATATGGCTTGGTGAGATTCAGGAACATGATTTATGTGTCGGATAATAGTGAGTTGAAGAAGCTTATCTTGAGTGATATTCATGTCAAGCCATATCTGGGCCACCCAAGATACCAAAGACTTTGACAATTGTTAAGGAGTTCTATGTTGCAAGGTGTTTGGATTGTTAGCAAGTAAAAGCGGAATGTAAGCATCCAACTAGTTTGTTGCGGCCTATTCTAATTCCAGAATGGAAATGGGAGGCCATTTACATGGAATTCATTACAGGATTTCCAAGTACATCGAAACAACACAATTCCATCATGGTTGTGGTTGATAGGTTGATCAAGGTAGCTCACTTCACTGTAGATAAGTCTACTAATTAAGCTAGTGAAGTATCTCAGATCTTTATAAAGGAGATAGTGAAGTTGCATGGAGTTACAAAGAAGATTGTGTCAAATAGAGATGCCAAGTTCACTTCCATGTTTTGGAAGGAGTTGTTTATAGGCTTGGGGACAAAGTTATCCTTCAGTACAACTTACCATTCGTAGACAGATGGATAGACAGAAAGAGTTAACAAGGTTCTTAAGGATATGTACAGGACATATGTCATGCATCAACAGAGGAAGTGGGAGGAGTATCTTCCACTGGTAGAGTTTGCATACAATAATGGGTATCAAATATCTTGAAGATGAGTCCATTTCAGGCTCCCTATGGGTGGAGTTTTAGTAATCCTATCAATCGAAGTAATCCAACGAATAGGTTGTTGATTAGACCTAATATGTTGTCTAAGATGGAGCAGGAGATGCAGGTTATTAAAAGGAATTTAAAGGAAGCATAGGACATGCAGAATAGTTATGCATATAGCATAGAGCATTCATGGAGTTTAAGGTTGGAGAGCACGTGTACTTGTGCATCAAGCCCAAGAGGATCTCCTTGAGGATTGGGTCATGTGCTAAGTTGGCACCTCGGTATTGTGGGCCTTTTGAGATAAGAGGATTGCACCAATGGCCTATAGACTTGCACTACTTCTAATAGTGAAAGTCCATGATGTTTTCCATGTTTCATTACTTAAGAGATATGTCCAGGATGTTGATTGTGTGATTGATTGGTTTGTATTGTAGGTGGAACCAGAGGGAGAGTTCTAGCCAGAGCCACAACACATTCTGCAGCAAAAGCAACTCATGCTCTAGAACCAAGCAATAGAGAAAGTTAAAGTACAATGAAAGCACATTGGGCATGATGAAGCTACATGGGCGATGGCTGATCAGAAGCGAGTATTG
>APFE030260504.1:276654-296923 GCA_000404065.3 Pinus taeda | reverse complement strand
TGGATGCTTCGGCATGTATAAATATGTATTGTAACATTGAAAGGAACATAATGAAAAATCAAGCTGGTAGTCCTGGTTTTGGGATCCAGGGGAAAATCTCTGTGTATATGTGTTTTATGTGTTATGCTCTCGAATTGTTTATTTTCTGTCTTTTAAAAATCCTTATGCGGGTAATTTCTGTACGGGGTTAAAACCTATAAAAACAACGTGATTCCATCATGGTTATGGTTGATAGGTGATGGATCTCATAATTGGATATTTTATAAGGCCCATTTGGTCTTTCCTAAACAACTAAAACATTTATTTAACCCCTTTACTTGCACAGTATAGAGTTAATTCATAGTATTAATGGGTCCTTAGGAATTCGATTTCCCATTGCTTATTATGTGCCTAATATTATTAATTATTGCAAAATATTGAGTGAACTCTAAATGATCTGTAGAATGAGAGAATCTAGGGACTTGTTCCCTACCAATAAATGAATGGAATATTATGACTTTATTGAACAAATTATGTAGCTCCATTGATTGAGAAAATGTATGGATGTGTTCCCCACCAAAAGAGGATCTTGAGCTTGGCTGGCATACAGAGGATCTACCCTCCTTAGCATTCGAAATCAATTAGGGAACTAGATCCACAGTTTTACGGAATTGGAGGGAAAAAATCCCCCTCTTTAAGGAGGCTACCCCTCAAGTATTTTTGTGTAAACAAGAGGGCCTAACAACCAACAAGGGATTCAAATTAGAGATTAGAGTTCTGGAGCTAGGAGAAAGTCCTTTGTATTGATCATTTTGATTGTTGATGTATGAACACTATTTCCAGTTAATGAAATCCAACTTCTTTTTAGTTTGAGTTATCTTTATAGGGGCCTAAGTTGCCTAGGGTTAAGGTCCAACCCTGGGTAGTCAAGTCCCTTTGTATTTTGTTCTTTCCTTTATGCATTTAGTGTAGTTTCGTTTCTGGTTATTTTTATTTAAAAATAGTCTTGATTACAGAGTTGGTTCCAGATTTATCTTGCCATTATCTACATGGTTTATTTGGTTTAGTACTAACAAAAATATTTATGTTCATGCATGCATCATTTATACTTAATTTCCATCCATTTGCTTCTTTGCACTTTTATTTCTAAATCATGCATATTAGTTATTTGCAATTAGTTAATGACTTTGGTGAAGTTAGCATTAGTATATATCTTCTCTTGTTAAAATATGTTGTTATGTGTCTTTAATAAGCATCTTTGAATGCTCCAGGTGACCAAAGATCCCTTCTCTCACGTTTGTTCCAACATTGTATAGTCTGCCCGCGTATGTCGTTTTGTTGAAAGAAGATAATTTATATTTTCTGCTACAGGATAGGATGTTTGATTCCTCTAAGGATTTAAGTAGGCTTTTTAACCCCCTTTTGACCTACCCCAACCACCAAGACTCTTATTTCCACCCTTTTCTACGCTCAAATAGCTCTCGGCCCTATCTTGTAGCATATATAGACTATCCTATACCACTATGAAAAAACCTCCAAATGCATTATGTTTTGCCCCACAACACTCCTGACCACCCGTACGAACTCCATAATGACTGTAAAACCATAAATATGAATAAAATGGATTCAAAGACCTAGTAGTAACTTTGCTTTAGTTAATAAAGTAGATAGACAATCATTCCCAACAATCTTGTAGCAAAACAATAGTAATTTTCTACTATTTTTTAGCACATGTTAGCGAGGCTCTTTTGAGTTTATTCCACTTGGATTGAATCCTGAAAACATTATATGTAATAGAAAAAATAACCCCATATCTGCATTTGATCAAATTAGACATTTGATAGGTTAATTGGCTCACTAGTTCTAGAATTTTTGGTTTTTAGAGTAGTAATGTTATGCTATTTTTTAGCACATATTAACAGGGGTATTTTTGGGTGATTCCACTTGGATTGGAGCTCTAGGACATCCTACTTAATGAAAAAAATTACCCCATATCATTTTCATTTGATTTCTTTGGCATGTAGATTTATAGCCTATGAATGCTCTGAGACTACTTTGTTTGAACTGAGGCTTGGTTAAATCGCCACATAGCTCTTACATTGTTTGCTTCTTGAATGTTGATTTCTACAATTAGTCTAGATTTACTTTCCAAGAAAAGTAGAATAATTTTCCTTATTTTTATTTACGTTTTGCAATTTATGATAGGTGGCTTACCTAGAGATTTGCTCATTTGAAGTTGTTTCATTTCCTTCTTCACTTGCATCAAAGGGAGTCATAATAGGAAGAGGAAGGTACCTAATGCATATACGTGTTGACCCCTTTTAAGTTTGCACAAACCCAGGATTTATAATTTAAGTCAATAGCCTCAGGAGTTGCAATACTGGGGCTCATCACTTTTTAGCACCGTTGATGGGGAGGGTGCCAAAGCAAGCACTCTCTCGTTATTGGAATTATTCCTTCCTTCTTTTTTGCATTCATATTTTCTACAAAAACAAAAAAAAAATCACATTAGGTATATCTCATTGTATTAGCGTTCTCAAGTTTTTTTTATAAAAACAAAACAAATATTTATTCGATACTGCAAACCCCCACCATTAACTTTTGCAGGTAGAAGAAGAAGATGTGGCAAAGAAGTTAGAAGGAGGCATGAAGCAACTCTACTATGTCAACTTGTATCAACAAGGGTCTTATCCTCCACAACCTTTTCAACCATGTTCGGGGTTTTATGACATTCCATCTTTTCATCCATATCATCACCAACCTCCTCAATGGGGTGATCTATATTTTCCTCAATATTCATGGTCTTATCCTCCCCAACCTGTCATTCCTCCTTTACATCATTCCTAACCTTATCGATGGGATGATCCATATTTCCCTCAATATCCTATGTTCACACTAGCCTCCTGAATGGAGCGATCCATATTTCCCGCAATATCCTCAATGTCCTCCATACCAAACTCAATGTTATCCACCTCCACCACAACCACTTCAAAGACCCATTCTCACTCAACTACCTACAAAACCATTTCCAAACCCAAGCAATAAAGTAATTCAACCCACTTACAATGCTGAGATACAAAATCTCTAAACAAATCCTCTTGATCCAAATGACATTCATCTTGGATCAGGAAGAGTAGTGCAGATAATAGATTCTCTTGATCCTATTGAAGAACAACATCCAAAAGAAGAAGATCTATAGGAGAATAAAGAATCGTGGACCACATTTGATGGAGAGAAACCATTGGAGTCTGAGATTGAAGAATGTCTACAATGCTTATCATCAGATCCTTTATGTGTTGAAGGGGCTAACTAACAAATACTAAACAATTTAAATGACATGGAAAAATAAGACATGAAGAATGATCCAGATGAGAAAGTGAACCAAGGGCATTACACCTATATGTTAAAAAAATAATAATAGAGCAATGGAACAAATAAAATATTGTGGAAACAAAAACATAGAAACGCATAAAACAAGAGAGAGACAACTATATGTGGTTCACCCAATTTGGGCTACATACACGGAGAAAAAAATAGTCCTTCCTTTTATATTCTCTAGCAAAATGAAGAGATACAACCTACAACAGATCCATTGTAATTTCCTCTTCGCTCACACACATTCTCCTTTCTCTTTCTTGCTCAGAATAATAATGCACAGTTGCAATACAATTCCCTCATATAAACTGAGGGTTGCCTTCTAGGGGAAAAAAACCCTTAATTAACATAACTTCTATCGTCAAATCCTTCGCCTAATGAACAACCTAGGTTGACCACGAAATTATAATTTTACAATGCAATTTTTCATCTATTTTTAGCTTCGGGGTGCTGCCCCACAACCCCACGGGGGGGGCGGCACATTGACAGGTGTACAGTCTTCTTAGGGTATAAACCCGGATAAAACAAGACCTCTAAATCAGGAAGCTAATCAGGCTCCACACCCAAAAATCTCCCACTTGGAGATTGATTAAAGAAACCCCACCGCTACTTCACTTGTTGGAAAATGCTTCCACTTTGGACCTAGATGTTTCTCATCTTCATTATCATACTTGAAGACCAATTGAAACTAAACATAAACTCAATTTCTCCCTACTTACAACCTTTGTTAACATATTTTCAAGATTTTTGCAAGTGCGTATCTTTTCCATCCTTAATTGTCCATCTTCCAAAATTCACTGTATGTAATGGTACCTGAATTGTGTGTGTTTAGTCTTAGAATGAAATGTTGAGTTGTTTGCAAGATGAATGGCACTCTAGCTATCACTGTATAACTTGCCAATCTCCCGCTTCTTTCCCAATTCATCCGTAAACCTTTGTAACCAAATCATTTCTTTACTAGCCTTTGTAGGAGCAACATACTCTGCTTCAGTTGTTGATAGTGCAACAATGTTTTGCAATTTTGAAACTCAATTAACAGTTGTTCCACCTACAGTAAACACATACCTTTTGGTGCTCCTCCTATTATCTTTATCAGCTACCATATTTGCATCAACATATCTCTGTAGAGATATGTTTGAACCACTAAAGCATAATGCTTGATTTGTCGTACCTCTCAAATACCTAAGAATCCACTTCACTGCCATCCAATGCTCGTTTCCCATCTTTTTCATACACCTACTTATAACTCCCACTGCATGTGCAATAGCAGGCCTTGTACATACCATTGCATACATTAAGCTTCCAACTGCAGATGCATATGGAACTTTACACATATAATCCATCTCGTATGGTGTCTTGAGACACATCTCCTTAGTTTGAAATGGCTAGCCAAAGGTGTACTCACTGGTTTTGCATTCTGCATATTAAATGTTTCCAACACATTTTCTATGTACTCACTTTGGGAGAATGTTAATTTGCAATTTTTCTTGTCTCTAGTTATTCTCATACCAAGGATTTGTTTTGCAGCACCCAAATCCTTCATTGCAAATGAATTTGGAGCACATTTATATCTCGCATGTTAGACCCTGCAACAAGCATGTAATCTACATATAATAGTAATATAATAGTCGCCATCATTTTTTGTTTTAAGATAAACACAATGGTCAAAGTGACATCTAATATAACCATGTTATTACATAAACCTGTCAAATTTTAGATACCACTGCCATGGAGTTTGTTTTAAGCCATACAAGCTCTTCTTCAATTTGCACACTAATTTGTCTTTCCCTTTGACCTCATACCATTGTGGTTGTTACATATATATTTATTCCTCCAGATCATGGAGAAAGGTTGTCTCTACATCTAACTACTCAAGTTGCAAATATTTTGTTGTCGCTAGACTTAAAATAGTTTTGATTGAAGTCATTTTAACAACGGGAGAAAAAATTCATCAAAGTATATATCTTTCTTTTGTGCAAACCCCTTCACCACAAGTCTAGCCTTATACTTGTGTTTACCTCCATCTTCTTCCTTCAACCTGTAAACCTATTTATTTTGCAATGTTGTTTTACCTGCAGGAAACTTGACTAAGTCCCAAGAATCTTTATGCATCAAGGAGTCCATATCTTCTTGCATGGATTGCTCCCACTTCTTCTTGGTTTCTATATGCATTGCTTCTTCATATCTTTCTGGTTCATCATAATCAATCAACAATACATAATATAATCAAGGAAAGTATTGTTTAGGGGGTTTACTTATCCTGGTAGATCTTCTAACACCACTTTCAGGTGTTTGAGATGCATGTTGTTGTTGTGGTTGTTGTTATTATTGTTGTTGTTGTTGATCATTATGGTTTTTAGACACCTTTACTTTTTCTGTGATCTCATCAAGCATTGTGTATTCTTTGTTTTCCTTTTCATGTTTCTTTGTTGCATCTGATCCTTATACAAGACCTTTTAATTGAATATGACATCTCCACTCCTAATGATTTTTTGATTTTCATAATCAGATAAGCGATAACCAAAATCATTAACACCATATCCAATAAAGGTACATTTCTTTGATTTTTCCCTAAGCTACGGTTTTATTTTCTTTATGGATGTAGACAAAGCTTATACAACCGGAAGTCTTTAAAAATGAATAGTTTACCTTTTTACTTTTCCATGTCTCCTCTGGAATACCCATCCAAGGAACTTGAAGGCCCTCTATTTATTAGATAAACAACATTATCTACAACATCTGCCCAAAATTGTAAGGGAAATCTTGCATGCAATCTCATCCACCTTACACGCTCCATGATTGTCCTGTTCATCCTTTCTAACACATAATTTTCTTATGGTGTTCTTGGAACTGTCTTCTCTTTGTGAATTCCATGCTCTGAACAATAGTTATCAAACTATTTGCTGCAGTATTCACCTCCATTGCCTAATTTGAAACACTTCAACTTCTTTCCTGTTTCACTCTCAACCAAATCTTTCCATTCCTTGAAAGTGTCAAATACATAATATTTATTTCGAATACAATAAATCTAGGTTTTCCTAGTTGTATCATCAATAAAAGTAGCATAATAGAGATATCCACCAAGATATGATGCTTGAGCAGGTCCCCATACATTTGTATGCACAGACTCTAATTTTTCACTCTTCTTTTCCTTACCAAATTTGAGAAATATGACTCTCTTTTGTTTTCCATAAACACAATTTTCACAAAAATCTAAACCAACATGCTTCAAACCTAGCAATAAATTTCTTGAGTGAAGAATTTGCAGCCCTTTCTCCCTCATGTGCCCGATCCTATGATGCCACAATTTTCTACCTGCTTCTTTGGAGGTTAAAGCATTAACGGAATTAGAAATACCATTGCATAAATCAACGTACCATCTTTTTTCCTTTTGCTATTAGCAAGGCTCCTTTAGTGACCTTCAAGTTTTTTCTGTGAATGGAGTTATATAGTCTTCACCACCTAATTTCCCTATTGAAATTAGATTTTTCTTTAGATTTGGAACATGTCATACCTCCTTCAATATCCATTGGTTTCCATTTTGTTTCTTTGTAAAAACCTTACCCATTCCGATGATTTTACAGGGTTTATCATCACCTAAACAAACATGTCCAAAATCTCATTGAACAAAGTCATGAAAATGTTTCCTATTAGATGTGGCATGGAATGAAGCCCCTGAATCTACCACCCAAGCATCAATAATATTATCTAATGAAATAATTAAAGAATCTTACAACACATCAGCTATCAGATTCACTTCATGACCGTTCTCTTGTTGTCCATCTCCTTCTTTTCCCTTCCAAGATTTGCGGTCTTTCTTCAGTGTCCTTTCTTCCCACGTTTCCAGCACATTATCCTCTTTCCATTTTTCTTCCCCTAGTATTTGCAGTCAAAGCATCAATAGATGTTTCATCGAAGCTTTTCCGCTACATTTCCTCACTAAGGATGGCACCAACAATATCATCAAACTTTAAAGTACTAAATCTAGAGACAAAGTTACTAATAGCCATAACTAAGCCATTCCAACTTTTTGGCAATGAGCACAAAACTAACAAAGCCCTAAATTCATCATCAAAATTTACCCCTACAGAACTTAACTAATGGGTCACTGTGTTAAATTCATTTAAATGGTCAACAACATGTCCACCTTCTGACATCTTCATATTAAATAGACGCTTCATAAGAAATACCTTATTTGAGGCCGAGGATTTTTCATATAGTTTGGCCAATGCTGTCATTAAACCTTTTGTTGTCATTTCCTTTGAAATGTTGAATTCCACCAACGCTACCAGACACAACTATATTGTTCCTAGTGCATTTCTATCGAGAATACCCCATTCTTCGTTCATCATACTCGTCGACTTCTTTGATTTTCCACTCAATGGTAGGTACAAATCTTTTTGATACAGATAATCTTCCATTTGCATATTCCACTGTTGGTAATTTTGGCCATTAAATTTCTCGGCCCTAAACCTACCATCTTCTGCCATTACTCCCACTCAAAACAGGAACCCTTCTCTCCTACGAGTTTATCGACCAAATATACCTTCGGCTCTAATACCCGTTGTTAAAAAATTAAATAAAAAATCAATGGAACACATAAAATATTATGGAAACAAAAACATAGAAACACATAAAACAAGAGATACATAGATATACGTGGTTTACCCAATTTGGGCTATGTCCATAAAGAAGCAACCAATCCTTACTTTTATATTATCCAGCAAAATGAAAAGATGCAACCTACTGCAGATCTGTTATAATTTCCTCTTCGCTCTCACACAATATCCTCTCTCTTTCTCACTTAGAGTAATAATACGCGATCGTAAAACAATTCCCTCATATAAACTAAAGTTTTCCTTCTAGGAAAAAAAACCTAAATTAACATAACTTCTACTATCAGTTCATCTACCTAATGAACGATCCAAATTGACTACAAAATTACAATACTTTACAAGGAAAATTTTCATTTATTTTTAGCTTTGGGGGCGTTTCCCTCAAACCCCCACACACCCCCCGTGTGGAGAGGTGTACAGTCTTCTTGAGGTATACACCTGGCTAAAACAAGAGCTCTTAATTAGGAAGATAATCAGGCTCCACACCCAAAACTATATTGAACTTTGGTTTCTAACAATCACTATGCAGGAGCACCACTCCCTTTAGCAGTGTTTGGCATCATCGTAATCAAAGCAGTTGGTCTCTCATATTCAGGTACATGTCAAAACATATGTTTCAAGCCCACACATGATTTTTTTTTTTTTTTTTTTTTTTTTTTTTTTTCAAGTAGAATAGGATAGAGGGGTTTAAAAAAAGAAAAGGAAAGGGAGAAAAAATAAGAGGAAAAGATAACATTTCAGGTGAAAACCTCCTTTGAGATGCTTGATATTGGTTCACTGATTGAAAATCTCCATGAGGTGGTCAATGGGTTAGAAAAAAGAGATAAAAGAAAAGAAATAAGATCCTAGGCGAAAACCTCTTCTGAGGTGCCTAGGAAGACCTACTGGTTGAAAACCTCATTGATGCAGCTAGTAGGTCTAGGAAAAAGAAAAAAAGAAAATAAAACATATTATTTACCCAAGGTTTATCTCTCTAGTGAGTGCAAGTGCTCTCCAACCTCTGTAAGCAACAAGAACAAGCTAGCACCATGAGAAAGGACTGATAAAAAATCTAGTCAAGGGAAGTCAAACTTAAGCTTTAACCTCCTCTACCCAAATGATCCAACGCGACCAAGGCCATGTCAATTCATCACCCTCACCCATTTTCAATATTCACCCATCATTCCCACACCTTTCCCATTCATTTTCCCCGTTGTCCTATAATTGTTAAAGGAAAGTTTTGTTTTTCTACAGGGTTGCCAAGATACACAGCACATAAATTGTTTTGACCATATCTCAAAAACCATGCATCATTTTGTTGATTTATTTCATGGGAGATGCATAGGGATGATGGTAACATGCTCAAGAAATTTTAGCAAATTCCAGTGCATATTTTTTTAGAAATTGACTGCCACCAATTACAACCATTTTTAATGTTTCTCGAGATTCGTGCATCCATTGACCAACATATAAAATCAGGAGATGCATAAGGATGATGGAAAGATGCTCAAAAAATTCTAGGTGAATCAATCTACTATTTGAGAGATATGGATTAAACAAGTTTGCTACAGGATTGTCTGTATTGCTACATGATTGCCAGATTTGCTATAGGATTGTGATCGGCATTGAGAAAAGGGTCAAATCTTACGATTTATTTTTGAGAATGAAAAATAAGTCTACCAAACCTCCATCATCCATCCTCCACACCATTTAGTCACTTCTCCATCCAAAAAATCATCTTTGTCCATGAAAAGAACCCATTTTCACCCCTTCTTCCATAATTTTCACCACCACTAGATTTTCTAGTCCCTATCCATGAGCTCACCATGAATTATCAGAGCTTCTAAATGCATTTCATGAAGTTTTTGTGATCTTGGAGGGATCTGTGTGACTGTTATAGGAAAGAATCCAATCTTGTAGCAACAAGCACAAACCCTACAAAACCATAGTTGGAGCACTTGATTGAAAGGGAAACCAACATGAAGATATTATAGGGTCACTACTTTGGTCTGGATAAGCTACATGACCCTCTATCAACTACTATAGGATTCTTGATCACCCAACAATCAACAACATCTAATCCAAAGATCACCTACATGAAGAAAGGGCCTTGGCATCATCATCTTGACTATAAACAAAACCCAAAAATGAAGAAGCAAAACTCCATTTAGTCAAAAGAGAAGTAGATCTCCTTGTAGTCATAAATGAAAGAAGAAGACCTCCAACAACACCTGCCAACATTCTTCATCTCCAAATTACCATCAAATAGCTCGACAAGTAAGTAAGATATGCAAATCAAACCCCTTTGATTCCATGAAGTACTATGTAATTGCTCCTATATGTGTTTAAGTATTGGGAGTCGTTGTAGGAAGCCAAGAAAGACCAAATTATTGGCCACCCAGAATCAAGGAGGAGAATAGATGTGCTACATGAGTGACCAAAATGCTACAAGAAGGAGAAAAAGTGCAGAATTAAGGAAGCATCGAGCCTATACAATTTCAAGAATGAAGTTCTACCCATTCCTATTTTCTCTAGCACAAAAATATACGGCAAGGGTTTAATGCATACCAGTTTATGTTTTCCTACAATTTGAGTTGAAGTGAAACCCTTATGTTGAGAATAACGATATGAAGAAGGTGTTTTAAGTTTTATCCTTCACCTTGAGAGTTTGAAACACCCTTTAGACCACTCTAAGCCCATAATTCTATCACTAGTGGTGGATTTTTTGGATCTTGTAGCAGAGATAATACGCCCTAATTTTGACTTGTCAAAGTTCTTTTTGAGCCATGGGAAGGGTTTTTAACTGAAAGGAACCTACAAATCCCTCAAGGATCCTTAACACCCTGAGGTGCTCACCATTTTCAAAAATTACAGCTGGATGGCATTCTTTGAAAAGTTGACCAAGAGTTTGTGACAACGACAAGAGAATTGGAGATCCATTAATTCAATAAAAATGACATAAGAAAGATCATTGCCTTACCCATGCAAGTGCAATAGGACAAAGGATCAAGAAATGAGGCAACGAGTGCCAAGAAAGCCTTCTTTTTTAGTCAAAATATGATGCTACAAGATATTGTACATGATGCTACAAGATATTGTACATGGTGCTACAAGAGGTTGAATTTGCCTAAAACTACAAAGAACAGGGGCAATAATTAGAGTTGATGTTGCAATGAGAAGAAAGAAATAGATGTGCAGATAATGGAGCAACAAGAAGAACATGGAGTAGACCAGTGTACATAGCAGGAAATAAGCAAGCTAATGACACCACAACAATGAAGGAACATGGAGGACGAGTAGAAGGATTGAATTTCTCATGGGTGAGCAACAATTTCAGTAGCGGGGAGATGATGGGCCCCAGAATTGGATATTTTACAAGGCCCATTTGGTCTTTCCTAGACACCTAAAACATTTATTTAACCCCTTTACTTGCACATTATAGAGTTAATTCATAGTATTAATGGGTCCCTAGGAATTCAATTTCCCCTTGCTTGTTATGTGCCTAATATTATTAATTTTTGCAGAATATTGAGTGAACTCTAAAAGATCTACAAAATGAGAGAATCTAGGGACTTGTTCCCTACCAATAAATGAATGTAATACTATGAAGTTATTGAACAAATTATAGAGCTCCATTGATTGCGAAAATGTAGGGATGTGTTCCCCACCAAAAGAGGATCTTGATTTTGGTAGGATTACAGAGGATACATCCTCCTTGGCATTCAAAATCAATCAAGGAACCATATCCACAATTTTAGGGAATTGGAGGGAAACAATCCACCTCTTCAAGGAGGCTACCCCTCAAGTCTTTTTGTGTAAAGAAGAGGGCCTACCAGTCCATAGGGGATTTGATTTAGAGATTAGAGTTCTTGAGCTAGGAGCAACTCCTTTATATTGAGCATTTTGATTGTTGATGTATGAACACTATTTCTAGTTAATGGAATCCAACTTCTTTTTAGTTTGAGTTGTCTTCATAGGGGCCCGATATCCCTACAGTTAGGTCCCAGCCCTCGGTACTCAAGTCCCTTTGAATTTTTTTCTTTCCTTTATACATTTAGTGTAGTTTCATTTTCTCGTTATTTCCATTTAAAAATAGTCTTGATTACGTAGTTGGTTCTAGATTTATCTCTCCATTGTCTACATGGTTTCTTTGGTTCAATACTAACAAAAATATCTATGTTCATGCATGCATAATTTATAGCTTAGTCTTCATCCATTTACTTCTCTGCACTTTTATTTCTATATCCTGCATATTAGCTAGTTTGTAGTTGGTTAATGACTTTGGTGAAGTTAGCATTAGTATATATCTTCTCTTGGTAAAATAGGATTGTTATGTATCTTTAATAAACATCTTTGAATGCTCCAAGTGCCCCAGAGATCCCTTCTCTCACTTCTGTTCCAACATTCGATCATCTGCCAACATACGCATTTTTGCTACAAGAATAGGACAATTTGTCTTTTCTGCTACAATATAGGCTATTTGATTCCAGTAAGGATTGAAGCAAGATCTTTCATCCCTTGTTGGCTTACCCCAACCACCAACACTTACATGTTATCTTGTAGCATTATGAAAAAGCCTCCAAATGCATTCTAATTTGCCCCACAACACTCATGACCAACCCTAGGCACTCCAAAATGACCATAAGACCATAAATATGAATAAAATGGATTAAGAGACCTAGTCGGAACTTTTATTTGCTTAATAAAGTAGATAGACAATCATTCCTAGCAATCCTATAGCAAAACAATAGTAAATTTATGCTATTTTTTTAGCACATGTTAATGAGGATCTTTTAAGTTTATTCCACTTGGATCGACTCCTAAAAAAATTATACTTAATAATAAAATTTAACCCATATCATTTGCACTTGATCAGATTAGGCATTTGGTAGGTTATCTAGTTCACTAGTTCTAGAATTTTTTGGTTTTTAGAGTAGTAATTTTCTGCTATTTTTTAGCACATGTTAACAATGGTATTTTTGGGTGATTCCATTTGGATTGGAGTTCAGGGACAACCTATTTAATCAAAAAAATTACTCCATCTAATTTTCATTTGATTTTCTTGGGCATTTGGAAAGTCAACTCTAGAGACAAGCGTCTTGTAGTAGTTTGCTTTCGATATTTTCCTTGCCCAGATTCGCTCTAATTCATGGTAGAAGTAGGTTTATAGCCTATAAATGCTCTGAGACCACTTTGGTTGAACTAAGGCTTGGTTAGGTTTCCATTTAGCTCTTACATTGTTTGCTTCTTGAATGTTGATTTCTGCTATTAGTTTAGACTTACTTTCTAGCAAAAGTAGAATAAATTTGCTTATTGTTATTTACTTTTTGCAACTTAAGTTTGGTGACTTACCTAAATCTTTACTCATTTGAATTTTTTTAATTTCCTTCTTTTGCTTGCATCAAAGGGAGTCAGAGTAGGAAGAGGAAGGTGTTTGTTGCACATATAGTGTCAACTGCTCTTAAATTTGTATGAACCCCGAGTTGATAATTTAAATCGATAACCTGAGGAGTTGCAACATTCTTGTTGCAATATTGGGCATGTTGTTGTTGAAGATGGTGTCAAAGCAAGCACTCTCGTTCTTGGAATGATTCCTTCCTTCTTTTTTGCATTTGTATTTTCTGTAAAAAATAAAATAAAAAAATTGCATTAGGATATCTCATTGCATTAAACATTCACATTCAAGCTTTAATATTATATATTAATTAAATATTATATATATAATATATAATATATATAAATATATATAATATATAAAATATATATATATATATATAATATATATATATATATTATATAATAAGATATATATAGATATATATATATTCAATACACAAACCCCAGACCATTCACTTTTGTAGGTAGAAGAAGAAGAAGATGTGGAAAATAAGTTAGAAGGAGGCATGGAGCAACTCTACTCTATCAACTCATATCAACAAGGGTCTTATCCTCTCCAACCTTTTCAACCATATCAGGGGTCTTATGCCATTCCCTCTTTTCATCCATATCAACACCAACCTCCTCAATGGGGTGATCTATATTTTCCTCAATATTCATGGTCTAATCTTACCCAACCTATCATTCCTCCTTTACATAATTACAATCCTTCTCAGTGGGGCGATCCATATTTCCCACGTTCACACCAACCTCCTCAATGGGGTGATCCATATTTCCCTCAATATCCTCCATAACAAACTCAGTGTTATCCATACCATCCTCCTCCACCACAACCATTTCCAAACCCAAGCAATAAAGTAATTTAGCCCACTTATAATGCTAAGATACAAAATCTCAAAAATAAATCCTCTTGATCCAAATGATATTCATCTTGGACGGGGAAGAGTATTGCAAAGTAGATATTCTCTTGCTCATATTGAAGAACAACATCCAAAAGTAGAATATCCAGAGGAGACTAAAGAATCATAGACCACATTTGATGGAGAGCAGCGATTGGAGCCTGAGATTGAAGAGTTTCTACAATGCTTATCATTAGATCCTCTATGTGTTCAAGGGGCTAACCAACAAATACTAGAATATTTGAATGACATGAAAAAATAAGACATGAAGAATTATCAAGATGAGAAAGTGAACCAAGGGCATCACAACTATATTTAACTTTGGTTCTTAAAAATCACTAAGTCGGAGCACCACTCTCTTCAATAGTGTTTGGCATCATCAAAGTCAAAGCAGTTGGTCTCTCATATTCAAGTACATGTCAAAACATATGTTTCAAGCCAACACATGATTTTATCTGCCATCATGTTATGCACATGGATCCATTGGAAGTATTCATATACTTGAAAGATATTTTATTTTTTCAAGTAGAGTAGGATAGACGAATAAAAAAAAAGGAAAAAGCGAAAAAAATAAGAGGAAAAATAAAATCTCAAGTGAAAACCTCCTTTGAGGTGCTTGAGATTAGCTCATTGATTGAAAACCTCCAAGAGGTGGTCAATGGGTTGGAAAAAAGACAAAAAAAGAAAATAAAAGAAATAAGATCCTAGGTGAAAACCTCATTGGGGTAGCTAGTAGGCCTAGGAATAAAGAAAAAAATGAAAATAAAAAATATTATTTTCCCTAAGTATCTCTTTCTAATGAATGCATGTGTTTTCCAACCTTTGAAAGCAACAAGAACAAACTAGCACCATGAGAAAAAAATGATCAAAAATCTAGTGAAGTGAATTCAAACTTAAGTTGTCACCTCCTTTTCCCAAATTCTCCAATGGGACCAAGGCCATGTCAATCCATCACCCTCGCCCATTTCCAAAATTCATTCATTATTCCCACACCTTTCCCATTCATTTTCCTTGTTATTTTGTAGTTGCTACACGAAAGTTTTGTTTTGCTACATGATTTCCAAAATACAAAAGGCATAAATTGTTTTGACCATATCTCAAAAACCATGCATCATTTTGTTGATCTGTTTCATGGGGGGATGCATAAGGATGATGGTAACATTATTAATAATTTTTAGCAAATTCTAGTGCATATTTTTTGAGAAATAGACTGCCATCACGTACAACCATTTTTAATTTTTATTGAGATTTGTGCATCCATTGGCCAAGATTTTTCATTGGGAATGCATAAGGATGATGGAAACATGCCCAAAAAATTCCAGGTGAATCCAATCTACTGTTTGAGAGATATGGATTAAACAAGTTTGCTATAGGATTGCCAGATTTGTGACAGGATTGTGATCAACATTGAGAAACGGGTCAGATCTTATGATTTCTTTTTGGGAATGAAAAATAAGTCTACTAAACCTCCATCGTCCATCCTCCACACCATTTAGTCACTTCTCCATCCAAAAATTCATCTGTGTCCATTAAAAGAACCCATTTTCACCCCTTTTTCCACAATTTTCACCACCACTAGAGTTTCTAGTCCCTATCCATGAGCTCACCATGAATTATTAGAGCTTCTAAATGTATTCCATGAATATTTTTGTGATCTTGGAGGGGTCTATGTGACTTCTACAGGAAAGAATCCAATCCTGCAACAGTCTGCACAAACCCTACAGAACCACAGTTGGAGCACTAGATTGAAAGGGAAATCAACATGAAGGTATTGGAGGGTCACTACTTTGATATGGAGTAGCTAAAAGACTTCTATTAGCTACTACATAATTCTTGATCACCCAACAAGAAACAACATCTGATCCAAAGAGAACCTACATGAATAAAGGGCCTTGGCATCATCATCTTGACCATAAACATAACCAAAAATGAAGAAGAAGATCTCCATTTAGTCAAAAGAGAAGTAGATCTCTATGCAGTCATAAATGAAATAAGCAAACCTCCAACAACACTTACAAACATTCTTCAGCTCCAAAGTACCATCAAATAGCTCCAAAAGTAGTAAAGATATGCAAATCAAACCATTTGGATTCCAGGAAGTACCATTGCGTTGCTTGTGTGTGTGACTAAGCATTGGGGGTCACTGAAAGGGAATTCAATGATATAAGTGATGACAAGGGTTTCGAGGTTCGGTATCGCAAAGGCTCTATTTCCTCTTATGCCAAATGGTTCAATCGTAGAATAAGGGCATCGCCATTTTGTGCAGGGCTAGGATCTGACTAGAGCTACAGCCTATCCTGATCTAAAAAAGTTATCTCGTCCACCCTACATTGTAGAGAAGCAATCCTTAGACTAGGGAATTGGTCAGTGATAGCAGTTGAGACTTACCCCCTTGGAGAGGACCCAACAGAATATCTAAGGCCAAAATCAGTGAATGAAGAGTCTATCCTCCCACAAAGGACCCTGTACTGTCGAATATGTGAATTGAAGTTGGAACAGAGTCACATGATCCAGCCTATGACGGGTCAATTCACTGGCTCAATGGATCTAATGATAAACAAGGCATGTATCTTTCCTATGCTATCGCAACACATGTTTTTCCCCTCAAAACATATTTTCTACTAAAATCTGGTTCTTGACATACAAGTCTATCCTAAAAGGAGACTAGATCCGAATCCAAAACCACCCTTTCAAGTTTTTATTAAATCCCCAAATGGGAAATCCCATCTCATATGGATCCAAGCATTTGATCGGGTATTAAATTTGAAGCAAAATATCTTTCATATCCTGGGTTATTCGACATGCCTACAAAATCTGATATGCGATGGCAAGTCGATGCAAGACGAGCAAAGCATTCAAGAATACAATGTCTCCCGATCAAGTGGCCATCATTTTGAATATGAGATTGAGGAGAGGATCTGTTGGAAAGATCAAATTAAAGGGAGCAAGGGATGCTTCTGGATTGAGCCTTCCAAAGGAAACATAATTAAATCAAGGACAAAACAATGGAGGCCCATCATTCAAATACATCCTTAAAGGAAAATCAGTTGCCCCCACAAATCATGTTTAGACACACAACATTTCTAGACCCTATATTGTGGAGTGGCGAACACAAATTCCAGCACTGACTGTAGATCTAATAGAAACAAATGATCTATGCTCATTATATGAAGCCCAAACCATTATATGCAGATTCAATATTTTCTAGCCAAATCCAATGGATCTCTTTCATTGGATCTTCACAACTTGGACAATAAATTGTGAGATCCATCTCTGCTCCAAAGATTTTTTCATAGTAAGGTTCACATAATCATAAGAACGATAATATATCTTGCGAGAAGGCCCTTGGTTTTGGGGATCTACATGACTTTTTGTTACCCCATGGTTCCCATAATTCGATCCAAATACAATTGTAGTCTCAAGAATGCTAGTATGGGTCAGGCTGCATAATCTTCCCCTACACTTTTGGCATCTCAAATTACTAGAAAGCATTGGGAAACTCTTAGGGCGATATATCAAAATAGATACACAAAGAGTCGAAGAAAGGATCTACACTTTCGCCACAATTTGCGTGGAACTAAATCTCAACAAGGGTCTCCCAGATCACATCATATTCAATCACAACAATCAGTGTTGGACAGAGTTTCTTGATTTTGAGAACACGACGTTTAGATGTTGAATATGTCGACAAACAGTTCATCTTCAATCAACATGCCCCGATGCCAAGAAAGTGTCATGAAGGAAGAAGAAACTAGGAAAACAAACCAAAGGATGGCCATTTCCTCGGAATTTGCCCGATGACAAGGAGGATGAAGAAGAAATCGAACCCTTTACCAATGAAGAAGTCCAACATCCACATGAAAATACAAGAAAGGAGGAATCAAATCATGTAGTATCACACTCTCATAACCATCAATGCAAATGGAGAGGATTACAGAAGTAAAGGAGCTAGGGGGTTACAAATGTCATCATGCATCAGAAAGATCAGACTCAAATAAGGAAAATCCAATAAAAGATGCTAAGAATCAGCTAGCAATTGTAGCAAACACTCCAACTCAAGGAGAATAGCGAAAAGTAGAAAAGAAGAAATGGAGAAAAGGGTAACCAATGTCTCTACATGTTACAATTTTTATTTATTGGATATGTGATCACCAGTATTTGATTGGCTTGACAGAATGCTTTTTGAACATATACAACATGTAATTTTATTTTCATTAATAAATTTACGATTTTTCCTGGGGGAAAAAGTATTGGGGGTCACTATATGAAGCCAAGAAATACCAAAGTTCTGGCCACCAATAATCATGGAGGAGAATAGATGTGCTACAGGAGCGACCAAAATGCTATAGGAAGGAGAAAAAGTGCAAAATTAAGGAAGCATCAAGCCTATACCATTGGAAGGGGGAAGTCGTACCCAATTCTACTCTGGCACAAAAAGCTACAGGCAGAGTTTTTAATGTACACCAATCTATGTTTTCCTACTATTTGATTTGAAGTGAAACCCTTATTTTGAGAATAACTATATGAAGAGGGTGTTTTGTGTTTTATCCTTCACCTCTAAAGTTTGAAACACCCTTTAGACCACTCTAAGCTCATAACTCTATCATTGGTGGTGAATTTTTTGGATGTTGTAAGAAAAGCTAACTAGCACTAATTTTGACTTGTTAGAGTTCTCTTTTAGCCATGGGAATGGGTTTTAACCGAAGGAAACCTACAGATCCCTCAAGGATCCATCAACACCCCGAGGTGCTCACCATTTTCCAAATTTACAACTAGATGAGATTCTTTGAAAAGTTGACCAAGAGTTTGTGACAAAAACAAGAGAATTGGAGATCCATTAATTCAATGAAAATGACATAAGAAAGATCACTATTTTACCCACACAAGTGCACTAGGACAAAGGATCAAGAAATGGGTCAATGAGTGCCAATAAAACCTTATTTTTGTGACAAAATATGATGCTACATGATTTTGTACAGGGTACTATAAGAGGCTGAATCTGCCCCAGACTTCAAAGAACATAGGCAATAATTAGAATAGATTTGGTTTTGTGGTGAGCAGAAAGACATGGATGTGTAGTGAAACGACCCAGCTAAAACAGTAAAATGACCCAACTACAACTATATCTATATCAAGCACATTTTTGTTTTTTTTTTTTTGTTTTTTTTTTTTTTTTTACACAGCAATTACAATCTGAAAACAACACATTGAGATTTCAAATCAATCAACACACACATCGTTGATGCTCATTCCAGGAACATAACACCACATTTATATACTTTTAATCTAAGGTAAAGTAATAACAAAATACACATGTACCGTACACTGGAGAGGCAAGACTCCGCTGGCTCTGTTGTCGCTGGTAATTCATCGTTGCCGATCACTTCTGCGAGTGTATGATGACGCGCTTGATCCGAATCAAGACCCACCGTTTACCTCCCAGCCTACTCCTTGGGTACTCTTCTTCCCCGCGGACCCCCGAGCTGCAATGGGGTTGTACAATGGAGGAAGAATCTAGCTGGCATAGGAGAGCAACCTTAGCTCAAGAGTCCCCTCTCTAAAACCCTCTACCTCACCAAACTCACTATAGCTTCGTAGTCACTGCTTTCACAACCTATCATCCATCCAACAATAGGGTTTCCAAAAAGTCCTTTCTCTCATGGCTTGCCCCTTCTTTTATAGGAGTCCTCATAGGTGACACTTGGCATGTCATGCATAATTATAATTTAATACTTGATTATTCATCTACCCATGTGTCATTCTCTCAGCAAGGGTCACCCATAATTATCTACTTAACTTTTTATTTAAACTTAATATTTTCCCCACCTCACAAGGTTCCTATTTATTCTCCTAGTTGTCTCTTTATTCCCCCCTTTTGTTCCTTAAATTGTGTTTATTACTTGGAGTCAATTAATGAGTTAAGATTTTATCCCCAATCTACTTCCTACATTAACTCAGGTTATCTCTTAGAGGGATATTCTTATGCTGGTTGATGCCACATGGAGCTTCTCTCATTTCTCTAAA
>APFE030260504.1:264876-275565 GCA_000404065.3 Pinus taeda | reverse complement strand
CATATATAGCAGGTTTCAAAATCGATTAGACTTTCCAAGATAAAATATTATAAATTTTCATCAAACCAGGTGTCGTCAACTCGTCATGTGCGAGTGCCTCTGGTGGTTTTCCTGCCATACTCAATAATAATCAGTAACCAGGTTTTTCAGTGTTAGTCATTGTCAAAATATCATTAATTACCATCACTTGGCCATTCACATCACCGTTCATTGTGAACCAGAACTAATGTACGTAACTAACATAGGGGATACCTCCATCATGGCTAGCATCATCATAACCTTAATGGAACCATACATATAGATCAAGGCTATCATCATTATGACATCAATAGAAACATGTCTATCCTTTACTACTATCACCATCATGATATCAATAGAGAATACACCTAACCATTAATTATATCGTAATCATAACATTAATAGAGAACATACATAACCATCACAATCGTTGATAATAGAGTCACGTTTCTGGATCCTCGACCTGAGTTACTCATAGACTAAAGTATGGAAGATAATGTCATATTAGAGTCAGGAAACTAGGGTGGGCACTACATGCAGATAGTGGAGAAATAAGAATAATAAGGAGTATACCAATATACAAAGAAGGGAATAAGCAATCCAATGACACCACAACAATAAAGGCACATGGAGGACAAGTAAAAGGATTGAGTTGTTGAGGGGTAAGCAACAATTTCAATAGTGGGGAGATGATGGGCCCCATAATTGGATATTTTATAAGGCCCATTTGGTCTTTCCTCACACCTAAAACATTTATTTAACCCCTTTACTTGAGCATTAAAGAATTAATTCATAGTATTAACAGTTCCCTAGGAATTCGATTTCCCCTTGCTTATTACGTGCCTAATATTATTATTTTTTGTAGAATATTAAGAGAATATTGAGTGAACTCTAAAAGATCTACAAAATGAGAGAATCTAGGGACTTGTTCCCTACCAATAAATGAATGGAATATTATGAATTTATTGAACAAATTCTGGAGTTTCATTGATTGAGAAAATGTAGGGATGTTTTCCCCAACAAAAGAGGATCTCGAGCTTAGCTGGCTTACAGAGGATCTATCCTCCTTGGAATTTGAAATTAATCAAGGAACTAGATCCACAATTTCAGGAAATTGGAGGGAAATAGTCACCCTATTCAAGAAAGATGCTCCACAAGTCTTTTGTATAAATAAGAGGGCCTAGTAGCCCACGTGGGATTCAAATTAGAGATTAGAGTTCTTGAGCTAAGAGCAAGTCCTTTGTATTGAGCATTTTGATTGTTGATGTATGAACACTATTTCCAACTAGTGAAATCCAACTTCTTTTCAGTTTGAGTTGCCTTCGTAGGGGCCTGAGCTCCGTAGGGTTAGGGCCCAACCCAGGGTACTCAAGTCCCTTTGTATTTTGTTCTTTCCTTTATGCATTTAGTGTAGTTTCGTTTTCTGGTTATTTCCATTTAAAAACAGTCTTGATTGTAGAGTTGGTTCGAGATTTATCTTTCCATTCTCTACATGGTTTGTTTGGTTCAAGGCTAACAAAAATATCTGCGTTGATGCATGCATCATTTATAGCTTAGTTTTCATCCATTTGCTTCTTTGCACTTTCATTTCTAAATCCTGCATATTAGCTTGTTTGCAATTGGTTAATGACTTTGGTGAAGTTAGCATTATTATATATATGATCTTAATGACTTTGGTGAAGTTAGCATTATTATATATATGATCTTAGTAAAACAGGATTGTTATGTGTCTTTAATAAACATCTTTGAATGTTCCAGGTGCCCCATATATCCCTTCTCTCACTTATGTTCTAACATTCTATAGTATGTTGACATACACAATTTTTCTACAAGAAAAGGAGAATTTGTCTTTTATGCGACAGAATAGGCTATTTGATTCCTCTAAGGATTGAATTAGGCTCTTTAATCCCTTGTTGACCTACCCCAACCACCAAAACTCCTATTTCCACCCTTTTCTACGCTCAAATAGCTCTCGGCCCTATCCTGTAGCACTTACAGCCTATCATGCAACACTATGAAAAAAGCCTCCAAAAGCATTTTGATTTGCCCCACAACACTCCTAACCACCCCTAGGCACTCCATAATGATCATAAGACCATAAAATATGAATAAAATGGATTCAAAGACCTAGTAGGAACTTTTCTTTGGTTAATAAAGTAGGTAGACAGTCATTTCCAACAATCCTGTAACAAAACATTAGTAATTTTCTGCTATTTTTTAGCACATGTTAACGAGGCTCTTTTAAGTTTATTCCTCTTGGATCAAGTCCTAAAAACATTCTAATTAATAACAAAATTTACCCCATATCATTTGCACTTGATCAAATTAGGCATTTGATACGTTAACTAGCTCACTAGTTCTAGAATTTCTTGTTTTTAGAGTAGTAATTTTCTGCTATTTTTTAGCACATGTTAACAAGGGTATTTTTGGTTGATTCCACTTGGATTGGATTTCTAGGACACACTATTTAATAACAAAATTTATCATATCTCATTTGCATTTGTTTTTCTTTGTCATTTGACAAGTTAACTTGAGAGACAAACATCTTGTAGCAATCTTTTAGCAGTTTGCTTTTGAGATCTTCCTTGCCCAAATTCACTCTAAATTCATGGTAGAAGTAGATTTATATCCTACAAATGCTCTGAGGCCACTTTGGTTGAGCTAAGGCTTGGTTAGGTCGTCGTTTGGCTCTTACATCGTTTGCTTCTTGAATGTTGATTTCTATAATTAGTCTAGATTTACTTTCCAACAAAAGTAGAATAGATTTTCTCATTGTTATTTACCTTTTGCAACTTAGGATTGGCAGCTTACCTATTTCTTTGCTTGTTTGGAGTTGTTTCATTTCCTTCTTTCACTTTCATAAAAGAGAGTCAGGGTAGTAAGAGGAAGGTGCTTTTGCACATACAATATGGACCCCTCTTAATTTTGTACAAACCTCAGGTTGATAATTTAAGTCGATAGCCTCAGGAGTTGCAACATTCTTGTTGCAATACTGGGTCTCGTCAGTAGGTTGAGCAAGGTAGCTCACTTCATTGTAGTGAAGTATACTAATTCATCTAGTGAAGCAACTCATATCTTCATCATGGAGATAGTGAGGTTGCATGGATTTCCCAATAAGATTGTGTCAGATAGAGATGTCAAGTTCACTTCCAGTTTTGGAAGGAGTTCTTTACAGGCTTGGGGACAGAGTTAGCCTTTAGTATAACTTACCATCCAAAGACATATGGACAGACAAAGAGAGTTAAAAGGATTCCCGAGGATATGTTGAGGATGTATGTCATGCATCAATAAAGGAAGTGGGAGGAGTATATTCCCCTGGTAGAGTTTGCATATAATAATGGGTATCAGGAATCCTTCAAGACGAGTCCATTTGAGGATCTCTATTGGTTGAGTTGTAATACTCCTATCAGCTAGAGTGATCTAGTGAACATGGTGCTATTTGGACCTAATATGTTGGATGAGATGGGGTAGAATATGCAGGTTACTAAAAGGAATTTAAAGGCAACATAGGATAGGTAGAAGAATTATGTGGATCAACATAGAGCATTTAAGGAGTTTCAAGTTGGAGAGCATGTGTACTCACACATCAAGCCTAAGAGGAGATCCTTGAGGATTGGTTCATGTGCCAAGTTGGAACCTCGGTATTGCGGACCTTTTGAGATCCTTGAGAGGATTGGATGAGTGGACTACAGACTTGCACTACTGCCAACAATGAATTTCCATGATGTTTTCCATGTTTCATTGCTTAAGAGATATGTCCAGGATATTAATCATGTGATTGATTGGTATGTTTTGTAGGTGGAACCAGAGGGATAGTTATAGCAAGAGAAATAATCCATTCTGCAATGAAAGCAACTCATGTTATGAAACCGAGCAATATAGAAAGTTAAAGTGCAGTGGAAGCACTTTGGTCCCGATGAAGCTACATGGGATATGGTTAATCATATGTGGGCGTTGTATCCTTCCTTTTTACTATTTGAGCATATGTGTTTGGTTTATTGTAAATATTGCATCGAGTTGTGTTTATAAAGCTCCATAAGTAGTATTTTTCACTAGTCATAAGTGTCATAGAACACCAAGGATGGTGTTCCCCCAAGGGGGATGGATTTATAACAACCCCTAATTGATTTTCCATGTAACTAAAATAAAACCAAGGTCATGGGACATGTATTCCAACCTAAATGGTGGGAAAACATTATAGTGGGTATCACTTGAGGTTTATTAATGGCTACACAAATTGGCATAGGAATTAGCAAAGGAAAAGAGGCAATAAATGACATTTAATAAAAGAAATAAAGGAAAATAGGAGAAAAGGAAAGAAAGGGACTAGACATCAATGATAAAAACACATCAGAGAAATAGTTCACATCTTTTATCAATTTTAGCTCTGGATAAATTTCAGAAGAGATCTCCAAGAGGGGAGAGAGAGCAAGCAAGGGACAAGTAAAGGAAGCAAATAACAATCAAGAAGCAAACAAGAAAGCAAAGGAATTTGATGGCAAAAGAAAAGAAGGTTGGATCAACAACTACAACAAGTGTACATCGCATGTAATAGGTTGCATTTGTTATTTCCTTATTGAGAATTGAATTCATGGTACATGCATGTGGTTCTTGGGTTATTGGTTGTCATTGGCATGAAGATTTGCCTAGATTAACAATGGTTTCAACCTTTTCTTTCCATTTCCTGAATACCCATGGTGTAGTGGGTTCTCTGTCTCGATTCTTGATTGGCTCTCAGGTTCCGTAGTTGTTGTGGGTTGGGATAGAATCTTGGAGCCCTATAACAACTTGGATTCCCTAGAGGTGGTGGGTTGATATGGTAGTTATTTGGAGCCTTGTAACAACTTGGGTTCACTGGAGGTTGTGGGTTGAGAAAATAGTCCCTTGAGCCCTCGACAACTTGGGAAGAGACCAATCTGGTGTGGTGTTGGTGACTTCTGGACCAGTTATGTGGTTGGATGTTGAGTTGATTTGGCCTCTAGAACCCTTGGTTGGTTTCATTTTGGTTTAACCCATATGATCCCACATTCATGCTTGGAATATGGCACAGGGGTGATTGGTTGAATTGGTTGAAAGAGAGATTTGGTTCATCCCAATCTATGGTCAGGTGGTACGTGGAAGTCCCTGACTTGGCTAGCTTTATACATGATTAATATGAGTCATTTTCTTATTGTGATCAATGAGCACATCTACTGGTTATTGTGTTGATCTTATGGTTGGTTGCCATGGGTATTATTTTGGTTATATGTTGGTCATATGCATGGTTATATGATATGCTCTTACTATGGATGTTGTTCATGATTTGATAAGTTATTGAACTATTATATGAATGCATGGGCTAACTAGTGTTTGATGTAGCTAGCTTGAGAGGGTAGCAAGCCTTCTTGATGAATATTTGATGAATTGATGAAAACAATGAAAAAACTACACATTCATGACATATAGGTGCCATATTCACAAAGTGTTTGTATAAATGAATAATTTGGACCGCCAATTTCCCAGGGTCATAACTTTGGCATATGATCTCTATTTGACTATCATAATACCACGTTTCGAAGATCTCCATGAGGAGTTTGAAAAAGAATTTGTGAAATAGATTTCAATATTTTACTAGTATCTCCCCTTTCCTTGAAAATGTCATTTAGGCCCTCAAAATGGCCTTAGAAGTTTAGGACCCCAAAAAATTCCAAAAATAGGAAGTTGTGTTAAATTTAAGGAAACGAAACTGAAAGGAATTAATGTTGAGTCAAGTTAGGATGATGATAGTGTGATCACGTGTCTCTAGATGGTTTCAATAAGCTGGTAATGGACCCCATTTCCATAACTAAATTTTGGAGGTTGGGTCATGCATAGTAACTCTCAACTCATATATATCCCATGAGCTTATGAAAGCAGATAAATGTGGGATGGGATGTTACTTCAAACAATTTCTACCTTGCACAAAAGGTTCTTTATGTGAATGTGGTGAATTATCAGCCTTAAAAAGGTTTCCCTCCATCTAGCACAATAATTGTTGACGGTAATGGATAATGCCAACAATCAGAGGGTCTCCCCGATATAAATATCCAATTAGACCTCACACTGTATGGAGTAGGAGCCCCATCTAGGAAATAGGCATGACTACCATATTCCTAATGATTTTCCTTGGCTGCAATAAATGACACAAGAGAAACACATGTACTTTCGAGATTTAATTGCAAATTGTTTAAAGGTTCTTTCCTAATAGGGGAGAGAAACTGAGTATTTGAAATAAAGTAATAGTATTGTCCTAGTAAAGAGACACACATATATATAAAAGAATCATTAGTTATCTTGCAAAATAGTTCACAAAGAAATAATGATCATGAAAGCAAAGGAGACACAAAATTCAAAGATGCATATTAAACTAAACAAAATAGTTCATTTTCATTAGCATGTAGAAACATAAACTACAATGCAAACAGTGAAATAATAGTCTTACAATCATTCATGACATATGCATGAAAGTGTGCAGACTCAAAGAGCTTCAAATTAAGTGAAAGTCCCAAGATACACCATTACAATGATACAACGCTAGTTCCAATAGTGGAACATTAAGCTACTGCTTACTCCTCAAATGACTTATCTCCTCTCCTATGCATAGCTTGAGAAGACAAGGTGAAAAGTCATTTGCTTGAGTTATGAGGGTGTATTTATAACAAATTAAGTGACTATCCAGCTCCCTTGTGACTCTTGAGCTTCCCTCGTGACACTTGAGCTTCCCTCATGTGACTTTTCGATTCTATGAGACCTTTGAGCTTCTACATTACCCTTCACATTTGATGTGTGAACCTTGGGCTTCCACACATTTTACATTTTCTGATTTTCGAAAAATACAATATTACATTTCCACAAATTTGTGGCAAAATACATTGACAACATATGACTCTTATAGTGACACATTGAGAAGCTAAGAATTGGCTATGGTGACATGGAACTTCATTATAGAGTATCAATCCCAAGTTCTTCTTTTTGCTATCTTCACATCTTAATGATAGGTCTTGCATGTACTTCATCTTCATCCTCTAAGAGGTTGGTTAGGATATACAGTCTTCCATGTGATCTTGATCTTAATGCTTTTGTCATGATATAATGTCCCTTTATCTCTTTGCTTGATGTTATCTTTGTATTATGACTTCACAAGTGTCTTCTTGTATTATCTCCTTATTATCATCCTTGAGCATCATCTTGCCATGTCAATATAATAAGACCTACAGATAGAGTTCACTAATGACAAGACGACATCAGTCCTAAAATACCCTAGTCTCATGTTTCTCATGCAACATATTAAATGAGTAGGGACAATATGAAAGGTTGAAGAGAGAGGCCTTCTTGTGCGAAATGCATAGGAGCAAGAGGCAAGGGATGAGGGACTAGGCACTATGAGTAGTGGGAGACATGATTATGCAGTTGAGGAAGTTAGGGAGGCAGAGATGATAGACCTTCTCACTGTGACTGCGTAGTGCACAATTCTAAAAGGAGAGGGTCAATGTACTACACAGTTGAGCACTGCAAGGACTGGGACATGGCCCAACTACTGACTGAAAGTGCATAGTGTGCACTGAAGGTAAGGTTGGTCAAGGACTGTGTAGTGGACAAGTGTAATTGACATTGACTGAGTACTAAGATTGTGCAGTGCATTGTTGATGGAGGTAGTTCTCTGTGACTATGTAGTGCACAGTTGCAAGAGGTAGAGGATGCTTCACTAGGGCTTGTGACTTCATAGTGCACAATTCAAGGAGGCCAAAAGATAAGTGCTTGGTTGGGTAGGTTACAAAGACAAATAAAACTCCAAAATTGACTACGTTTGGGATCAATAAGGTAGAAAGATGAAAGTAGAAGCATGTAACAAGACTTGAAAATGGTCGAACACTCATAAACAACCAACCCCATGACAATGAGAGACTCAACACCCAAAATCAACATGTATCCATTGAGATGACATCAAAGCGACACTTACCTCCAAATGCGACACTTAAGATATAATTTTTAACACAATTGTCAACTATAACAATAAAGTGCACAATACCTTGAGGATGAGTCCAATGCTTGTCCCTATGATAAATAGAATCCATTAATGCAGGGGAAAGCATCGGAGTTGTCTTTTAAGGGTGTGCCATAAATTCCTTTCACAAAGAATGACACTTCCCTTAACAAAAGACAACACTTCGTATTCCTTCAAAAAGGGACTTAGAAACTTAGGAATCAAGTATGGGATGACTCTAACAACTAGAAACGATAGTTCACATGATCAAAGGGATGCTCCAAAATTTGAATACAAGCCAAAATTTGGAGGGCGTTGTAGCAGCGACAACAATATCAAAAAAATTGATTGACATATGTGCTCAAGTACCACAATAGTCTACATAGATACATCGAGAAAGAGATGGAGTTTTTGGACATATCCTCATTAGGTATGGTGTACCAATATGCCATCAATATTAAGTAGAAATCTAAACGGAAGAAGTGATGGTTTGGATTTGCAACTTCCTTGCAACAAACGTAGGGAAAAGGTAGCCCCAACCCATAGAACAAAGGACAGAGTCAAGATGGACCACCCCAGGACAACCTGTCTAAGCCATAAAGAAAGAAGGATAATGAGAAGACAACGAAATACATGGGAAATTGGTGCAAGCTCCATAAGAGCCCTTGGAATAACACTAATGAATATCACTCAAAGAAATCATTGGTGTCCAAGGTGAAAGCCTCAAAGTCAGATGCATGTTCGAACTTTGAATTAGATCTAGACAAGGGAAAGTGGATAATTGATTTAGAACCTAGTGCCACCATTGCTAACACCAAGGTCTGGCCAAGTGAACCCTAAGAACCAAAGGAAGGCGAGTGTCTTTTTCACTTGAAAATGTGGGTAAAGGGTGCTTCGATGCACTTCATTGTCAACAATGGAAGGCAAAAAACCTCATCTCAACATATGTTGTCAAAAGGCTAGCCTTGTCAACAACACCACATTGTAGCCAGACACCATCAAGTGGATCCACCAAGGGTGAGATCTTTTAGTCATCCAATAGTGTCACCCACCCTACGACATTAAGACCTTAAAGGATGAAGTATTGTGTGATATTGCTCCCCTGGAGTTTTGTGATATTCTTTTAGGCCAACCATACTTGTGGAAGTGTCATGTTGTATCTAAGTCTATACCTTATAGTGTTATTATTACTTTGGCCAAATAACCATACAGGATACCATAGGCAACTCCGGATACCACCATTTTTTTTATCTCTGCTAAGAAATGCAGGAAGGTCATCTCCCAGACTAGGAAATTTGTCTTCTTCATGATTCACTCTCAAAATCAATAGAAGATCGTAGCCACATCCATGGCCTCCACATAGGGCCCTTTCATGCGGCGAAAGAAAGTGGGAATGGTCATGGAAGTATACAAAGACATCTTCTGCTCACTAACTGGGCTATCTTTGCATTGTCAGGTCAAGTATTCATTCAATATGACCCCTAGTGCACCTCTACCCAGTGGGCTGATATATCATGGTTCTCTTTAGAAAATGAAAAAATTTAGTGCAAGATACAAGAGATGCTCCAAAAGGGTAGATCTAACTGGGATCCTCACCCTATGGAAGCCCAATTGTACTCATGTAGAAGAAAGACAGGGTCCAATTATTTTAATAAGATTGATATGAAGTTTGACTACCACCAAGTACCAATAGAACACACTGATTTATGGAAGATTGATTTCAAGTCCAAACAAGGTATTTTTGAATGGTTGGTCATGCCCTTTAGTTTGATGAATTCCCCAACAAATTTCATGAGGCTGATGGATGATATCTTGCAACCTTTCACCAATTCTTTTGTAGTGGTATTTATGCTAGATGA
This sequence comes from Pinus taeda, assembly GCA_000404065.3. Taxonomy (NCBI): domain Eukaryota; kingdom Viridiplantae; phylum Streptophyta; class Pinopsida; order Pinales; family Pinaceae; genus Pinus; species Pinus taeda. The sequence goes on along the minus strand of APFE030260504.1, from coordinate 265,686 downwards.
TATCCTTATCTTCAAGATGAGTTGGGAAAAACACTTGTAGCATATTTAGTAGTTTCTTCATATTATGAGACAACACAAGCTATATGCTAACTTGGAAAAATGCCCCTTTTGAATGAACAAGTTCCAATACCTAGGCTACATTGTTGTTGAGCATGGTGTGCATGTGGATCCAACCAAAATTCAGATCATTTGTCACTGGCTAGCCCCAACCATACTAACTGAGTTTAAAAGTTTCTTAGTCCTTGCCAAATTCTATCATAGGTTCATGTTGGGATTCTCCCACATTGCATGGGCCCTTAGCCAAGTGACCAAGGGTGGTGGAAAAGTAAAATTCATTTGGGTTAAGTCACAATAGAAAGCTTTTAATGATAAAAAATATCATTTTTGCTCAAACCTAATGTTCTCCTTGCTCGATCTGGAACAAGCCCTTGAGATTGAGACATATGCTTAAGACTATGTTATGGGCATAATTATCACTCAACACACTCATCTTGTTATGAAACCAACTTCAAGAAAGATAGAAAAGATAGATCAACGCCTTAGAATTCAGCCTCTTCGAGGGGGCAACCTCCTTTACATTACATAAATGAACAATTATTGGATGATACAAATGACAAAACCTCCTTTCTATATATAGGAGTCTAAGGAGTCACAATATAACCCAGCCGACCTAACAATAATAATATAAAGCCACAAAAATAACAATAGAGGGATCTATGGGGCACAATAATAAAACTATGGGGACAATAGGGGCACAAAAATATTAATAAGGGATACAACTACAATAGTAATGGGGTAATCACTAGTATT
>APFE030260504.1:242313-264866 GCA_000404065.3 Pinus taeda | reverse complement strand
GTTCCTAATTGCATAAATCAGAGATCGATCATGATGATCTACCTAGAATCCAACGCTAGTAGTTGTAGAAGAAACGCCGCTCCCGCTCCTTTGCTTTGGCTGGTCACAATCCTCACGCTCCTCATGAACGAATACCTGCACACGCAAAGAACGATACAAACTCAAGCGTAAAATCCAGTATATGCAATTATATATCGGTCAGAAAAGATATAACTCAAATACCATTGAAAGACACATGAGTGGAACCATAATGATAGTCGTTCATTAAACAATAAAAACAGAGAAAGATTACAACCAAAGGGTTCTGACGTTGAACCTCCTCTGACTGGGCAAGCAGCTAAATACGCCTTGCAAAGTGACCTCTTCTCTCTCAATATTTTGACAGCATAACCCCTCTATAGTTCTCAATTCTCACTATCACTCCAGCATAAACTTGGCATTCACAATAGCTATAGCAAAACTAGTTGGTTTAATGCAGGGTGACAGTCATTTATAGACGGAGGAGGAAGGAGTATGCATTGTATCAGGACACCTACTGAAGATTTAGCATTATCCCTGAATAGCCATTGAACTTGGTTGTCATGGATAAAAAGATGACACTCGACCACTTTCATGAGATTTTTCCCTCAGAGAACTCCATGAACAAAGAGGAAAAAACATATGAGTGCGCGCTGGCTAAAAATCATGACCAAATTTAGGTGGCGCGGGCTTTGCTATATGACAGAGCGTCCATGGACGCGCCCTCTTTTGAGGAACTGAGTCATTGGCGCTGGTAAGACACTGTAGACCCGCGCTAATGGAAAAAGGGCACTTTTTAGGGCTAATCTGCAAAAGGTGTCTTCAGGGAGTTTGAAGTTCATACTCAGGAGAATCCAATGCAAGTGTTTTTAAGTTGTGTCATTGGTCACAGGTCCATAAATGTGTCCTCCAATGTGCGAAAGCAAGGGTAACAGGGACGGTGACCAACGGTGACAAATTACTGCGTAACACCTTGGAATGATTCTCCAGGACTTTTTGGAGATCTGGAGAAATAGATGATTCCGATGTGGAAACATCTAGCGAACATAATTGTGCAATTACACCTCTTTGTTCCTTTTTAGAAGCTTTGTCATACCATTAGAGCTGATTATCTTTCTTGGTTTCCCTGCAATACCCCTTAATACAACTTCCTTTCCTTCCATAGAAAATTTCATGAAAAGTTCTTGAAAATTAAAAGCTATTGTACCCAAGGATTGTAGCCATTGGACTCCTAGTACAACATCGGCACCTCCCATTGGAATGGAAAGCATTGGGCTAGTCAATACATACTCTCCCATGGATAGCTTGACATTATGGCACTTTCCAGAGCAATTTATTGTTCCTCCATTTGCAATCATCACTTGACACTCTGGTGCTGGATATAGGAAGCAATTCAATTCTTTGCTACCTTACAATGAATAAAATTGTGGGTACTTCCTGAATCAATCAACACTATTACCTTTTTCTTCTTGATTTGTCCTTCTATCTTGATGGTTTGAGGAGTGTAATTCCCGCCAATGCATTACAAGATATCGTCGGATTCATTTGTTCTTCATCTAGGCTTTGTTCCTGGAGTATATCCTCTTCTTTTGACCTTTCTTGCTCCTTTTCTTCTTCCTCTTCACAATCTATGTAGAATAATTTCTTCTCAGCACACTTATGACCTTTAGTGTATTTGCTATCACAACTGTAACAAAGCCCTTTGCTCTTTTTTCTTATTGTTGTGGTATCAACCTTATAGGTTGTGGAAGACTAGGGACAACACTTCCATCTCTATAGTTGTGAGTGGTATGCTTCTTGGTTGCCATAATTTTGCTTTCCATTTTTCTTGCTAACCTGAATGCCTTCTCTAATGAATCAGGTTCCCAAAGGCGAACATCATGTTGGATATTATCCTTTAAAGACCCTATGAACACGTCAATCCTATGCTCCTCTGGAATATCTTTTACCCTTATGTTCAATTTTTGGAACTCCTCAATGTGCTCCATTATTGAACCCTTTTGTTTGAGACTTATCAATTGGCTAAAAAAAGTGTTTCTTTTTGTATCCTCATAATGTGCTATCAATTATTCCGTAAAAATTACCCAAGTGATGAATTGTTTACGAGAGCAAAGTCATTGATACCATACAAACTAATTTGGTTCCAAATATAAAGTTGCAATACGTACCTTTTGTGTGTTTTGCACATTATTGAGATCAAGAAATTGCTCCATCTGTAATATCCATGTTGCGGGATCCTTGCCATCAAAATTCCTCATATCGATTTTTGGAATATGGTGGGTCTTCGATCCCACATTAGAGTCTATCATATCATGATTAACATTTCTTTTGTTCGCATCATGAGTTTCCTTTACCACCTTTTCACCATTAGTAAGTATTTCTTGTAGAAAATTTGTCAAATCTATTTTCAAATCTGCCATGCCTGTCTTCAAATTTGTGTTCAAATCTATCTTCAAATTGTCCATATTAGCTTCCATGCCATTCATCTTATCTTCCACGCCATTTATCTTAGCTTCTGTTAACTTTTGTGAGAGTGACATTTGTTGCAGTTGTTCTCGTAATTTTGATATATCATGTAGCATTTCTTCCTCTTATTCATGAGTCATGCTAGAGCTTTTAGGTTCCTTACTAGGTGTTTGCATTTTCTTTCCTCCGGGAATCATTTACCAATAATAATTCTCTACTAGCCCTTTGAGTTCCTTCAAAATAAATTTTCAAACCAATCTTAATAAAAAATTTAAAAGAATATAAACACCTTTTTTCACTTTGTAGGAGCTCGATATTGCCTCTGATGTATCTTTGTACTTTCAGATCATCCAATTCTAAAATTGTGACCTTTGTTAACCCTCTATGTCCTCTTTCCAATGCCACCAGTATTATCCAAATTGGATTCTCCAAGGAAGAGTTATGCGAAATCTCCCACAGTGACCTGATTATAGACTAGTTCAGTAGAGCGAACTTGTACGACGTGCCACAAGTCACTGTTTCAACCTCTAGCTCTGAAAAATATATAGAAGAAACTATAGTCCATCCTCTTTCTGCACCTTCTTATGAAATTTCAATCCAATGCTCAGAGAAAAAGTTATGATGATTTTCCCCAGGTCACCTGTTTGGAATGTAATTCAGGAGCCTGCAAAAAGACCAACTTTCTCAGATCATATCTCCGCAAATATAGCGTAAAAAGCTCTGAAATTCGGACCCGAGATTTAGCGCAATGTCTTCTCAAATGGGTTTTTTTGCAACTTCTGAAGCGTCGCAGAAAAAAAGTTATAGCGAAAATGCCACGATGACCTGTTTGGAGCAGCGAAACCCTAGAATCCAAAGCTTTGATACCAAATGTTATGAAGCCAGCTTCAAGAAAGATAGAAAAGATAGATCAACGCCTTAGAATTCAGCCTCTTCGAGGGGGAAACCTCCTTTACATTAAATAAATGAACAATTCTTGGATGATACAAAGAGACAAAACCTCCTTTATATATATAGGAGTCTAAGGAGTCACAATATAACCCAGTCGACCTAACAATAATAATATAAAGCCACAAAAATAATAATAGAGGGATTCTATGGGGCACAGTAATAACAATATGGGAACAATAGGGGCACATCAATATTAATAAGGGGTATAACTACCATAGTAATGGGGTAATCACTAGTATTATAGGGACCCAACACATCTGGTGGCCTACCATAGTGAGACAATATCAGGCACCATCTGTAAATACTCCTCTTATGATAAAGAAATGCATTCCATTGTACGAGCTTGCCGCCAATGGGAGTTGTTAGCTTTGTTATGTAGTGCTGACGTTCTAAGGTCAGAAAAGAGCATGGTTTGTTGGTTGTGTCCAAAGAGAGCTCGCAATGGTCACTTTTCTCTTTCTTCCTTCACCTCGCTCACCTCTAAACCCTTCCCATTCCTTGAATAAGCCTTCTAAAAACCCGACAAAGTCCCTTTGGGCCCCAGCTCCAAGCACAAAACCCCAAACCCACCATAAAACCTTACCCATACGCCCTCACACGCTCATGAACCTCTCCTCGCTTCTAGGCCGTTGATCACCCCCCGCGGATCTAATGGCTCCCGTCGCCCCTGATAAAGGCAACCCGCTCGACCATTTTCCACCGTCAGATGCATCTCCACCTGATCTTACAGTCTTCGCATTCATCGCACCATCAACTTGATCAAGCGATAGTGCATGATGAGAGCAATTTTTCTCTCTCATCCACTGCTACGTGTCGATCATTGAATGGAATCGCTCGGCCCCGGGCTTTTACCACTTAACACCCAAAAGCGGTGCGATGAAAACCATTACCACCTGACTAAACCGTCCTCACCCGTTAATGCTCATGCAACTCCGTTGCTTGATGACCGTCCGATCAGCCCGCTGAAGATCCAACGGCTCGAACTCACCTCGCTCCCATCTCGTCCAATAGCCTCTGTCGAGCCATCTCCGCTATCCATTTGCCCGATCTGATGGTCATCCTTCTCTCTCCTCCCAACTAACTGTGTGCCCATGCATTCCACGTCCTGTGACCATTCTGTTACCCAAAGAAGGAGATGACCAGCTTTGCCAGCATCAATTAAAGTAATATCCCCAACAACCATATTTAACAGAAAGTATGGCCAAAAGGAGAAAAGGACAAGCACGACTCTGTAATTGAATTTACCAGTCATGGACTCCACTGGTACGAGCACTCCAATAGCCTAAAAGGACATCACAACACTTGAACAGATCGGATTCACCCACTGAAGCAAGCAAACATGTTTAGAGACTCCACCAGGTAATTAAATGCAGTTGGTGGTCAATTATGACCCCTCCATACCTAAACGGCCAAGTGTCATAGTATTGTAAGCTTATAAATGCCTAGAAGCAAGATGTAATCGAGGTTGGCATTTGATGTAAGGTTCAACTTCTGGAGACTGTAGACATTTTGTCACTTACAGCGTCTCATCTTCATTTTCAGCTAATACAAGCTTCTTTTGCTGTTAACTGCTCATTGTCCACTTTCTTCTTGTTCTAAGCTTGTGCCTGATATGTTGTGTTCTTGAGCTCTTGGTGTTTAACACTAGATAACTATCATCCTATCTCTGCGTTAAAGTATTGATTGCATCACTGAATAGGTTAATCATGTTTCTTTCTATCTAATGCAGGAGAGCTGTCATCCTGTCTTCGCATTAATAGATTAGATTTACAGGTTTCTTTACTAGTTGCAGCCGGCCATCACATGGTCTTGTGCATCTGCTGGTGTTGTTAGTATTCCCCCTATTCACCTTATATCTAAACTGTGAGCATTGGTGGTCTAAAGCCTTGTAGTCTGAGGGTGTTCATGCATGTATGGAGTGAAACAGAGTGAAAGTGGTTATCTGGCTTGAACCAAACCATCATTCCTTCCATTAAACCTGCAACAATAGTTGAATTTATATGTTACCAGGCATCTCTGAGTTACAATCTAGGATAGTTTCTTGGAATCCTAACAGAAGTATTACTTTATCAGGAAGGAGACAATCATCTACACTTATCACAAACCTAAACAATTTTTGTGGACATAAGTAAAATTGCAAAACGATTGCCATCAAAAGTGGTTGACATACAACATTTTCATCTCAATTTCAAATATAAAACAAGGAGCACCAATTGTGTTGTTGACTGTCTCAGTCAACCTCCAGTTGCAACATTAACCACAATGCTCCACTCCTATGGACATAAGGCCTTTAGGTGGCCCCAACTCTATGAAAGTGATCCTGGCTTTGCTACCACCTGCCAAATGCTGAGCATAAGCATGATTGTCATTGAATTGCATCTTCAGGATGAACTATTATGCCATATGTGCCATCTTTGTGCTCCTTCAAGCAAATGTGCAAAGTTGATTTGGGAAGCTCACTATAATCAAATGGTAGGACACTTTGGTGTGGAAAAGACAATGATTGTGCTACAAAAGTGATTCTATTGGCCAAACTTCGACATGATGTTAGCAAGTATATTAGGTCTTGCACTACATGTGCCATTTCCAAACCAACCATTAAGAAGCAAGGCATGTACACCTATCTCCTTAGTCCCAACAAGCCCTGGGAATCCATTTTGATAAATTACATTATGGTTTTCCTTCAACCAAGGAAGGCATTGACTGTCTCTTCATGGTTGTTGATTAATTTTTAAGATGACCATTTTGACAGGCTCCAAGAAGAATATCATAGCAAAGGCCACAACAAAGCTCTTTTTTGAATGAGTGTGGGTACATTTTAGGATACTACAGACCATTATATTAGATTAGGATAGTAGGTTCCTAAGCACATTCTAGTAGAGCCTTTGGTCACTATTGGATACAAAGCTCACTAAATGCACTACTTTTCACCCCCAAACTGATGGGTAGACATAGGTTGTAAATAGGATGATTGTGTGTATCTTGCACATGCACAACTCCAAGCATCCATGAACATCAGATGAAAGTCTCCCGTATGTTCAACACAACTACAACAAAACCCTCCATAGCTCAACTGAACATAACCCTTTCCAAGTGGGTCTGAGATTTCAAACATCAAATCCTGTTAATGTAGCACAACCCCTTGCATCCAAACATGTGGAATCTTCCCATGCTCACTCCGAGGTTAACAAAACCACCAATTTCATTGAATGGATTCAACACATCTATTAACAGGGCCATGATATTTTACTGAAAGCTAATGCTAAGTACAAGCAATGCTGTGATGAACATTAGGTGCCAAAAAAATTCCAAGTGGAAGATAAGGTTTGGTTGCATTTGCAGAAGGAATGCCTTATAGGACCCCATCATAATCTTTGTCCACTTTGCTATGGACCTTACATCATCACCAAGGCTATGCGTGACAATGCTTTTGAGATGAATATTCCTCCCTTCCATTGGTTACACCCAATGTTCAATGTGGACCTCCTTCGGCCATACTTTCCACCATTATTGGACACATATGAGATAATAGAGCAGTCGACATCAATGGAGTTCAACCCCAATAACAAGGAACAAGAAACCACTGATTAAATCATGGACACACAGGTTAAGGGCACTAACAAATAGAGGATCCATCTTTATCGTGTTGTCAAAGCATGTAAGGTACTACATCAAGGAAAGTGGCTCACCCAGGGCCAAGTTTACCAAAAATTTTCCCATTTGATGAGGACACTCAATGCAATGGAGACCATTTCTTCCTAAGTGGGCAGGATTGATCTAGGTGGATATTGGTGGTCACCCCCTATTCCATTATCTCAAAGCATAGTTCTCCAACTTGGATTTTTTTTTACAATTTTTAAGGTCCTATACTTTTAGGATTGTTTTAAGGCCCTTAATGATTTTTTTTTTGATGTGGCAGGGACCCAATAATTAGCCATAAGCTTTTTCCAAGGTCTGGTCGCAATGTGTACTTCTTGGCTAGACCTTTCCAAAGGTCTACCAAATGCACCAAACATAGAATTTATCGAAAAGTTACAACCCCGGGAAGTTGATGTACCAACTAACCCCATCAAGATCACAAATCTTTTGGTGTTTCATCTCTTAGGGTTAGGTTTTTGGATGTTTTGGGTTTCCTCATAATTGCTTTATGTTGAAAACGACATTTTCAACCTCATTGTAATGCGCTTTGGCGAATGTGCATAACCATCACATCTCTTTTCAGAGATAAGCTACATCCATTCGAGTGACTTTATTTCATTCCACATTTTTTATAGTTTGACTTCATTCCATTTACTAATAGAAGACAAGATTAACTGTATCTCTATTTTTTGTTATAAATCTATATTCCATTTCATTCCCATCATAAATATGATCATAAGCATTGTCAAACCTAAATAACCCTAATCAACTATAGTCAATTATAGTGAACCATGGTCAATTACAATAACTCATAGTCAACCATGATCAAACCATAAATCCCATATTCAATTAAGGTGAAACAATGTTGATCATGATTAAACATAATAAACCAATATCAACAATAATTAATTAAAGATAATCATAAATTATTAACTTAAATTAACTATAATAAAATAAAATAAAATATATTATTATTATTATTTATAATGAAAATTTAATTTAAATATAATAATAATGATAGGAATAAACATAAATTACAAATTAAACAACTACATAATAATAAGCGAAAGATAATTCCAATAAAAAAATTAAAGTCATTTGATAAATAATAAAATATGATCAATAACTTATACTATTTACCCCCTTCCTGTTCATATAGATTGTGAAAAATATATTGAATATTAAGATGCAATTATTAAAAAACAGATAAAATAAAATTTAAAATTTAAAATAATTAAAAAAACTTTTGCATTAATGATTAAAAGTTTATAAGTCATTTGATAAATAATAAAAAAATAATCAATTAAACAAAATATTATCTGCTCTTTCCCGTAATCATACAGTCGTCATGACTATATTATATTAGATTGCAAATTATTTAAAAAAACAGATAAAATATTATATTTAATATTAGATGTAAATTATTTAAAAAATAAAATAAAATAAATTTATAAATTTAAAATAATTAATTAATTATTAAATTAATTATTGCAACTACATGATAAAAAGAAAAGATGATTGGAGATATAAAGTGTATTTGTTTAGAAAAAAAAATATAATCAATTAGAAAATATTTATTTCTAAAGTAATTATAAAGTTATAATGATTATAATTAATATTTAAATGGAAATTATTTAGAAAATAAAAAAAACAGATGCAAACCATTTATAAATTTAATTTAGTCCAAGAAAATTCATTCAATATATGTAGATATCACATTATATATATATTATTTCCAAATATTTATTTAATTGTTGATGAAATTACAAATTTAATCAACAATTACAATTTTTTTATTAAATTTGTACTTTCAAATACATTAAAAATACGTATATATATAAAATTGAAAAACATAGGTTTAAACTAATCGAAACAAAATGGAGTGTCTGTCATGATAATATGGAGGAGGTAACAGATAAGTAGCAGCGCGTGACGTATATATATCGACACTCCACAGATATCTGTGGTAGTGACCGGACTGGATTTGGAAGCCGAAATCAACTGCTCGACTTGGTATGTGGAGGGAAGGCCAGGAGGACTGACCACTCAAATTTTGCCGGACGCTATTCTGTACTTTTCTCACTGTGCAACGATTACATTAATCTTTGCTCCTGAAAATACAGTCAAGTAGTTTTCGTTGGCTGTTTACATTTTCTTCTGGAACCCATTTCAGGCTTTGTATAATTGGGTACATTCCACATAGTGTCTTGGTACCATAGAATCCATGGCTTGTATGCTACCACAACCAACTGCTTTCTTTCTGCAACAAGCCACATGCAGAAAACCCACACTGAGTTCTCTTCCTTCATGCCTCTCTGGAATCCCTTCAAGAGGTTCAGGGGCTGAGGACTTGTTCAGGACTTTTGGGCACTTGAGTTTTGTCACAACAAGGCCCCGAATTGTGGTGAAGGCAGAGCAAAGTGAAAGTGGGGGTGTGAGTTCTGCGGTAAAAGCAGAAGATAATGGAACAGGTGGAGCAAACGCTGTAATGGAGGTGAAGGGTAGTGAAGCCGGGGAAAGCTCTGGTGATGGCAATGGAATAACAGGGGCAAGCTTGGCAGAAAAGGAACAAGAGGCCAGCAAGGGCAGGAAGCCTTCTCCTTTGGAGAGAGGGGGGACACTCTCAGGGGCCGAGGCTAAGGGAAAGGACCCTAGTCCTGCTGCAATACTTGGAACAAATTCATCATCCTCCTTTTCTAATGTCAATGGAAGGTTTGAAGATCGTAGGTGGGAGAATGGTTCATGGAATCTTCAGCAATTTATCACAGAAGGCAAAGTGGATTGGGATGCTGTAATTGATGCTGGTATGATCCTCTTTTTACTCATTTATTTACTTGAATAGCCTGATTTGTTTTTTTGATCTTTATTAACAAACCTCCCGAACTAGACATGTAGGTGGAGAGCTAATTGAAAGAATGGTGAGATATTGTAGAACCCTGGTCGAGGAGAGTCTCTTTGTGATTCTTACACGCTGACATACGTGGAGAGGTGCCAGAGGCCTACATCTGAATTTTTCCTGGCAACAATTGACTTTAGAAAAGAAATTGTGATGCAAATGTCTTGGTCTGAGATAAAAAAAAGATCTATGCTAGTGTGTATATGTAATGATTAATGATTCATATTGGGTTTGTTATTTTATTATGTTCTTTAAAAGGTTATATTGAACCTATTCATGCCACTTGCCGCAGCAGCCTTAACCTTGGACTTTAGCTTGGACATTACACATTTTTCTAGTATTAAGCTGTAAAATGCACATATGCTTCTCTGGTTTTTGTTGGTCCAGTAAACATCCTTTTCTTGGTCCAATAAACATCCTATATACTGTAGTACAACTCCTTACTGAGGAGATGCTACTTAAGTTTGTTGCGGCTTAGCAGTGTGAGAGCATGCCAGGTCTAAATTTTCTCTGGCAACTATTGGCTTTCCGTCACAGTTGGAGGGAGGGTTTTTTCGTCTGATAACACTTGAGAGTTTTGCTCGGTGATCTCACCTGTAGCTCATAGCTCAGGCTTTTGACAAGTAAAATAAGAAGCTTCAGCTTCTTGAGCTGATGAAATTCAAGGTTCTTAGAGGCACTGGTCGCCTGCTAAATCAGTTTTTAACTTCTATGATATGCATGATCATAGATTGACAGGACCCAGTTACTTGCACTTATGCTTATGCTCATTCTCTCATTTAACCCTTTACACATTGAGGATCCACTCATCGTTGTAGTTTTGAAGAAGCTTGCCTTTTTATGGAAGCTAAGAGCGATTTCATTGGGGCATGTTCCTTGTATATAAAATGGTTCTGTGGTTTGGTTCTTTTCAATTCTCCAAAATCAGTTGAGTATGGACATTAAGTCGTGCAATTTAGAGAACTTAAAATCTTGGGGGCTATTTATTGCAAAGTGGCTATCTTTCTCACAATCAAAATTCAGAAATTATCAAAGTTTATATACTTACACCAAATATCTTAGTCCACAAGACATTCCCTAGTTCCCGGAATTTTTCTGATTCATATTAATTGGTATGTTGAAGCTATCCATTCTTTCTTTCTCCTTCTTTTTCTTTTATTAATTAAAAATGGCCTTTTGTCTTGAGGGTGGGCTCCTCTTGCGCATACATATCATTATTACAATAGAAAGTTAGAAACCTATCTTTGAATTAGATGCCCTGAGTGGGGTATCTTGAGCAGCGCTAAGACAGAATTAGGTGGCTAGTTATCTGTTATTCTTTGGTTTATGGTTATGTTAGGGTCCTATAAATTATAGGATCATCTGATGATTATCTTTTGATTTTCATGTTATGAGTGGTTGTAAATAATATTTTATTTTGCAAATTATTTCCAAAGAAAAAAATAGAAAAAGAAGAAATATAGAAAAAAGAAAAAGAAAAGAAAAGGAAAAAGAAAATGAAAAGGGGATATTAAAAAAATGATATATGTATGAAAAAATAAAAGAAAAAATGGATAAATATTCAAAAAATAAAAAATACGATGAAAAACCCCCTAGAAAGTAAAAATATGCGTTGCTAGTTCAAATGCCGCATTAATTGTTTAATAATGATGTTTAATAATCGCACAATGTAATTGCGATTAATCAAATGTTAATAAAGTTGTTTTGATGCGACGAATTTTATTGTTATGTAATAATGTTCGCGCTGAAGTCAATGGCCACAATCTAACTTGCCCAGATCAACGGCAGACGATCGCTTCGGACCTCCCTCACCCCCCCGACAGTTAATCAAGGGGGGGGGTGTTCGAAAAGCTGATTCTCCAAATCTAGGTTTTGCAACATGGTGCTTCTTGGTGGACTTCAGACCCCCCCTCGCCTAAAACTACTTACTGCTCACCCCCCCTCCCCCCGAAATCCACTTTTCCTTCCTCCCTCCTAAAATATAACCATTAACTCGCTATTTCCGCTCCACTCCTCTCCTGCCAAGTGGCACGTCCTTCCCCCTCCATTCCAATCTGCTTTCGCCACATGGCACTTCCCCTTCCCATTTCGCCCCCGCTCTTGTCGCATCCCTGCTTGTCATGCAACTGTTAATACCATTAAAGACATAACCGTTCTTTGATTAATGAATCTGTTGCAATAAATGGATAATTGTCAACGATAATTGATATTTCCAATAAGCGAACCAAAACCCCGTTCAGTCAGCTTTCCTTCTGCGATCACGTTGCAAATCTTGCGACAGTGAACCTGCTACTGTTACTGCATCCTCATCAAGCCAAGCAACTTTGCCTCCGACCACTTCCGGGTAATTACCCTAGATTCTCTCAATCTACCTCACCCTTCTTATACTTTGTCTTAGCAGCAACTGGTGCATTTGAAGGAGGTTCCGAAATCTTTCCCTACACATAATCCATAACATCTTGCTCTTCTAAAGTCAAATCAAGGGACATCTTCCATGCATGATAATCAATAATGAAGCTTGTCATCAGACTTGAAGTAGGATGTGGAGGCCATTGAATCTTGTCCCTAATTAGTGATTTCTCCTCTTAGTGATTTCTCTTCTCACTCTTGCTTGGGCTTTGTCTTCACCTCAACTCTGATACCATGTTAATTTTTGGATAACAATGGTATGTTCTATGCTTAGAACAATTTTACTTCAATTTCTTTATTAGCCTAATATCAATATCCAGTTTAACAATCACATCATCATGATAGTAAAATGCAGATAGAACATAAACAATAACAGTAGAAGACAAGCCAATATAAGAGGGCACAAGATATGGCACCAGTGAGGGACAAACCCCAATGTGGGGAAACTCTTGATCAATTCTTCAAAAGTTCACCAGAGAGAGAGTACAATATACAATATTCACTTGCCCAATCACAGTGAAATTTGATTAGTCAAACAACAAAAACAGAAAGCCCTAACCAGAAAGTCAACGCTGGTCAACGGGGCAAATTTTGACTTATAAAATAGCTCATTCAAACTCGGTCAACTTGGCCTCCAACAGCTAGTCAAATCAGCCCAAAAACAATATGAAAATATCCAGTCAATGAAAGTCAATGCATTAGCAAGCCTGCCCAAACAGAAATACCAAAGTCAACACATTAGCAAACCTGCCGAAACAGATATACCCCACACAAAACCATAGTTAGAGATGGTCAATGCTGGTCAAAACAACTTCCAGCAACTTTCAGTCAATGCTGGTCAATGCAGGGACAACAAAAGAACAGTCCCTTCTTCGCAACTGTGGAGAGAGAGAAGCCTCAAAAGATCCATAACCAAACAATGAAGGAGAGAGAAGAATGAATGTGTGAGATGCCAAAATGAGGAGGAGGCTTCTTGTATTTATATGCAACATTGAAGGCTTGAGGGTGCTAATTTGATGGCTGGCCGACCTTGACAATTTGTCAATAATCAAAATAAATTCATAATTCCATTTGTACATGTCAGAGTGGGATGATCTTTAGATCAATCCTACACCTCTTGGAGAGAGGAATCCAATAAAAATATCGGCTGCCTCATATGAGCTGTCCAAGGTGAACTTTGGCCCTATTTGCCAAATACAAAAAACAATGTTAAAAATATCTTCATTATGCTCTATAGTGAGAGCTTCCTTCTCTTCCACTCCTTTACAAATCTCTGCTGCTGCAAACAAGTTGTCTCCCACTTGGCTTCCAGACGCAAGTGGGCTTCTCTCACCAAATAACAACATATCAATTAGATCCTTTAGCTCTAATACCAATTTAATGGAAAGGTAGAGGAGGAAAACAAAATTCACACTCAATAACAACTTCTATTAATCAAACTTTCTCACATACACAATTACCGAGCTGCGACTCTTGGCTCTTCTAGCCTCATACTTTGACACACACTACAATGATCCAATTACGGGTATATAGAGCCCAAACTTACTAAATATGGATCATGCTATTTCTAACTTGACTCGACTCAACTCTAGCTAAATGCTCATGCAAAATCACACTAAACTAGACTTCACAAAATATAGATTGGACTCAAACTATCTGAACTCAACTCTCCATGCATTGCATGCATATGCGAGTAATTTACTATTTCCAACAATCTAATCACAATCGATGACTAAGATCAACTTGACCTCATCAAGTCGCTTTTCTAGAAGTCATTGGAGAGAAATCGACTTGTTTTAATTAATACTGATTAATTAACCCATTTCCCTAAGTTAGACTTAGGAAAATAATTAATAAATCTAATTAAGACATTTTCCCTTCATAAAATAAACTGGACTTGGAGATAATTAATTCAATTGTGTTCCTAGCCTTATAGGCACCCCTTGAGACTAGAACAAAATAACTAACAAACTACACAACCTAACACTCCCTTTAGCAAGGAAGGTGTTCTGCACAATACCTATCTTATCTATGAAGAAGGTGAATCTGACCTTCCCCAAGGCCTTCATCAGAATGTCTGCTACCTGTTGATCTGTAGGTATATACTGTAGTTAAATTCCCCTTTCTATGTTGCCATCTACAATGTGCTTGATCTTGTAGATCTAATGTGATCCAACCATCGCCTTGTCTGTCGGTCTAGGCACCACCTCCCAAACATCATTCTACATGATTGAGGTGTACTCAACCATTGCATCCCGCCACACTTGCTACTATGTGGCCTCCTGATAGCTGGAAGGCTTGCTATCCGTGATCTGAATCACGAATGCCATGTAGCTAGTGTGCCTGTCTGGTTGTATTTGCTCTCTCCTACCCATCCTAGGAGTCCACAGAAACTCCTGAGCATCCCCGAGTGTCTGTTGAACCTCTCGGTTACTCCTGTTGCCTATAGAGTGTGGAATTCACACTTCCACATGTTCCTTATGCATATTGCGAATTTGATGCTCCATACTCTGCGAACTCTCATTAACAATTGTACCTAAGTTAGTGTTCATACTAGTAACAATATTTGTAGTATCCTATCCTTAAACTTGTTGTTCTACCCTTGGAGCTTTCGTTGGTTGTTCACTCTGATCAATTGCTGTTGAAAAATCTCTAGACCTACGATATGCCTTGTTCTCCATGAATCAGACATCTCTCCTGACAATAATCTTCTTGGACCCTGGAATGAATATCCGATATGCCTTAGAAGTCTCATTGTACCCAACAAAGTACCCCTTCTCTACAGTTTGATCCAACTTGGAATGTGTATCTCCTGGAATGTGACAAAATGCTATGCTGCCAAATATCTTGAAGTGGTTGACATCTAGCTTCTTCCCAGTAAATGCTTCCTTATATGTCATCTTTCCCAACGCCTTATGTGGCCCTTGTTTTGAATATATAAAACTGTATTACATGCCTCTGCCCATAAGTATTGTGACATATCCTAGTCATACAACATGGCCCTTGTTGCCTTTGATATTGAACAATTCTTCCTCTCAACAAACCCATTATGTTGTGGGTTGGAAGGAACTGTCCACTCTCTCTTGATGCCCTCCCTAGTACATAATGCATCGAAAGCTTTCCCTGTGTACTCGCCTCCGTTATCTGACCGAAGAACCTTCACCTTCTTGCTTGTCGAATTCTCCACAAGAGCTTTGAACTCTTGGAAGCGAATGAAGACCTCGTCCTTGGTCTTCAAGAAGTGCATCTAGGTCTTCTTGGAGTAATCATCAATAAATGTTATGAAGTACTTGCACCCTCTAAGAGACTTCATTGACATCGGACCACATATATCAGAATGTACTAGATCAAGAAAAACTTTGGATCTGGTGTCACTCCTTGGAAAAACTGTCTTGGCAAACTTCCCCAATACACATCCCTTGCACACATCATCGTGCTTCATGCTCACCTCAGGAACACTTGTCATTGTCTCCCAAAGCAATCTAAGTGCCTCGTGATGAATGTGGCCCATCCTTCTATGCCATAACTCTCCTTGATCTCTAGGGTCATTGCTACTCACTAGTTCCTGTGGAGTATCTAACTGCAATATGTAAAGTCTGCCACTCTTGACTCCAATAACTATGGGTGACTTCCACTTCTGGTGCTTAATCAACACCTATGCCTCTCTAAAGAGTACATTGTATCCCTTATCCTGAAGAATAGATGTGGAAATCAGGTTCATCCCCATTCCTGGCACATGCAACACATCATGGATAGGAATTGGCTTGCTAGACTCCCTCTGAAATAGAACAATACCTCTCCCAATTGGGTTTCACTTGGACTTGTTCCCCATATCAATCTATAATCTAATGTACTCCTCCTTATCGCTGGAGAAGTACTCCTTAACTCTTGTCATGTGAAATGATGCCCCATTGTCTATATACCAAACATCCTATGAGATTGAGCTAGTCAAGCAAGCTATGAGTGTGAACTCCTATTCCATCTTGCTAGAAAGCTCGTCTACACTTGCTGAAGTTTTTGTTTGCTTCTTGCCCTTCTTTTCACCTTTCTTCCTTTGTAGGCAATTGCTAACATAGTGGCCAAACTCGTGACAGTCGTAGCACTTGACCTTTGAAACGTCCTTCTTCTTCTTTTCTTCGTTGGAGTTAGGTCCTCTACTAGAACACTTCTTTGCTTTTCCATTTCCTGCTAGAGCGACGTTTTCCTGTTCTTCCTCACTTTTTTGGATCTTACTGCTGCTGCCACTGGCAAGACTCATCGTATGCTCCTCCCGAGTGAAATCACTCCATAAACGATCCCTGCTTGGTAGGGTATCTTGTCCATTAATCACTTGAACGAATACATCCTACTGCTTTGAGAACCCGTTCAAGGTTGTTCTCACGAGCTTGTCATCTTCTAATTTCTCTGTGTCAGTTGCTAATTCGTCCTTGACAAGTCAGATTCTGGTGAGGTAACTAACTATGCCTTTGCCCTTGTTCTTCCGCGTATTTCTTAGCTTCTCTCTGAGAATCAACTTCCTATTCATGGTAGCAGTTTGGAACAAATTAGGATGGCATCCCACATCTTCTTTGTTATATCCAAATTTGCGATATGTGGAACAATATGATCCTTGACCCTGTCTAGGATTATTCGTGTCGCCTTGGCATCTTCCTTCCTGTTTGCAAGAAGTTGTGCTACATTTGTCGGCACGACTAACACTGGTTGCATATTCCCTAAGACCATTCTTTTCTAGCAACAATAGAATCTTGGCTTTTTAGACACCAGAGTTAGAATCGCCATCCAATCTGTCCTGATCTCTCAATCTAGCGGAAGCCATTTTTTTTATAAACCCTCGAAAAATATAAGCAAACCCCAAATAAATCTAAAGAAATCAATCTGGGTTTTTGTTAAAATTGGCAATTAGGGCCAAACTCCACATGGGTCATCTTATTTATGACAGTTGATATTTTTCTTGGATTCCTCTCTCCAAGAGGTGTAGGATTGATCTAAAGATCATCCGATTCTGGCATGTACAAATGAAGTTATGAATTTATTTTGATTATGGTCAAATTGTCAAGGTCGGTCAACAAACTTATGTAGGCTCAGAAGACATGTTGACCACTACGTGTCAATGGCCTATAGCAGTACACCCCCTTTTTTCACAAAAGGGATAGCGTTTGATCAATGTGTTCGTGCCGTCCAGCTATCATCATCAACCTAATTATCATGTTATAATGTAAACCCATTCTGCATGTGTAAAATGTAAGTAATCTCAGCAGATCCGTGTCGTGTATGTAATTGCCTAAGTAAACCTACTTTTCTGGTGACGATCTACATTCCAGAAGGTTTTTTGTCTCACTGATCCATTTTCGGATGGTCAATACAGTTTTTCTTCAGTCTTACCCCAAAGTCGGAACGGATTTTGTGACTGGAATCTTAGGCGAGTCCTAGTGTTCTAGATCGAGTCTATGTAAAAGTGATTTGGGAATAATCCTAACTATTTCATTAGGTTATTTTATTTACAAATTGCTTGGTCTGCTGGATTATATTTGTGTCGCAGAAGTGGGTAGTCTATGAGGGTCTATCACAAATGGGTTTTACCCCCTTGAGATGTAAAAAATATGAAAATTATGATGTAAAGTGTCTTGAGGGTTGGAAAAAATAATTTATCTCTTCATAGGTTAATTAATTAAAATATTTGGCCAAAAAATTAATTAAAATCCCAAGCTAGAAATTTAATTATTTTTAGGTTCTAGGTAAATTTAAATTCTCCAAAGGCAAAATTCGTCGGTCTTTAAAATTCAAATTTTAAAAGGTCCCAGGATTAAGGTAAATTAACTATTTTGCTAAATTTTAAGCCTTTGGTCCCTAAGGTTAAGTCAAAGTCAATATTTTGAGGAAATTAATTCAAAAATTTAATTTTTGAATGAATTAAAATGCATTTAATTGAAAAATTCGAATTTCCTCAAGAATTTAAAATTTCGACGGATGAGATTAAAAGAAATTTTGATCTTCATCAATGATCGAGATTGCTTTGACGATGATCACTCGAACTAGCCCTTGGAAGATTTATCTTTAAATAGGAAGTCATTTGTCAATTAATTCATCTGATCTCTGGATTGTGTACTAAGATCTCAAGCTCTCTTGTATACTTTTTTGAATTAATGCAAAAGTCTTTGGGGTTTCAACGTACTGTAGTGTTTCTCTTCATGAATTTATGGTAACATTGTTTTAATTTCTGCTTAATATTATGTGAAAACTATCAATCTATAACTCTTTTAGAATAATCCGAATACAGATATCTTATTCAGTTTGTTGGATTTAGGGTAACATTTTTTAATTTTTATTGAAGTAGCAGGTATCTCTATTTTTTCAGAATTTTATTGTTGTTCTATTTCTCTACTTGATTTGATGGTTGATCTAGTGTTTGTAGAAGATCTCTCAGGTTCTCATTGAGCGTTTGGGGATAGTCTTCGGTTGGACTAGCCAATTCTCAACACATATTTTCTGAAGAGCTTACTTCATATAAGCCTCAAGATTTATCTAACGATAATCTTTTTTTCTGCAGGGTGTTTTTGGGCTAGTACCTCTTTAAAATTTCAAAGTCTTTTAAATATTTTCTGGAAATTTTGATAGATCTGGCTATTAAGAGCTTTAGATTATCAGATCTGGGAGCGGAGTTGGACTCATACTCAGATCTGATAGATCTGTAAATTATTTGTATAGATATGTTATTTACTTGTGTAGATCTGAAATTTTGTAACATAATTTTGAATTTTAACACTTGGGTTTTTGGGATTTTCTCTATTTTTGTACATATTGGGCATTGGGTTTTTCTCTTTTCACTTGTGCAGGAATAAATTTGAGAAATCAACCAAGAAAATCTTCAAATCTGAGCTAGATCTAGACCCTAGAGGGCAAGATCTGGGCTCAAAGATTGTTTGCAGGAATAGATATGAGAAATCAGCCAAGAAAATCTTCAGATTTGAACTATATCTAGACTTTGGAGGGCAAGATCTGGGCTCAAAGATTGTTTGCAGGATAGATCTAGGAAATCAGCCAAGTAAATATTTAGATTTGAGATTTTTTGAAGCATATATGGGGGTTTTGAGACAGATCTAGGCCCTGGAGGGCAATATCTTGTCCCAAATATTTTTGCAAGGCCAACCATTAAAGATTTTGCAATAAATCTGAAGATCTGAAGCAATTTATTTATTTTATTATTATTATTATTATTAATTTTATTTTATTTATTATTTATTATTTATTATTTTTTTATCCTTATTTATTTATTTTTTTTAATTTAATTTTAATTTTTTATTATTATGATTATTATATTATATTTATTATTTTTTTTTATCCCTCTTTTTTTTTTTTTGTTGTTTTTGTTTTCAGAACAAGGGTTTCAAGTTTTGGGGCTCCTAAGCCCATATCTGTCTTCTCCTAGCCCAACGCTAGTTCTATTAGCCTTGTGCTAGCTCTCATTGGCCTTAGATTCCCCTTGCTTCATTTTTGATTTGAATATTTGATTTTCTGAAGCTAATTATTGGTGGGATTTTGCAGAAAATTTGGTAAAAATTTGTGTTTCAAGTATTGAATTTTTTTTGGCAACTTGGGCAAGTGATCTTCAAGGCCTAGGGCCTAAGGGTTTGGTCTCTAAACCATCTTTTTCCTCGTTGTTTGCTTCAATAGTTATATACCTTTCTAATAGTGGTGAAAAACACATCTAAATGTTTTGAAATCAATTAAAAAAATTGCTAAATACATTAATAAGTCATTTATGTTTGATGCTTATCAAAAATTTGGCCTAGATCTACATTTTGGGTGACTATTATCTCTGAATAATTCTGTTTTTGAAATCCGAAATATAACAGTGGCAAAGTTTCATGTGGGTTAGCTTAAAATCAATTCCTAGGTTGTCTAATATATTAAGGAATTAATTTCTTGAGTTGGGTATTCATCATTAGGCTTATTTCATGTTTTAATCGCTGGCTATAATAAGTATATCAAATCTGATATAATTCTGGAAATCACATCATAACAGGCTGAAATTTTTTTATAATTCATGTGGGTAAGTTTGGAAAAATTTCGGTAAATTTTTGGCATAAAGATATCATTGATAGCTTACTGTTTTCATTGTCATATTGTTGTCCTAAAAACTAATTTCTGAAAATTAAGTACTGTGTCATGGAATTGTGATAAAATGCATATCTTTTATTTCATAAACTAAATATTTTTCGAGCATCTGATATTAATTTGTGAAGACGCTTTTGTTTTCTTTGAGTTATAATTGCATTTGAAAGAATCTAGAAGATTTGAAGTAAACTTGTGGCCTAATTATGATATTGCTAAGAAGTTTATTTTTCAATCTTTGTCTAGTAAAGCGAGCAATTTATTTTGGTGATTAGGGGCTTTTGTGACACAAGTGTTTCTAATCCTCAGTTCTAACTTCTTCTCATCATCTGGTGCATTTGCATATAAGTTAGTTTTGCATAAATAAAATTTACTTCTAAGCATAAGCATGGTCGATAGAGAGATAGGTATCCATCCATCTTTGCTTGAAAAACCTGCTCTTAATATTACTTAAAACGGTGACCTTGCAGTAGTCAGAGCCACAGCTCTCTGTAGTGCCGGAGGCATCGGGTATGTTAGATTTTCATGAGAGATATCGTTAATCACACCTTAGTGTGCTTCACCCGATCTTCTTTCTGACAATTACTACGAAATCAGGCTCAATATAGAAAGGATCGAAGGGTTAAAACTTAGATAGGCATTTAACTAAAATTAACCAAGATTTTTGCATCTCATATTAACTTTAGGATCTGCACTTGATATAAGATAGTCATTCATCCAAGCAACAATTGCAAATCAATTACCTGGTCTTAAATTTCCTAGCAAGATAGTTGAATCCATAAGGCACTGGCATCAATTGCTTAAAATCTAATCAAATCTTATAAATCTTGCTAAATCTAAATCAAGTACTTAGTCACTTCACTGTGTCTCCCGAACTGGCTAATTTCCAACTAGTTCTCCTTTATTCCATTTTTGTAGGGTCTACCCCCCTTAGCCTACTGTAGGGAGACAACTTCAACGGAGAGATTGGGGATCAGGGTGACAACCCCCGATTTGTGCCGTTGTCTCGGTGCCTAGACATTCTGTGCGACAACAAGCCCAATAGTCACGTCTATTCATCCTCAACGTTGCATATAAATAGAAGGTGACTTAGCCTCATTTGGACACACTCATCTTCACACTTTTCTCTCTCTCTACTCATTGATTGTGTATGGATTTATGGGCCTCTTTCTCTCCACACGTTTGAAATTTCAGGAGAGCGAAATTTCAGGAGGTTGAAATTTCAGGAGACCGAATTTTTGGACAGTTTTGACCAAGTGTTGACTAACATGGGTTGACCTCCTTTGACTGTGTTTTTGTGAGGGCTATCTCTGTTTGGATAGGCCACATTTATGGGCACATAAATTGAGGCTAAACATTGACTATTGACCAGCGTTGACTGCAACTAGGGATGACTGTAGGTGGGTTGTTTGACCAGACTTTGACTAGGCTAAATTTGACTATTTTGAGGGCTGTTTTATCTTGCAGTTTGGAGGCCGAAGTTGACTAATTTGTTGAGGGTCAAATTTTCTTTGTTGACCAATGTTGACTTTTCTAGTTAGGGCTTTTTTGTTGCTGTTATAAATTATCAGATTTGTAAATTGTACTATTTCTCTTTGTTGAACTATTGAAGACTAAAAGAAGATTTGATCAAGGGTTTTCCCACATTGGAGTTTGTCCCTGGCTAGTGCCACATCTTGTGTCCTCTTGTCTTGACTTGTCTTCTACTGTTTATGTTTATGTTCTATCTGCATTTTACTATCATGTTGATGTGATTGCTAATCTGAATATTGATACTGGGCTTATAAAGAAATTGACGTAAAATTGCTCTAAAGCATAGAACATACCATTGTTGCTTAAAATTAACATGGTATCAGAGCTGAGGCGAAGACAAAGACCAAGCAAGAGTGAAAGAGCAATCACCAAAGGTAGTTGGACAAGGACAAAAGGTTCAATGGGTTCCTCATCCTACTTCCCGACTGAAGACAAGCTCCATGATAAATCTGACTATCATGGATGGAAGATGTCTCTTGATTTGACCTTGGAAGAAAAAGAAGTGATGGACTATGTGCAGGGTAAAATC
>APFE030260504.1:145209-232704 GCA_000404065.3 Pinus taeda | reverse complement strand
GAGGATGAGAATTTTATATAGAAGCATCCAGAACTACTCAAGCGTTGAGGACAACACTTTTTTGAAGGGGAGGGGCATGTTAGGTCCCTATAATACTAGTGATTCCCCCATTACTATTATCATTGTAGCCCTTATTGCTATTATTGTGCCCCTATTGTCCCCATATTGTTCTTAGTGTGCCACATAGATGCCCACTATTGTTATTGTTGTGCCCTTATATTATTATTGTTATGTCGACTTTGATTATATTGTGACTCCTTAGACTCCTATATATAGAAATGAGGTTTAGTCATTTGTATCATCCAAGAATTGTTCATTTTTGTGATGTAAAGGAGGTTGCCCCCTCAAAGAGGCTGATTTTGAAGTAGTTGATCTATCTTTTTGTGAGCTAGTTCATAACAACCACTTTATCCAGGATATGGTACAACGAGGAGCAATAAGGCTCCATCACATTGGGACTGATGAGCAGGTCGCCGATATTCTGACAAAGCCCTTGGGAAGGTCAAATTCTTGGCCTTCGGAGAACGACTTGGAGTCGTGGAGAGACCTTCTTATGAGGGTCCTGTATGAGATGAACATTGAGTTTTGGGAGCTTCTAGGGGCTTGGGGTACTTCTTGGAGCGATGAGCAACCAAAGGGTGAGTGGTTCAGCCTTCCCCTAGTGGTTTGTTGTGTACAGGGTGAGTGGTTCAGCCTCCCCCTGTGATACCCCTTGGTGACATGTAGGTGGGATGAGTGGTTCATCCTTCTTCTGCTGAGACCTCCTTCCCATGTAGTCTGGAACTCATGGGAAGTACCTCTCATCTGGCCAATGAGTAGGGAAATGAGAATAGGGACCATAGTACCACTGATGGATGCATCGTGTACTACCATACTCCCTATGCTAGGATGACCGATATTGATCTGGGCTCAATTGGAACTGACTTCGGGTCAGTAAGAGTGGTATGAGGCACTCTCTTTTGATTGGAATTGACTTCGGGTCAATAAGAGTGGTATGAGACAATCTCTTTTGATTGGAACTGACTTCGTGTCAGTAAAAGTGGTATGAGACACTCTCTTTTGATTGGAATTGACTTTGGATTAGTAGAGAATGGTATGATACATTCTCGATCACTTCTTCTTCTTCATAATTCAACAAAGCAGAGTAGTGCATTGATGGCAGAGATAGTATAGATTGGCAGATGGATTAGCTAATGGAGTTCTCCCTAGTTGAGAGGGAGTGTTAAAATTGGCAATTAGGGCCAAATCTACATGGCTCATCTTATTTATGACCACTGATATTTTTCTTGGATTCCTCTCTCCGAGAGGTGTAGGATTCATCTAAAGATAATCTGATTTTGACATGTACAAATGAAGTTTTAAATTTATTTTGATTATGGTCAAATTGTCAAGGTCGGCTAGCAAACTTATGTAGGCTCAGAAGCCCAATAGTCACGTCTATTCATCCTCAACATTGCATATAAATAGAAAGTGACTTAGCCTCATTTGGACACACTCATCTTCACACTTCTCTCTCTCTCTCCTCATTGATTGGGTATGGATTTCTGGGCCTCTCTCTTTCCACGCGTATGAAATTTTAGGAGAACAAAATTTCAGGAGAGCAAAATTTCAGGAGGCCAAAATTTCAGGGGACCAAATTTTTGGATAGTTTTGACCAAGCGTTGACCTCCTTTGACTGCGTTTTTGTGAGGGATATCTTTGTTTGGGCAGGTCGCATTTTTGGGCACAGAAATCGAGGCTAAACGTTGACCGTTGACCAACGTTGGCTGCAGCTAGTGCTGATCGCAGGTGGGCTGTTTGACCAGACTTTGATTGGGCTAAATTTGACTGTTTTGAGGGCTGTTTTATCTTGCTGTTTGGAGGTCGAAGTTGACTGAAGTTGACCGATTTGCTGAGGGTCAAATCTGCCCTGTTGCTCAGCGTTAAATTTTCTGGTTAGGGCTCTTTTGCTGCTATTATAAATTATCATATTTGTAAATTGTACTATCCCTCGCTGCTGAACTATTGAAGACTAAAAGAAGATTTGGTCAAGGGTTTCCCCACATTAGGGTTTGTCCCTGGCTGGTTCCACATCTTGTGTCCTCTTTTCTTGGCTTGTCTTCTACTGTTTATGTTTATGTTCTATCTGCGTTTTACTGTCATGTTGATGTGATTGCTAATCTGAATATTGATACTGGGCTAATAAAGAAATTGAAGTAAAATTGCTCTAAAACGTAGAACATACCATTGTTGCCTAAATTAACAGTTTTATAAGCCCTTGTTTTTCTTTTCTTGTACCCTGCATTGGGCTTCTTCTTCCCATAGATCTGCTCTGGTACCATGTGAAAATTCTATTGCAGTTAATCTGGTAATTATTCACCAATCTTTTATATTATTTGTTTCATTAAATTATTTATTACAAACACTTAATAAAAACGCAACTACAAATTTTACTAATTAAATAGACCACAGGAACTGAGAAAACATCACACATAAATTTAGCACCAATATTTTTGGACAAATTGTCCTTGGAAAAACTCCAAGGTGGGGAAAACTAGTTTTGCAAATTAGGGTTTTATTAATCTTCAACAAATTTGTAATTGAACTGATACATAAACTACTTATCGTCAATAAGCAAAGCACCGACAAATTATTTTTCTTCACTTTTGCAAGCAACTTTGACCTCCG
This sequence comes from Pinus taeda, assembly GCA_000404065.3. NCBI lineage: Eukaryota > Viridiplantae > Streptophyta > Pinopsida > Pinales > Pinaceae > Pinus > Pinus taeda. Next base: position 230,037 of record APFE030260504.1, on the reverse strand, counting down.
GAAAGCTATTCGACCCCTCTGAATGAATTCAGATCTCCTATATGGCCCAAAATTGACCCACACGTTCGACCTAGAGAATCCATTGGCAACTTGTACTCTTTGGCAGAGAAATTCGGTCTCCACTGGAAAATCGATCTCTTTGGCAAACTCGGCTTTTCTCTTGCAAATCGATCACTATGGAAATTTCTCTCTTCCTTTGGGAACTCAACCTCTCTCTAGCAAATTGGCCTCTCTCTTTCAATTCATGCCACATGGAGAAACTCGGCCTTTGTAGAATAATTTGATCTCCCTTTGTCACTAAGAAATTGGAAATCACTTTGAAGAAATTCTCTTCGGCAAATCGATCTCAATCACTTATGAACTCTATTGTTGGTGTCTTCCATGCTATCACTATGCCCTTGTTGACTCGAATTGTGTCTCCAAGAGCCCCATCGGTTTCTTCTTATAATCTCTCATTGTGCAATCAACAACCACAATCTAATCACACTCGATGGCTAATATCAACTTGACCTCATCAAGTCACTCTTCTAGAAGTCACTAGAGAGAAATCGACTTGTCTTAGTTAATGTTGATTAATTAACCCATTTCCCTCAGTTAGACTTAGGAAAATAATTAAAATTGGTTAATAAATCTAACTAAGACATTTTCCCTTCATAAAATAAATTGGGCTTGGAGATAATTAATCCAATTGTGTTCCTAGCCTCATAGACACCACTCGAGACTAGAGCACTTGTCCGAGCTACACAGACTAACAACAATCTTGCTAGGTGGAAGCTTATAGGGATTTAACAATAAGAGTGCAGAAGGAATCTTATGTGTGAGGGGATTTAACATTGACTTGCAAACAATAAACTCCAAATAAGAGAACAAACTGCGCTGATGACCAAAGGGTTTAACTTCATTAAGTGTGAACCATCACATAATGGGACAACAATAAATTAGAGAACAATCCCCAAACAAATAATATACTGGAACACCTAGTTGCTCGATTGTACATCTATTGTTGGTAAAAATCAATGAGCCACAAAGAATTGAAGTTGCATGCATTATTCTCGTGGTTCAAGCCTTAAGGATGATTGGGTAGATGTCGATCTTGCAAAAAGTTTACAATAAGAACTTCAAACCCAAAATTGTGGAACCATTTACCATTGACATGATGCATATTTATATAAGTTGAAGTGATCAAATGGCATTAATGAGGTAGTTACAAGGTTGGGTTCGAACATATTAAATAGGGAGACATGATCACTCAAATGCAGGAAGCAAGTTGATTAGGCACACTGAGATTGGATCTAATTGATCACTGATGCTAGTGTAGGCTTGGTCAACTTTGATCACCCTGAATGGTGGGTGTGCTATTCCTCTCAATTGCTAGATGTTAATGGTGTGCCTTGATGAGTTGCGGCTAAAGTGACATGCATGATTTTATGTTGACTTATCATTGAAGTGGCACACATGATTCGACATGGATATGGAGCCCCTTGATATCATCAATAGTGAAACCAAGTTACTTGACATACTTCATGATGAAGTCGTATTTCTCTAGGGTTACCCAATGCCAAGTGTCGGAATCACGATTGTCGTTACACCAAAACTCGCAGGTGTTAGTAAATGGACAGTTTCCAGAGTTAACGAATCCATGAGAGGTGGTTAAGCACATGTCATGAAACACACTAGGAGTGCTGGATTATTCAATGCCCAACAATCTCCCCTCGGCGTGAGCCGAGGGTGTTTCGAACTCGAGACCTTTAGCTCTGACACCACTTGTTGGAATCACGATTTCTGTTACACCAAAACCCCACTAGTGTTCGTAAATGGATTCATTGCCAGAGTTAACAGAGCCATGGGAGGTGGTTAAGCATGTCAAGAAACACACTAGGAGCGCTGGATTATCCAATGCCCTACAATCTCCCCTCGGCGTGAGCCGGGGGTGTTTCGAACTTGAGACCTTTGGCTCTAACACCTCTTGTTGGAATCACGATTTCCGTTACATCAAAACCTCGCAGGTGTTTGTAAATGGATTCATTGCCAGAGTTAACAGATCCCCGAGAGGTGGTTAAGCACTTGTCATGAAACACACGGGGAGCACTGGATTATCCAATGCCCCACACAAAGAGCCCGTGATTGTGCATAGTCTTCATAACTATTGTTACATACAAATCAGCACATCGTTAAGATAAACCATAGCTAATTTCTTTTTGAATAATATATAAGGCACATGAATGTTGTAGGATATTTGGGTAAGATAAAAGGAATAATTGACCATGCATACAAGCCATTCTTAGCTTTGAATGCACTCTTCCCAACATCCTAAAGGTCAATAAGAACTTGGTTGTAGCTAGATTTAAGTCAATTGTGGTGAAATACTTCACTCCCTTAAAGTGTCAAGAAGGTCATCGATCTGGGGAATGGGGTGTTTGGCTCTTTGTTGTGATATTTTTGAAGTCACAATAGTAAATATTTTGGTGCCAAGAACCATATTTCTTTGGCATGAGCACAATCATATTGCCAATGGGTAATGTACTTGACTTGACATGTCCCTTCCATAGAGTCTCCTCATTATTTTGCATTCTCTATTAATGATCAACTATACAACAATCCATTGGGAAATGACACTCCAAGAAGTAAGTCCATCCTATGTTGGACCTTGTAGTAGAGTAGAACTCTTGAAGGTTGTTGAATATCAATATATTTCTCCAAAAGTACAAAGAATCATTTATTTAGTATAAGCTACACAACAAAGGAAACTTGTACAGGGTCAATAGTCTCATGTGCAATTGTGCAATGTTAGGTGGATCGTCAACATAAGGAATTTCAGTGTATGCCTTATTAAAAGAATTTTTGTATATGACTTATTAAGTTGTAACATTGGTTTGTAGAAATTAGGGATACATAGTAACAATGTTTTACATGAAGAACACAAAATAGTTTCCCTTTGATATCAAGTGCAATGCTTGAGGGTGTTCTTCCTAAACTCCATGTCTTTCTCACATATAAGGCTATCTAATACAATGTTGCAAATTTCTAGAGGTGGAGCACCACACATTGCTTTGTTCTCTCGAAAGTAGATGGTATATTGAAAAATGCATTGGTGCATGATACACAATTCTTTCCTTGAATTGAGCCATCAAATGTTGTATACATGTAGGTAGGGTTGAGTTGCTAATTGGTGATTTGTAAATTGCCTTGGATATTCTAATGAACGGGTCATCAAAATATATCTAAACTTAAAACAACTATAGTGAGCATGTGCTTGACTTTGCAACTATCTTTTGTATTTTTAATGCTTTAACAAAAACAAAAATACACCATTTGGAGCTTTAAGTATGACAACATATGAAATTGATTACAATTGAAAAACCACACAATGGAACACAATATTTTCCCTTTAAAGCCATATGGGAAAACCAATATTCAATGAAGCACTATGCCTTCCGTCTTCTTATATTGTAGAGATTACAATACAAATTTGAAAGCCATCCAAGCTCATTGTGAAGCTATGGGACACAATTGTCTTCTAGAATCCTCTAAAATATGCTTTTGACTGCCAACTTTGTTAGTATCTTCTTCACACTTCTATTCATACTATGGAATAATTGGTCATTAGTGAAAAATTGAACCATTTTCTCCATCTACTAGGTATTTGATAGCTAGAATTAGTTTTAGAATTAGGGTTTCGAAACCCTTTGGGCACCAAATACATGATGCTTCTATAAGTCTTTAGTAGATTCCCACATGTTACTAACTTCCCATATTCGAATTATGGTGAGCTCATATGGTCAGCACTTGGACATGGGAATATTTTGATTGCTACCTGTTGACCTCTCTGTGTCAACGACCCCATAGCAGTACACGCCTTTTTCTGCAAAAGGGATTTATCATGTTTGAGTGTTTGTGCCTTTCAGATTTCATCATCAATCGACAATTTGTTAAAGATGTAAACCCATTCTACATGGTTGTAATGTAAATGATCTTAGTAAGACCATCATGTATGTAACGACCTAGGTAAGCATAATATTTTGACGACGATTTCTACCTTAGGAGGATTTTTGTCTCAGTGATTCATCTATGTTTCTAGACACAAATGATTGACAAAGTTTTTCCCTCCAACCTCACCCCAGAGCTAGGGTGGATTTTGTCGACAAGATATTGAGTCCTAATGTTTTTTATTGAGCCTTTGTAAAAGTAATTTGGGAATAATCCTAGTTAATTGGCTAGATTATTTTATTACAGATTACTTGGTCTACTAGGGCATATTTTGTGTCGCAAAAGTGGGTAATTGTTGAGGGTCTATAACGAACGGGTGTTCCCCCCTTATGTATTAAATTGTAAAATCTTGATGTAAAAAATATTTAGTGCATGGTCCCTCATAGTAAGACACCATGGCTAAATATTCGAGGGTTGGAAAAATATTATTCCCTTCATAAGTCAATTAATTAAATTTTCTGTGAAAATTAAGTCCTAAGCCAGGAATTTAATTAATTTTGTGTCCTAGGTAAAATTAATTTCTCCAAAGGTGAAATTTCTGGGTTTTAAAGAAGTTAACTTTTGGAGCTCTCCGAGCAAGGGATTATTGAGGAAATCAAGAAATTTTGGACCCTTGGTTAAGTCAAAGTCAATTTTTGAGGAAATTAACTCAAAATAATTTATTTTGAGTTAATTAAAAATCAATTAAATGATAAATTCGATTTTTCCTCTAAAATTAAATAATTCTGACAACGATGATTAAAGATTAGTTAAATCTTTATGAACAATCGAGATTAATTTGACAGGGATCAAGCCAATTAGCCGTTGGAGATTTTACATATAAATTAGAGGTCAGTGTTAGTCTGTCTTTTCATCCGATCTCTGAATCATATACTAAGCTCTCAAGCTCTCTTGTATACTTTTTTGAATTAATGCAAAAGTCTTTGGGGTTTGAACGTGCTGTGGTGTTCCTCTTCACGAATTTATGGTAACATTGTTTTAATTTCTGCTAAATGTTATGTGAAAACTATTGGTCAATAGCTGTTTTAGAATAATCTGAATACATGTATCTTATTCAGTTTGTTGGATCTAGGTTAACATTCTTAATTTTGATCGAAGTAGCAGGTATCTCTATTTCTTCAGAATTTCGTTGTTGTTCTATTTCTCTACTTGGTTTGATGGTTGATCTAGTGTTTGCAGGATATCTTTCAAGCTTTCGTTGAGCGTTTGGGGATAGTTCTCGATTGGACTAGCCAATTCGCAGTGTATATTTTTTGAAGAGCCTACTTCACATAAGCTCCGAGACTTATCTTAAAATTAAATTATTTCTCCTGCATGGTGTTTTTGGGTTAGTACCCCTCCAAAAATTTCAAAATTTATTTTAAATATTTGTGGAAAATTGATAGATCTGGCTGCTGAGAACCTTAGATTATCGGATCTGGGAGTGGAGTTGGACTCATACTCCTCAGATCTGATAGATCTATCATCTTTGTGCATAAATCTGTAAATTTTTTTAGTTCTCTGATTTGGGTTACTGGGGTTTTATTTTTATTTTTGTATATTTGGGTTCTGGGTGTTTTGTTTTCGTTTTGTAGGTGCAGATTTGAAAGAAATTTTTTATTTGAAGCCAGATCTAGGTCCTCGGGGGTAAGATCTGGCCTCAATATCATTTTTCAGGGGCATTATTCCAAATTATTTTCAGTTTGAGGGTTTCAAAATTTAGATCTGAGGATTTTATAAGTGTTTCGAGGACAAATTTGAAGTAGAAGAATATATCATTTTAATTAAAAATTTATGGGAATTTTTTAAAGTTTTTTTGGGCTAGCATTTTCTGCTGCGTTTTTTCCTTTCCCTGGAAAAATTCAAAATTGTTTTTTATTTCCTCATTCTGTTGCTACTGCGTTTTCTCCTTTCTGCAAATTTTCGATTCTTTCTGCCTGCGTTTTGGGCTTCCTCCCTCCTCTGCGTATTACCAGCGAGCAACTCCCTTTCCTTTCGAAATCCGAGCTCGTCTCATCTTTGCATGTCCCTGTTATCCTCTATCCGTCGACTTGCTGCTTCCTCGCCTTATCTTCTTCTCTGCCCGCTGCCATATCCGTGTCCCTTCATTCTTCTTTTCCTTGCTGCTGCGCATCCTTTCCCTTGCACGAGCTCTTCTCCCTTCGCTTCGCGTTCCTTGCAACTCCTTGCCTTTGACTGTTTCACGCGTTTTCCTTCTTCCTCCGCGTCCCAACCTTCCAGTCCCATCTCACTTCTCCTCTTTGCTGCCTGCTTCTGCATATTTCCATTCCCCTTGGCGCTGCAATCCCTTGCTGCCATTCCAACTCCTCCTTCGTTGCCGCCGTCGAGTCTGCCTGCACCCAAAACAAAACGATTTCATTCTATATTATTGTTTCTTATGTTTTAGTTTCATCAGGGTTAATTTTTTTTATACAATTTGATTTTAATTTTTTTGATGAGTTTGATTTCTTTTAGAAATTGATTTCATCTTTTAATCCTTACTTTTCCTTTTTGATTTTGATTTTTTTTGACATTTGGATTTTGCTTGAAATAAAATAAAATAAAATAAAAAATAAAATTTCATTTCCGTTTTATGTGTTAAATCAAAAGAAGACTTTGCACTTTCACATTAATTTTTATTTTAATTTTTATGTGGCCTTTGGCCCATTAAAATTTTTAAATTATTAAACCCCTTTTGATTTTTTACGTTTGTCACATTAAGAAACTTAATTAATCATTTGCCACATTAAATTTGCTTCATAAAACTTAACACATTAATTTTTTTCCCAAGGAATAATTAAATTTTTAATCTAAAGTTCCTTCTTGGTGTCTTTTTGTGTTAGGGGTAAAATTTAAAAGGAAAATTTTGTGGTACTGAAATTTTTTATTTCTCTATAGTCAAACACACTTAGATATTTTTAAAAGCGTCTCTAAAGATTGACTATAGGAGAACGACAAATTTTTCTAGATTCGGGTCACTAAAGAAAAATCTTTTTAGTTTTGGAATTGTCAAGTGTTGTAGCATCTAAATTTCATAGTTCTTCATGGTATTTAAATTTTTCGAAATTTTATTGCTAGAATATTTTGCATGCTAAAGTTATTTTGAGCATTTTCTTATGTTTTGAACATCTATTTAGATTGCTCATTGTTTTAAATTAGCTCTAAGTGTAATCTAATTACTTAAATCATTCAATGTTTATTGCATCTTAAATATTTTGCGAATATTTAGAGTAATTATTAAAGTACACTGTCGTGGAATTGTGATAAATTACATATCTTTTGTTTCCTAAGTTGAGTACTTGCATTTGTTGGCATTGATATTAAATTGTAAAGAAGTTTTTGTTCTCTTTGAGCTATAATTGTATCAAAAAGATTTGAAGTAAGTTTGTGGTTTAATTGTAATATTTTAAGGGGTTTATCTTTAAATCTTTGTCTAGTAAAGTGAAAATTTCATTTTGGTGATTAAAGGTCTTTTGCGACATAAGCATTTCTAGTCCTCGAATCTAGCTCCGTCTCCTCATCTCGTGCATTTGCATATCAAGTTAGTTTTGCATAATTAAAATTTACTTCCAAGCATAAGCTTGGTCGATAGAGAGATAGGTACCCATCCATCTTTGCTTGAGAAGCTTGCTTTTAATAGTACTTAAAATGGTGACCTTGCAGTCGTCAGAGCCACAACTCTTTGTAGTGCCGGAGGCACTAGGTATGTTAGATTTTTAGGAGAGGTATCGTTAATAACACCTTAGTGTGCTTCATCTTATCTTCTCTCTGCCAATTACTACGAAATCAGGCTCAATATAGAAAGGATTGAAGTGTTTAAACTTAGATAGACATTTAATTAAAATTAACCAAGATTCCTGCATCTCACATTAGTTTTAGGATTTGCATTTCATATAAGATAGTCATTCATTCAAGCAGCAATTGCTAATCAATTACTTGGCCTTAATTTCCCTAGCAAGATCGTTGACTCCATAAGGCACTGGTATCAATCGTTTAAATTTAATCAAATCTTATAAGTCTTGCTAAATCTTAATCAATTACTTGGTCACTTCACTGTGTCTCCTGAACTGGTTGGTTCCCAACTAGTTCTTCTTCATTCCATTTCTGTAGGGTCTACCCCCCTTAGCCTGCTGTAGGGAGACATCTTAAACGAAGAGATTGGTGATCAAGGTGACAACCGCCCGATCTGAGCCATTGTCGTGGTGCGTAGACATTATGTGCGACAACACTACTTTATTGAGGCCAAAAATTTTGCATAAGAAATATGCTTTAGATGCATGCTAGTTTGTTGCAAATAGTTAAATGAGAAGAATTTCCACCTTGGATTAGGAAAACCTACAACAAGCCTCATTTAACACTAGCCCTAAAAATGATGTTTAGGGCCTCAAAAATCTGTTAGACATTAATGATGCAATTTTTACAAAATCAACATCATCTTTAAGATGCCCCAAAGTCTACTATCTCCCAATCTATAGGCATCAATAAACTCATATAATGCTCGTGTAGATCCATTTTGGGTCAATTCACGCTGTTGAACAATGGCCAAGGAGATAAATGCTTCTAACTTCCATTGTAGACAATAAAACACAAAGGCTATTGATGATCCCACATTTAGTGGAGCAACTTCCATTGTAGACAATAAAACACAAAGGCTATTGATGATCCCACATTTAGTGGAGCATTTGCTCGTCTTCTTCCTTTAGTTTAATTGTGCTTGATGAGGGTGCCAAGTTTGTGTTTGTAGTCAAAATAGAGTAGGAAGATTCAAATGTGGAAAATGCAATTTACTTTCTTTTGTGATCCTATGCAGGAGGATTGTTAAATTGTGCTAAAAGAGTTTGGCAAAGTGACATCCTAATTTGTCATGATTGGAAGTCTTACGAGTATCACACCACTTATTGTGTTCTTATGCTTCTTTTGTTGACAATGACTCATATGGCCTTGTTCTTTAGGTTGCACCATTTTATCTAGGCTGTGAAAAGCTTTGCTTCTTCTTACATTGTTTGTTGCAATTGGTGGGACTATGTGTTGGTTGGACTATCACCAAAAGAGTTGGCTTATCGTTTGTGCATGTGCTTTTGCTCAATCTTGGTTGCTAATTGCTTTGAGAGAAACTAATTTCTTTACAACCCGAGTGGGGTGAGATGTGCATGTGTATGTATATTACTAGATAATGCCAATAAAAGAAATCAAAATAAGAGCCGATGTCTTACTTTTGTAAATTACCATGATAAAAAATTGTCATATTAATTATCTTACCATATTTCAGAAATAACTATAAATAAGCTAGGATAGGCACATCTTAACCTTGGATCTATTATGCATTTAGAGCATTAAGAAAGGGGAGTTGCTAACCTTAATCTATGTTAAATAGTATTTTAGAGTGCAAAAACACCGAGGTTGAATTTTTTCATCTCTCTTGGTGCGTAATAGATTTAGGGTTAAGATGGATCTATCCTAGCCTATAGGTATCTTGAAGTATGTTTGTTGTTGAAAATTCTAGCGTCTAATCAATGAACTTGTTTATCTCACTCTAGTACATGAGAACAAGTTTGGGTTCCTTCTTTCTAATGTTTAAAGAAGTAATGACGTTGTGGAACTTGTTCTTATAGTCATCAACAAAGTGAGCATGATGCTAGCTAGCCAAGTTGTTGGCACTTCATGTATCGATTTTCAGAATACTTCAAGGGATAAAATTTGTTGTGTATCACTTCCCTAAAACCACCATACAAAATCATTGGGTCACCATACCTTTCAAACTATTGACCATGCACTTCTGTTATCACACAAAAAGTGACAACCTATCCAAAATCATTAGGTGGGTCAAAATATGCCTTGTTAGTATGGGTTTTACACATTGAAACCCACTTTCACCTCATGAAATAGCATAAGAAAACAACTTTTCCTAAGTTATTTTCTTTAATTAACCCGTTTATTTGAGAATAACCCATAAATTCATCAATTTTACGCTATTATCATAATTTTACCCACTTAGGTGAAAATAATTTAATATATTTTTGCTCACATTATTCTTTTCCATTTATATATTAATTATTTTTTAATATTTTAAACATTCTCATGGAAATAATTTATTAAATCATTATTTATGAATTATTTTCAACCTATTTACCCAGTCAAATTGTTAAAATTGGCAACTAGGGCCAAATTCCACCTTAGGACAACTCATATGATAGAGATGATAATTGCATTGGATTCCTCTTTTCGAGAGGCTAAATTTTGATATAAAGATCATCTCATTTTGACAAGCAGAAGTGGAATTTTGAATTTATTCCTTCTCATGCACAAATTGTCAAGGATGACCTCAGTTAAATGTAGGCTCAAGAAGCCCAATAGATGTGTCTCCTCACCCTCAATGAATTGTATATATAGGAGTGACCTCTCTCCTCATTTGGACATCACTCATCACATCATTTCATCTCTCTCTCTTCTCTTGATTGGTTCATATAGCTGGGGAACCTCTCTTTCTTCTTCGCACATGTGGCAGGAGGCCGAAAATTTCAGGACAAGGACATGCCGAATTTCAGAAAAACAAACCAATGTTGACCAGGGCTCGTTTGACCAAGTTTGACTTCGGTTTTCAGGGCAGAAATTCGTTTTTCCTGGGCCAAGTTGCTGGGCTCAGATACCAAGGTGTTTTGGGCAGGTTGACTTCAACGTTGACTTCAAATTTTGACTACAGAAATTACAATAGTGTTTATCCCTACTTTTACTGGGTTTGACCAAACTTTTTTTTGCGTTGACTTTGACTCCCTTTGAAGGTTGAATTAGACTATTGTTGACCGAATTGCTTGGAGGACATTTTGGTGCTAATTTGACCAACATTGACTTTGTAGTTAGGGTTGCAGTTGATTGTTGTTGACTGTTGATTTTGACAAGGTTGTTTTGACTATGTATTGGGCAAGTGAATTTGATCTATGTACTCTCTCTCTGCTGAACTATTGAATAATAATAAGAAGATTTGATTAAAGGGTTTTCCCCACATTGGGGTTTTTCCTTGGCATCCGACAAATCTTGTGTCCTCTTGTCTTGGCTTGTCTTCTGCACATTTTTTTATGTTATATCTGCATTTACTGTCAATGTGTTTACGTTAATGCGATTGCTATTGAAAATTGGAAATTGTCATTGGGTTGATAAGGAACATTGAAGTAAATTGTGCTGAAGCATAGAACATACCATTGTTAACTAAAATTAACATGGTATTAGAGCTCAGGTGAAGACAAAGCCCAAGAAAGAGTGAGGAAAAGTAATCACTAAGGGAAGTTGTTGGACAAGAGCTTGGAACTAGTCCTAATGACGACTACATCTTACTTCAAATCCGAGGACAAGCTTCAGGACAAATCCGACTATCGTGCATGGAAGATGTCTCTAGATTTGACATTGGAAGAAAATGATGCCATGGACTATGTCAAAGGAAGAGTAGTGGAGCCTCCTTCAAATGCATCCGCAATTGCACAAACAAAGTACAAGAAATGTGAGGTTAAAGCTATGAAAATTATTGTTGATTCTATTCACAACCTTTGGTTGCCTATATTTCTGATTTGGAAACATCTAAGGAGATGTATGACAAGCTGGTTGGGATATTCAAAAAAATAATGCAAATCAAGTTTTCTTTCTCAAGAACAAGTTGAAAGACATCAAGATGGATAGAGGAGAATCCATTCAGTCATACTTCATGAAGATTACTGAGATCAAGAATGATCTCCTATCTATTGGAGAAGTCATCAGTGACAGGGAGTTCATTCTTATTGCACTTGGAGGCTTTACAAGAGAATGGGATGTGTTTAACACTACCATCCTCAACAATGACAAGATTTCAGAATTTGATGAATTATTGGCTAGATGCACTCAAGAAGAAATAAGGATGATGGAAAGAGACAAGCCCTCAAACGGAAACAATCCTACCGCCTTCTCCGCTCATGCCAAGAGGAAGAACAATGCTGGTCCAAGAAGACAAGGTCAAGGATTCAAGCTGGGATTCAAAGAAGGAAGAAAAGGGAGATGCTTCAATTGCAATAGGTTTGGCCACTTCGGTAGAGAGTGTCCTCACAAGAAGGATACTCCAAGAGATGATGATAACCATAACAACAACTACAAGGGCAATGACAATCAAAGGAACAACAGGTTCAACAACAAAGGAAAGAGGAATGCCCCCGCTACTTGAAATGGAAATGGTCGTCCTCCCAAGAAGTCAAGAAACTCCAAGTATGAAGAAGTTAATGTTGGTGAAATGTAAAAACAATTTTATCTTATTTCTGCCCTCACCACTGCCTCTCCTTCGGATACCTTGGATCATTGGTTGATTGATAGTGGTGCCTCAAGGCACTTCACTAGGTACAAAGAGGCTCTCTTAAACTTGATTGAAAAGAAGACAAATATGGAGGTTATACTTGGGGATAATGCCATTTATCCCATGAAAGGAATTGGGATTGTTACTCTTCACTTAAATCAAGGTCAGACCCTTCATTTACAAGAAGTATTGTATGTACCTGACCTGAAAAAGAATTTGGTCTCTATTTTCACGATGGAAGATAAAGGTTTCAAGGTGACATTCATTGATGGGAAGGTTCGTGTTTGGCAAAGGAACCCAAGAGATGCATTCACTCTTGGATTCAGGGTTGAAGGTCTTTATCAGGTTGGAGGAAGTCTGTTGGAAGCAATGATTTGTGATACTTCTCTTCAATTTGAATTGTGGCACCGAAGATTTGCTCACCTTCATTACAAAGCCTTACCTGATGTAAGGAAGATGGTCACAGGTATGCCCGAATTCAACTTAGATCATGAAGGTGTGTGTCAGGGTTGTGCAACTGGAAAACATACAAGGCGACCATTCCCCTCAAGTCAAAGTCAAACTACCGATATTCTTCAATTGGTCCATTCTTATCTATTAGTTATGTTGCCCATGACATCTTTGGGTGGATATTTGTTCTATACAATTTTTGTGGATGGTTTTTCTCGCAAAACATGGATCTATTTCTTAAAGAAGAAGGACGAAGTGTTCAAATGGTTCTGCTCTTTCAAAGCCTTGGTTGAGAATTAAATAGGGAAGAAGATCAAAATATTGAGGACCGATAATGGGACCGAATATGAGTCAAATGAATTCATTGACTATTGTAAAGAAGCTAGGATTAAGAGGGAGACCACTACTACATATACTCTTGAGCAAAATGGAGTTGATGAAAGGATGAATCGAACTATCATAGAAGCCACTCGTGCCATGCTTCATGACCAAGGCCTACCGAAGTTCTTATGGGGAGAAGTTGCCAACACCGCTATGTATGTTCAAAATAGATGCCCACATCAAGCATTGGACTTCAAGACAACTGAAGAATTATTCACCAGTAAGAAACCCGATGTTTCTCATTTTATAATTTTTGGTTGTCCCGTATATTTTGATGCGCTGAAAGAGAAAAGAAACAAACTAGATGCATCTGAGAAGAAAGGAACGTTTGTGGGCTACAATGAAACTTCGAAGGCATATAGAATCTATGTGCCTGGTCAAAGGGAAGTAGAAATAAGTCATGATGTCACTTTCAATGAAGATTCTTCCCTTAGGAAAGTCCGAGATCTTCCTATCCCTAGGAAGGACAATGATGATGATGATGCAAGAAAGCAGGATGAACCTTTGACTGATGACTCGATGCTCGATGTTAATGGTCCGAAGGGTCCCATTGATCCACCTCCTAGTGAGCCCTCTACTTCAAGAAAAAGACCTTTGTGGCTCAAAGATACTTTTGAAGATGCTGAGAAACATATGGCACCGAGGGGGACATTTCGTGAAAGAAAGAAGTTGAGCAGGTACCAAGGGTACTTAGCTGTCGTGAGTACCATTGTATAATCTGAGCCTTGTACATTGGAAGAAGCCATGAAACACCAAGCTTGGAAGGATACGATGAACGAGGAGTATGAATCGATCATGAAAAATGATATCTGGGATGTGGTTCCTAGACCCAAGGACAAGTCAACGGTCACTTCAAAATGGCTCTACAAGATCAAACATGGAGTTGATGGGAGTGCTGAAAAGTTCAAGGCCTGATTTGTTGCTTGAGGAGTCTCTCAAAAGGAAGGAGTAGATTATGATGAGATATTTGCACCGGTTGCCCGATATACCACCATTCGTTTGATCACAGCCCTTGCTACCTCGCAAGGACGGAGCCTTCACCCAATGGATGTCAAAACTACCTTCTTGCATGGATCGCTTAAGGGGGGAGTTTATGTAGAACAACCCGAGGGGTTCGAAGTTCAAGATTGAAAGACACATGTATGCAGGTTTAAGAAAGCCCTCTACGGGTTGAAGCAATCCCTTAGGGCTTGGTATGAGAGGATTGATAGCTATCTTATGAAGCTGAGATTTACAAGGGGCGATGTTGACCCAAACCTATACTTCAAGGTGGAAAAGGACATGCCTCTCATTCTGGTCCTTTATGTGGATGATCTCTTTCTGACAGGTGATGACCCTCTCATTCATCAATGCAAGAGGGAGTTGGCTTCCGAATTTGAAATGAAGGACCTAGGATTGATGCACTACTTCCTAGGACTAGAGGTCTGGCAAAAGCCAGGTGAGATTTTCCTTTCTCAAGGAAAATACATTGTAAAGTTACTTGGGAGATGTGGGATGGTGGACTGCAAGTTTATGTCTACTTCGATGGAATGCAACTTCAAGAAGTTATGTGGAAGTGCTGCTGGGCCCAGATTAGTGAACCCTTCCGAGTATCATCAACTTGTGGGGGCCCTGATGTTCTTGGTAAACTCCCGTCTTGACATATGCTTTGCTGTGAACACGTTGAGTCAATTTATGGTCGGGCCTCATCACATTCATTGGGTTGCTGCTAAGAATCTCTTGAGATATCTTCGGGGCAAAATCCACTATGGACTGAGATACACTGCTGGGAACTTTGAGGCTACATGGATATTCAGATGTTGACTGCGTTGGCAGTGTGGTAGATCGTAAGAGCACGTTTGGGTGCTGCTTCTCTTTGGGGTTTGCTTCAATATCTTGGATGAGCAGGAAGCAAAAATCGGTTGCTTTAAGCATCGCTGAGGCCGAATATATTGTTGCGAGTATGGCCTGTTGTGAAGCTATTTGGTTGAGGAAGCTCTTCAGTGAGCTATTTGAGCACGTGCTAGATACCACCGTGATGCTTTGCAACAACCGAGTGGGATTCGTCTATCAGAAATCCCGTGTTCCATGATCGCTCCAAGCACATTGATATCGGTACCACTTTATTCGAGATATGGTACAACGTGGAGCAATAAGGCTCCAACACATCAGGATAGATGAGCAGGTTACAGACATTCTCACGAAGCCTTTGGGGACGGTCAAATTCTTAACCTTCCGAGAGAGACTCGGAGGCATGGAATGACCCTCCTATGAGGGTCCGGTATGAGTTGAATACTGAGCTTTGGGAGCTACTAGGGGCTTGGGGTACTTCTTGGAGCTATGAGCGACCATAGGGTGAGTGGTTCACCTTCCCCTAGTGGTGCGCTAGATACATGGTGAGTGTTTCACCTTCCCCTGTGATACCCCATGATGGTTGACGTGTGTAGGGAGAGTGGTTCACCTTCCCTTATGATTGCAGACACATGTATATAGGGTGAGTGGTTCAACTTCCCCTACGATTGACATATGCATAGGATGAGTGGTTTACCTTCTCCTATGGCATATGAGCAGGATGAGTGGTTCACCTTCTCCTGCTGATGCCCCAGCACACATCCTACCCATAGAGTCCGAGATTCATGGGAAGTACCTCTCATATGGCCAATGAGTTGGGAAAAGATGGTTAGGGACCATAGAACTACCGATGGATGCATCGTGTACTACCGTACTTACTATGACTAGGATGCATGGTGTTCAACAACTTGATCTGGGATCAAGGACCGAATTTTGTCAGTGGATAGTGGTATGATCTTGTGACTCACTCTCGATCAATTCTTCTTCATTCTTCATGGTTCAACAGAGCAGAGCAGAGCAATGATGACAGGATGGCATGATGATGACAGATGGATTGGCAGGTGGAATTCTCCCTAGTTGAGAGGGAGTGTTAAAATTGGAAACTAGGGCCAAATTCCACCTTAGGACAACTCATATGATGGAGATGATTATTGCATTGGATTCCTCTTTTCGAGAGGTTCAATTTTGATATAAAGATCATCTCATTTTGACATGCAGAAGTGGAATTTTGAATTTATTCTTTCTCATGCAAAAATTGTCATGGACGACTTCAGTCAAATACACTGTTTTAAGATTCGGCTCGCTCGGAACCGAATCAGCCGAGTTGGTCCGAGTCAAGGCCTCACTGGGTCGACTCGGCCAATGAACTGGTTTGGCTGGCCGGGTTATTACCGAGCCGGCCGCGAGTTGTTAGACAACTCGGCCGGCTCGGTAATAACCCGGCCAACTCGGCCAAGTCCGAGCCTACTCCGCCGGGTTGGATGACAGTGGCTTGAAAACTCATAAACAATGATTTTTATTTTTTATTTTTTTGCTTTTTGGGGACCCCAAACAGGTTTGTAATTTGCCTATGGTTTATTTGGGGTCCATTCTCCTCTCCTAAACCCTATAAAACCCACCCAACTCCTCTCATTTCCTCACAGCCATCTCATTATGTTTGAGTGAGAGTTTGTGAGGAGTTGTGGAGTTTGTTTTTGGAGTAGCAGTGAGGAGTCTTGGGCAAGCATTGTAGCAGGAGTGAGGAGCTTCTTGGACAGCGATTTGGAGCAGCATTGAGGAGTTGGTTTGTTGGAGCAACCTTGAGGAGGTAGTTTGTGCCTAGAGGTATTTTTTTTGACTTGTAAAAATCTGTTTTTGTTTATTAATTTTTATGTGTAAATCTAGAAATTGAAAAGAGTGTTTTTTGTGAAAGAAATGAATATTGAAGCAATGCTATTTTTTTTTTTCATTTTCAGATATTTTTGTTTTCATTTCCAAGTCAAAAAATGGCACCTAGAGTGAGAGATGCTACTTGGGCATATGTTAAAATGGTTGATAGTCAAATGCATTGTAAATTTTGCCATAGAAAAATTAAGGAAGGTCCTAGGGGCATTAATAGGTTGAAACAACACTTGACAGGGATTAGAGGCCAAATTGCTCCATGTGAATTAGATGAAATTGGGGAGATTAGGAAGGAATTGTTAGCCAACTTTGAGAAGTTTAAAGAAGAAAATGATAGGCAAAAAGAGTGACGCTAAAATTGGGAGGAAGAGGAATATACAAAAAATGCTGGCCATCAACCCCCATTTTGATTTTGAGGGTTCTTCCTCTATCCCTTGTATTGATGCATTTAACCCCTTCCGATATGTTCCTCCCTCTTTGGAGCCTATTCAAGAAAAGCGTAAGGGTAAAATGAAAAAGAAGGGTGATATGAATATCAAAAGTTATTTCACTATCACACCCTCCTCTCCATCAGATGCACATGGTCCTCAAGCTGGTAGAACTTTGCAGCCGACTGTAGATGACCATTGGAAGAAAGAATTGAGGGAGACTGCTTGTGATTACATATGTAGATGGTGGTATGATGCTGATATCCCCTTCAATGCTTTCTGTTCGCCATATTATGAGCCTATGTTTGATGTCATACATGCTGTTGGAAAAGGCTTCAAAGGCCCTACTATGCATGAGATAAGGGGGTATCGTTTGCGGAAAGAAATTGCCTCCATTAATGAGTATTTGAAAGATTTAAAAAACTCATGGGCAAGAACAGGATGTTCCATCATGTTAGATGGATGGACTGATCAAAGAAACCGTACCATCATAAACTTTCTTATCTTCTGCCCACGAGGAACCATGTTTCTAAAATTGGTTGATGCATCTGATAATGTAAAAGATGGACAATTGTTGTTTCAGCTATTGGATGAAGTTGTTGAGGACGTAGGGGTGGCTAATGTTGTTCAAGTCATCATAGGTAATGCCTCTAACTATGTTATTGCTGGTAAACTGTTAGAGGAAAAACACATAACCATCTTTTGGACCCCATGTGTTGCACATTGCATAGACCTCATGCTTGAGAATATTGGCAAATTAGATTGGGTCAAAAACACTGTAGATCATGCCAAAAGCATAACAAAATTTTTCTACAATCATTCATGGATTTTGAGCCTGATGAGGAAACACACATGGGGTAGGGATATTATTAGGCTTTCCATCACTATTTTTGCTACTCATTTTTTGACATTGCAATCTATGCTTTCACAACATAGAAACTTGCAAAAGATATTTTCCAGTGAAGAATGGAATCAAAGCCAGTGGTCTCACAAACAAGAAGGCAAAGAGTTGAAAAAGAAAGTTAATGAAGAAATATTTTGGAGAAAGGCAGCTGAGATTGTGAAGCTTGCTGAGCCACTGGTTAAGGTGTTGTAGTTGGTGGATGGGGAAAGATTGGCTATGGGCTTCATTTATGAGGCTATGGATCAAGCAAAGGAGCAAATAAAGAGGGCATACAAGGATAAAGTGGCTAAGTATGGACCCATTTGGGTAATCATTGATGAAAGATGGAACAATCAACTCCATCGCCCTATACATGCATCTGGGTATTTTTTGAACCCATGGTATCATTATAAAGCTAAGGAGACAGGAGCTTTGAAGGGGGAGGTTAGAGATGGATTGATTGACTGCATTGATGGCATGATCCCATTAGAGTGTGATCAACTGGAGATACACCGACAGGCCACAACCTTCAGCAATGCCTCAGGTACCTTTCGGAAGAGCCTAGCAAAGATTGTAAGGGAAGCAAATGAGCCAAGAAACAAAAATTTTCAATTTTCAAATTCTTAATACTTATTTTGTTAAATTGTTTATAATTTGAAAGTTGGATATAATTTGTAATTTTGTTGAGCTAACTCATTACACTCCTATGTTTTTTGCAGCACAATGGTAGGAGGCTTTTGGTAGCCATTGTCCTGAATTGCAAAAGTTTGCAATTCGTATTTTGAGTCAAACTTACAGTGCTACTGGGTGTGAGCGTAATTGGTCTGTCTTTGAGAGGATTCACACAAAAAAGAGAAATTACTTGGATAAAAAATGGTTAAATGATCTAGTTTATGTCCAATACAACCTCTAGCTCAGACGCAACCAATTGCTGAACAAAAGACTTGATTCAGATCCCATTGTGTTGGAAGATATTGATCCAACATCAGATTGGGTAGTGGAGAGTCATCCAGCAGAGTTTCATTCTGATGAGGATATTGATTATGATTATAAGACGATAGCATCACTCGAACATAATGTTCAGTTGAATGCAGATCTTGATCCACTTGTATTAGCCTCAGGGCCAGCAAGTCCTCCAGTTGTAGGCGCTTCCTCTGCTCAGCCACGACAAAAGCGCATATCTCATCTATCTCAACTTGTAGTTGTTGCACAGCCTGCTAGTGCTAAGACTTCTACAGTTGCAGTTGGAGATGATGATGATGAGGAGCCATGGCACCCCCTGTCTGACTCTCATCCAGAGGTTGATCTAGATGATCTTGGCTCCTTTAGTAGTAGCCAGTAGTACTCGTCACAATTTACTTTTGTTGTAGAGGCCATTTCTCCTTGGTTATGTGTTTTTGTTTTGATCTCTATGTCATCATCATGTATGTATTGGACAATGCATTGGATGCCATTTTGATATAATGGATATATACATGAGCCTACTTTGATCATATGTTGTCTTCTATCTATATTCTAATGCTGTGTGTTTGGAAACATGAATGAAAATCTTTAAAATTATGTTCTTTTTATAAAAAAAATAAATATTTAATGTATTTTTTACAACGACCGAGTCATTGAAATTGAGCAGGCCGAGTCGATACTGAGTCGGAGTCGACCCTCAGCAGAGTCAGAGTCGGAGTTTTAAAACATTAGTTAAATGTAGGCTCAAGATGCCCAATGGATGTGTCTCCTCACCCTCAACGAATTGTATAAATAGGAGTGACCTCTCTCCTCATTTGGACATCGCTCATCACATCATTTCATCTCTCTCTCTTCTCTTGATTGGTTCGTACAACTGGGCAACCTCTCTCTCTTCTTTGCACATGTGGCAGGAGGCCGAAAATTTCAGGACAAGGATAGGTGAATTTCAGAAAAATAGACCAGTGTTGGCTAGGGATCATTTGACCAGCTTTGACTTTCATTATCAAGGTAGAAATTCGTTTTTCCTAGGCCGAGTTGCTGGGCACAGATACCGAGGTGTTTTGGGCAGGTTGATGTCAACGTTGAATTCAGATTTGACTGCAAAAATTACAATAATGTTTATCTCTCTTTTCATTGGGTTTGACCAAACTGTTTTGGGCTGACTTTGTCTCTCTTTGAAGGTCGAATTAGACTATTGTTGATCGAGCTGCTTGGAGGACATTTTGGTGCTGATTTGACCAGCGTTGACTTTTTGGTTAGGCCTGCAGTGTCAATTTTGACAGGGCTGTTTTGACTATGTATTGGGCAAGTGAATTTGATCTATGTACTCTCTCTCTGCTGAACTATTGAATAATAATAAGAAGATTTGATCAAAGGGTTTTCCCCACATTGGGGTTTTTCCCTGGCATCGGCCAAATCTTGTGTCCTCTTGTCTTGTCTTGTCTTCTGCACATGTTTTTACGTTCTATCTGCATTTACTGTCAATGTGTTTAAGTTAATGTGATTGCTACTAGAAATTGGAAATTGTCATCGGGTTGATAAGGAACATTGAAGCAAATTGTGCTAAAGCATAGAACATACCATTGCTAACTCTAATTAACACAAATGGAAGTAAGATAATAATTATTTATTTATGGATTGTTTTCATTAATTAACTCAATAAATCATTATTTTTGAGTTAGTTACCAGAATAAAGGTCATTAACCATTATTTTTGATTTTTTCCTCTCACAAATAATAATAAAATACCAAATTAGTTAGATCTTAATTTGGTCCAACAAATATTTTATTATATTTGACCTTGTCAAACCTAACTAGCATTTTCTTATAAATAGATATTCTTTCTCCTTATTTCTCATGATCCATTTTCATCACTGAACTTATGAATCTAAACCTTTTGAGTCTTCTCTACTAGTACTAGAAGTTCTCTATTTTTCTCTTTTTTATTTTTTTGGATTGTTTTGCCCTTTGGAGAGAGGGAACCATGCGTTGTAGTCAGGATTGCCTGCGAACCCCTCCCAAGGAGGAGGTTCTCAGAACCACATTCGTTCAAAGCTTCTCATAGGTGACACATTAATAAAGTATTTTCATGGGAATATTGGAGCATTTCACACATTAATGTTGGTTTATATTTTCTGTCTTCAGTTTCTGGTATTGTTCTTGTATTTTTCTACAGATTTATAAACATATATATGTATGTGTGCCAATCTTAGGGTTTCATTATAAATCCTCATAATTTCTTGTTGGACTACTTGCAACACATAGAATAGATCTTTTTGCTAACCCTTGGTGTAGAAAGACATCCAACAACTTCCCATGAAGCTTTGGTGATCAAATATATCTTCATGGTCAGAAGCTTGATCTTCTCTACATCATTGAAGGTTTGGCATCAAAACAGGTCAGCAACATGCTAAACGAATCATAGTGCTTTTGTGTCAATATTCCCTTTAGGCAAAGGAATGGTATAGTTGATCTTCACCTTGAAGGGTTTTGATTGCCTAATGAACCCAATCTGTGGTAATTGGATGATCCAAGGACAATATGGGGCACACTTATTCCAAATATACTTGCAAATTGATTCAACACTTCCTCATGTTGTTTTCGAAAAGCTTCTTTGATCATGGACTACACAACATTAGCATTATGAGTGGTAGAATCGATTGGATTTTCTCACGTCATCCTTGAGTCTGATCAGAGTCTCAAAGGGTGATTAGGGGGAGTAGGATCAACCCCATGTCCTTGGTACTCAAGATTTTTTTTTTTTTTTGATCCACAGGTACAACGCTACATATTCCATATGATGAATATACGTATACTCTCAATATTGTCAACATTCGTCATGTCACTTGTAGGAATTGAACCTGGGTGGGGAGGATTCCATTGCTTCCTCCTAACCACCCGAGATAACTCCAATTGACTTTTGGTACTCAAGATTGACTAGGTAGGAATTCGATTTTGCTTGATCTATTGAGCCTAAAAAATGTTGGACAAATCTTTGACGTCTTCAAAAATCATGGTGAACAAAGTGGTTGAACCAATACCACTAAACATTATTCAAGTTGTTGTGCTTTCATACCTCAAGAGTAAATATTGCTAGTGTAGGATTGGGTCCTTAGCTATGTGTTATTCTTCAATTTGTTGCTAAACTAGCAATGACTTGGTTGTGCTAAGCCAAGGAAACCAAGCATGTCATAATGGAAGAACATGATAGGGGCATGATCATTGTAATCAATAGTCTTGCTAAGTGAAAGTTGATATGGATCTAACAATTACAAGTGTTGGAATGATCTTTATGTGTATGAGGATTTAGTAGTATTTTGTAAACAATAAAACCCAAATAGGAAAAAGTGTGTTGATGGCTTAAGGAGTTAAGTATGTAACCATCATCACATAACATGACAACAATAAACTAGAGTACAATCCCCAAATAGATAACGAACCAAAACACTAGGTTGCTTAATGTTCTATCTTCAATACAAATGAACGAGCTAGAAAGAATGGTGCAATTGAAGTTGTGTGCAATATCATTGTGGTTCTTTTGATATGAAACTAGCTACTCCTGCCAAAAAGAACTCCTAATATGAAACTAGCCCGCATATGGCCTCTCCCTCTGATTTGCTGCTAAAAGATAAGACATGCCACTCCTCTGAAAGAAACATTCTCTTCACATCACACATAGGATTCATAAGAGATTAAATATATATGAAGTTAGTGGCAAACTGTGTAATGGAAAGACACACCAATTCCTTGTCATTGGTGAATCTGCTCATCAAGCTAAACACAAATGCATGATTATATATAAATTTTGTTATGCTCTTGGATGATTCAACAATATCCTTGAGATAAGGAATTTTCCTTATATCCTATAACATCAAATCAATACACTATGCATCACAAGGTGTCCATAACAAGTTAGGATACCTCTCCATAAGAAACTTGCCAACAACAACATAATTTGCTTCATTGTCCATTATGCCTTGGACAACATTCTGTGGACCTACCTTCTGAATGAACATTTACAACAAATCACACAATAATTGTGCATCTTTAATATGTGTAGATGCATCAACATATTTTATAAACATTTCTCACTTGGGACAATTAACCAATAAGTTAATAAGGGTTCTACCTTTTTGATCAGTCCAACCATTAGATATCACAATGCATCTAATGTGTTTCCATGATGCCCTAAACTCCTTCAATCTAGTAGTGCAATCAACCTTTTCATTTTGAAGAATAGGCCCTCTCAACTCATCATAAGAAGGAGCTTTGTACCCCAGGGCAACATTAGTAATAACATCATGTTGATTTTCTAGGGCACCTACTAGAATTAGGTTTTTCTTCACCTGATAACTACTTCAATTATCAATTAAACATTAGTTTCACATAACATTCAATTCAATAGCATTTAGGCAGTTATATAGAAGAAAAACATCAACATGAAAGAGCAATAAAGTAACCATGGAATAAAGAGACCAGAGACACAAAAAATTAGGCACACAACCAGGGCAAAATCCACAAGTGGAAAACCCAGTAAAAGTTCTTCCATATGAGAGAGAGAGAGTTTCCGGATTTATCAATACATCATAAATAACGAATAGCAAAATAATATCCAAACTAGTAACCAAAATCATGATCAAGTGCCATGTCAAAATCCAAGTCCCTAAAATTTCGGTCCTCCCTAGAATTTTGGCCTCCTCCTGAAATTTCGGCATCCTCCTAAAATTTTGTCCCTATTGTAATTTCGTTGGATCAGAGATGCATGAGACCAAGTTGATATATCTGAATGAAGAGAAATGATCTCCTTTATATAACTTTCAAGTGGGGGTCGAATGGGTGCCTCTTAGGGGCCCAACCGACCTGATAAATTTGGTGGCAAATTTAAAAATTCAAATTTCCACTTTTTTAAAGATGAAAATATCGACCATGGCTACCATATTTTCCAACACTCCCTCTTAGCCAGGGAGATACTTTTCATTCTCTCTCTTAAGATCAATCTTCCTGACCAATCATGGTTCTCACATCCCACAACCTAAGGAAGAGATCACAAACACAAATCTCTTTCTTTGTCAGGATCAATCTCTCCGACCAATCATAGGTCTCACAACCCATAGCTTAAGGGAAAGATCATCATTCTCATCATAAGGAAAGATACATAGCATCCATTTCAAATCATCTCCTTAACCATGAGGTCTCACAACACAGAGCCTAAGGGAGGAACCAACAATACATTCTCTGGACCATAGATCTCACGACATAGCCTACAAGAGGAATCAACAATACATCTCCCAGACCACAAGGTCTCACGACACACAACCTACAAGAGGAATCAACAATACATCTCTCGGACCACAAAGTTTCATGTCACACATCCTACAGGAAGAATCAACAATTCATCTCTCGGACCATAAGGTCTCACAACACACAACCTACAGGAGGAATCACCAATACATCTCCTAGATCACAAGGTCTCATGGCACACAACCTACAGGAGATGGTCCATAATATGATGTTATGTAACTAGTGCTCGCTCTTCAAGGGGATTCTTAGTCATTCATGTTTCTTCACATAAACATCAACAACCAATTCATCATCATAAATGTATCCATGGTGGATCTCAAATATTTCAGCAAACAATAACATTGAGTTGTTCATCCAGCTTCAGCCGAGGCTTCTCACAGAAGCAAACATTAACAACTATCAATAGACAATAATAGATTTTAGTAGTGGCTTCTCACAGAAGCAATCATCAACAACCACAGAAATGAATATCAATATCCATAGTCGAATCTAGCAGATAATAAATGGCTTCTCTCAGAGGCAGGGATCAACAACCATAGTAGAATCTAGCAGACCATAATTGAATCCAACAAATAACAAGTGGTTTGTCACAGAAGCAGGCATCAACAACTATAGTAGAATCCAACAGACCATAATCAAATCCAATAGATAACAAGTGGCTTCTCACAGAAGCAGGCATCAACAACCATAGTAGAATCTAGCAGACCATGATCGAATCCAACATATAACAAGTGGCTTCTCACAGAAGCAGGCATCAACAACAATAGTAGAATCTAGCAGACCATGATCGAATCCAACAGATAACAAGTGGCTTCTCATAGAAGTAGGCATCAACAACCATAGTAGAATCTAGCAGGCCATAATCGAATCCAACAGATACAGAAGCAAACATCAACAACCATAGTAGAATCCAACAAATGATAATCGAATCCAACGAATAAAAATACATTTCAGCAGAAATAAACATCATCAGATAGATCCTCATCACATCATCAAGGAGTCCATACCATCATGAAAGAGTTCGCATTATCATTAAGGAGTTCCCATCATCAACGAAAAATTTACAGAGTACAAGTCATCAAGGAGTCCATATCATCATCATCATCATGGAGTCTACGTCATCAGTGAGTCCACATCATTATCATCATCTGGGAGTCTACATTATCACCGAGTCCATAACTTCATCTTCATCAAGGAATCTCGTTGACCTTGTCTATATCATTATTGAGAAATTCATTCAAGGAGTTGCATCATCATCAAAAATTTTCATTCAAGGAGTTGCATCATCATCAAAAATTCCACAACAAGGAGTCCTCTTCATCATCCTTAAGGAGTCCATATCATCATCCATATCATCAAGAATTCATATCAGCATCAAAGAGTTCACAAGGAGACCGTCATCCACATCTTCACATCAACATCAACAAAGAGCTCACATCCACATTATGAAGGTGTTCACATCATCAAGGAGTTCATCATCAATGAATCCATATCATCAAGGAGTGCATCATCCACATCATCAAGGAGTTCACATCATCATCGACAAAGAGTTCACATCCACAAAGTTCATCAACAATGAGTTCACATCCACACAGTTCATCATCAATGAATTCACATCATCTACATCATCAATGAGTCAACATCATCAACAAGCTCACATCATTATCATTATCAATAAGTCCACATTATCAACAAGTCCACATCATTAACATCGAGTCCATAACATCAATAAGGAGTCCTTGTAAAGAGTTCATGTCATTAGTAACGATTTAAAAGTAAAACGAAAAATACAAGATACTTATATTTTCAGCTCTTTTGATCTTTAGTCCTTTTACATTCACACACAAGATGTCAAATCTTCTTATGAGGAAGAAATCAGGTCCAGGGTTTGATTCATAAACCCTAGGCTTTCTTCTCCAAAACCCTACCCAAGGATTACAAAATAATCCAATGTAAAAAATAATTAAAACAAAGAAATACAAGATACTTATATTTTTGAGATCGTGACAACTCCCTCTTGATCTTTGAATCCATCTTGTAAATCAACCTCATTACCAAGATGTCAACTCATCTAGGAGCTAGGGAAGCAATCAATCCACATGCCCAGGGTTTTTCATTTGCAACCCCTTTTTGACTTGATAGGGTTTTAATCCCAAACCCTAACGCTTATCTTTCTCGATCAACATCCTTGCATTCTATTTCATCTCCATCATTCTTGCTATCAATCCTAGGGTTTTCGAGATCAAACCCTTACTAGGGTTTATAAATCTAAAATAGGTCAACATATTTCAAGAATATGGTCAAACTTTCAAACCCTAGATTCTTCAGAGGCTATTGAATCTTCAAATTTGACTGGGGTCATATAAATCATAGATCCTTCAACACACATTGTTGCAATTCAAGGTCACGAGTCCTTTGCACAATTTCTAATTTTCAATATGTGAGTCAGATAAGTCAGGACCACTGTAGTTTCTTTGAGAGACTTCATCTTTTCTTACACATCCTTTGAACATAGGCTTCTTGGATATCATCTCATGCTTTGGTTTTGATCTGACTTCAAGGAGCATTTGGATTAGCATTGTCACCTTTAAATATTGAACTCTTTTCGATCGCCTTTGACATGACTTCAGGCTTCCTTGCTTCCAGATTGATCTTGGTCAGCCCTATTTGGTACTGAATGACGTCCATCTTTTATGTATAAGACAACTCAGCCATCAAGTTGTACATAGAGAATTTTTTGTAATAATGATTTCAAGCGATCAGCAATAATAGGCAAGCAAACTTGAATTTTCATCATTAATTCGGATCAAAAGGATCAACTCGCATATCTACTTGGTTAGTCCCTGAGAATTTGTGTTCTCTGCATAAAATTCATAGGAAATTAAAACTTAGGTTTGCACTGATTTAACTCATAGTATCTTCCTTCACATATCTTCATGATTCACGTTCCTTGCTCATCATCTTAAATCACATTTATAATCTTAGGCTTCAAAATTTCGAGTTACAGGATGCTTCGCATATGTCACAGACCTTTTCCCTTTTATATTTGACGCAAAGCACTTTTTCTTAGGACCACGCATGTTTGTAGACACAAAACGAACATATATAGAGGTATATAGTGCCATTTGCGTAAGGTAGCCACAAAATGAGCCACGGAGCTTCGCATGAACATATCTCGCATAATTATGAGGTGCCATTGAAGTTTGAATGTTATAGAAATTCGCACGAACAAAGAATTACGCCACAAAATTTACTAGCACATATAAGCTCAAATGAATCATTATAGGATTCAACCTAGGTTCAGATCATGGCAGTAAGGCAGATCATAGATCTCGGATCTCAGGTCCGCAGGAGAGTAGGTGATTTGATGTCATCTAGATACATGAATGGTACTCAGACTTAGATACTAATCCTCCCATAGAACTCACACAGTTGAGCCATAAAACTCACACATAACTCGCATCTGTCACAGAAATATTATGTCAAGAACTCGCATCTGTTACAAGAGTACTATGCCACAAGGTTCACGTATGTTACATGAATACTAAGCCTTAAAACTTCGGATTTATGTTACAAAAGGGCTATATAATTTGGTTCTCAAGAAATATGATGATCGGATTTGGATTTAGGCATTCAATCCTCTGTCACAGTTCAAATCTTACCATAGTGGAACATGCATATTACAATATACTGCCACAGAACTTGCATATGGTTTACTTGCATACTAAAAACAATAAGAAAACTTGCATAGACATTCGGCCTTGCTCTCTAGACTGAACCCTTCTTAGAGACCTTCGCAAGAAAAGGCATAAATGATGCCACAAATTTTTGAACAGAGAGATTAAGCACAGAAATTATAGAACTTGGATCTTAGTGTAGGGGGCTTAGAAGAGACTTGGCCTTATTATATCGCCCAAGCATTGATCACATAAGCTCCATCCAGGTTTAACACAGAGATAACATTATAGCATCTGTCCAGAATAGTCCTCCAAAGTCGGCCTTGCAATTTGCTTGAACTTAGCCTTCCAACCCTAGACTGCTCTTGAATTGAACCCGCTATGATACGATGTTGATTTTCTAGGGCACCTGCTAGAATTAGGTTTTTCTTCACCTGATAACTACTTCAATGATCAATTAAACATTAGTTTCACATAACATTAAGTTCAAAATCATTTAGGCAATTATATAGATGAAAAACATCAACTAATAAACATGAAAGAGCAGTAATGTAACCATGAAACAAAGAGACAAAAGACACAAAAAATTAGGCACATAGCTAGGGAAAAACCTAGTAAAAGTTCTTACTTACGAGAGAGAGAGTTTTTAGATTTATTAATACATCATAAATAACAAATAGCAGAATAATAGGCAAACCAATAACCAAAATCATGATCAAGTGCCATGTCAAAATCCAAGTCTCTGAAATTTCGACCCTCCCTAGAATTTCAGCCTCTTAAAATTTCGGCCCGCTTGTAATTTCACTGGATCAAAGATGCATGAGACCAAGTTGATATATCCGAATGAGGAGAAATGATCTCCTTTATATAGTCTTCAAGTGGGGGGTTGAATGGCTGCCTCTTAGGGGCTTAATTGACCTGATAAATTTGGAGGCAAATTTAAAAATTAAAATTTCCATTCTTATTTTATGATGAAAATACCGACCATGGCTATGCTATTTTCCAACACATCAAACATAGGTTGGTAGAATGGATTGTTCTTGGCAATGTTGAAAGGAATGTCACTCCATAAAAAGCACCTACCCACTAGCTTGTTTTACTCCTCTTTTCTTTTAAGCATTAACTTGATAGAAGGTTGTGCACTAGGTGTAGTCCTATGAACAAAAAATGATGAGGTAGATGTGGGGCTGGCCATTGTGGAAGGTCATGCTAAAGAACCGATCTCTCTCCCCCACTCCTCTCCTTGCAATTTGACTTCTCACAACTGCTCTGTTACCTTTGGCAAAATCTTTATCTTGCAATAATTTGGTGGCAATATGGATGATTTCTGGAGTTGCACCTTGGCAAAGTTCTATATCATGTCCCGTGATTTGAGCAAGGTGGTATTTCAATTTAGAGATTCCCCCTATCATATGCTTCCCACACAACTTGCAATTCAAATTTTATCTATTGAACACTCCCTTGGGTTCACCATATTCGCACATAGGGTCCAAAGCTCTTGGCATTTTATGATTTTTAGTCTTCAATGTAATGATGGAACCTAGGGTAGGAAAAAACTGAAAAAATAAAAATCAGCATTTTTACAATCAAGATTTAAAATTTTAAAAAAATTGCATTAAAAAGACATTTAACTACAAAAAGATTTGCAATAATATGGGACATACTTGCTACTCACTGCAAATTGCCAAATGGTAAATACATCAAGAACTGTGGGAAGTTGGCCACCAGTTGGGAAACCCTCTCCACTCAATGAATTGATAATGGCAAAAAAAACAATCTCCCTAGCAAAATCATGGGAAAAGAATGGGTGATTGGGACCCCAAGAAAAATATTAAAAAAAGAAAACCAAAAAATAGGCTGGAAATTGATGCCCATACCTGCAAGTGCACCCGTTGTTGATGGAAATTGATCCCCACTGCAAAAGATTATGTGATTGGCCAAAAGAATTGGTGTTCCCATCCTCCTCTACTCGCAAACTCGTGTTCTCTATTTGCAAAAAGAAATCACTTAAATCCGGACCTAGGCACAGTGTGGCGGTTCTTGTTGTGTTGCATAAAATCGCGATGTTAATGATATTTACATGACTTTTTCGGCCAACAAAAAATCGCCAATTTTTTTGGCTGATAATATTGCCCAGCTATGGGTGGAAAGAAAGGGAGGGGTTCACGATGATCTCGAGGAAGTTAATGTTCTAGAGTATTCATGGGGATTAAGCCACCTGATGCATATTCGGGCAAAATGCTATGGACTCTATCAAGGTCTTTTGCTAGCTAAGGAAAATCATGCCAATTCACTTACTGTTTTGTGAGATTCTCTCCTAATTCCTTAGCTTATGGTCAAGGGCTCCTCCTTGAAGGATAAATCTATAGAAAACCTTACAAGGAGAATAAAAAAAAGTTGCAAAAGCAATCCCCTTCTTAGCATTATTTCATGTCCTAAGAGACCTTAATAAAGAAGCAAATCTTTGTGCCAATGGTGTAAATTGCAAATGGGGGATTTAAAAATAAATGGCCATATGAGGCCCTCTCTAATACCTTATAAGATGATGGATTTAATTTTTTTTTTTAATCTGAAAAGAATTTTTATTCAAAAATTATATGGGGGGGCCGGGGCCCTTGGAACAATGTGGCTACCTCATTGAAGTTATCACATGCAAACAAACCCAACATTCATATCAATATCCTTTCACAAGCTGAGGAGTACAAAATGGACATCCATTCTATGCAAACAAGTACAAAGTTCTTCAATTCTTAGATCATGCTCTAATGGGCTGATATCAATCTGCATTGTTTGCCACTTATGGATAGTAATGGTGAATGGCTTGTCAGTGAGTGTGGTACTTTTGTGAAGGGATGCCTTGTGTCAATCTTGTCGCCACCCATCTCTGTACATGATTACCGAGAGCAAATCATAATGGAAGCGAGGAGTAGTGAACACTCCAAGAATTGGCAAGTTTCCTCTCTAAGTTGTGATTTTTGGAGGGAGGGAATACATTTTCTTTTTGAAACAAGGAAAGGATTTAGTTGTGACTAGTGGGAATTATGCAATTCTCCTCTGCATTGAATCCTGGTTCAACTGAAGCATAGAGAGCACTCATTCTAGGTTGGTGATTGGTTCTTAATTGGGTTTGCATACTTAAAGTTTAGTGCGAAAAATTGGCAAATTTTATTCAAATAACATATAGAGTACCTTCATGTTGCGACCCCAGTGCTTTGTTTAGCGATTGGTGTGTGCTAGAGTTTGTATATGGGAATGTCCTGTCTATCATTGTGGTGAATTCTGGAATTCTGGTTGGAAGTGGTGTAGGAAAATTATTGTGAGTCTCTTGTTGGGTGATAGGAGTTTTAAACAATTTGAAAATTGGTCAATTCTGTCTGTTTTTGTGGAGAATTGTGGTTGGAATTCACACTCTGCGACTACTGTGTTTTGGCGTGTTCTTGCCTTTAACCTGATCCAGTGTTTTGTAATAAACAGGGACACAGGGGACCTTGTAACCAGTTCAAAATCACTAAGAGATTTGAAATAAAAAATTTGGATATTTCTGGGATTCAATATCCTTTTCTCAGTTTGTTAAACACAATAGAGGGCCTCGGTTACAGTGTTAATTTTGCACTGTTATATGCTATTACAATCACTCAGCGCAATTCTTTCTTCAATTACCAATCACTTTTAAACAAATATCATCTTCCAATAATGATGAGCAATTGTAGATAGAACAATAAATCCAAGATGCAATAGAAGACAGTCAAGATCAATGACAAGAGACACAATATTTGGTCAAAGACCAGGGAAAAACCCCACAAAGGGGAAAACCCTTTCAAATTCTTCTTCTATTAGATTGTCATCAAATGTTCAACAGAGAGATACAATGTTCCAAATCATCAACAAATGAGTCAAAGTTAATCCTTTGACTTATCCAACAATTCACTAACTAATATCCAAGAAATGAGCCCAAAAGTCAAATCTGGTCAAAGTCAATAAGAGTCAACAATAACAAATGATGCCCTAACCAGTCAACGTTTAGCAGTGAAAGAGCCTCCAGAAGGTTCAATCTTGGCAGCTGAAATTCAGCCTCTTTTGCTGTTCAAAGTCAAGTCAAAACAACCCCAAACAACTGGGTCAAAAGAGATAAAAACCCCACTGTCAACTTCAGATTTCTGTGGTCAAAGTCAACGGTCAACGGCAGACAAAGTAGGTCAAATTTTTTTGGCTCCTACATAGAAAAACACGACCTCCCAAGATTGAAATTTTCCAAGTCAAAGTGAGGCAAAATGCAAGGTCAAACTTGGGCAATGGCTTGCCCAAACAAAAGTCAATGCAAAATTTTCAGATTGCCCTTTTTTCCTTCGCACGTGTGAGCTCGACTTCCTTGATTGCAGCCCTGTATGAACCAATCACAAGAGGAGAGAGAAGAGAAGATGTGTTGATGTGGTGTCCAAATGCGGTTGCCTTGATGTGTATCTATATGCTTCTTTGGAGACCCAATTTCGACTTTAGGCCGAACTATTCTTTTGTGTACTTGTGGGTTTTCCATTAAAAATAATATTTTTCTTTGACCAAATTAAATTCTTCCAAGGGCGAAGAGGGTCTTTTTTGGATGAGGAAGGCTGTCCAAATGAGGGAATGTCCCTGAGCTGCCAAATTAACACTCCCTCTTAGCTAGGGAGAAAATTCTGACTCAAATGTCTCGTCATCATCAAGTCAAATGTCGTCTCTGCTCATCTATTGAACACTCTCGGATCGAAAGAAGAAGAATTTGACATCATAGGGAAGCTCAAGCTACCACCCTCTATCCAAGGGCAATAGGCAGGATAACCCAACTTGTCAAGAGAGACAAAGATCACAAATCCTATTGCCCGCTGATCTTCCCACCTTGACCCTTAAGAATCAAGTGGTAGAACACGTGCATCCTATCACTTGGGGAGGATAGCCCAACTTACCAGTGGTAAGGATCACAAACGCCCAAGTCTTCTTGTCCATTAGCCAAATGGGGAGGATAATCCCAACAAGCCTTGCTTGTGGGTAGGATGCCAAATGGAGTATACTCTTTCTATTGTAGGGGAGGATAGCCCAACTTGTCATAAATGACAAGGATCACAAACAACCTGTGGTGACAATAGGCAAGATAGCCCAACTTGCCATAAGTGGCAAGGATCACAGATCCTATTGTCTAGAGATCCTCAACCCCAGGAACTCTAATGGCTCGATTCCTCACCCTGGGAGCTTAAACAGGGGGGAAGAGCATACCTCAGCATCCTTTATGAGCCGGGACCCTTACCCAAGAGGGTCATATTCATTAGTCCAAGCTGCTCTTTAAAGACCAAGAACTTCCCTTTCGACAAAGCCTTGGTGAGTATGTTTTCTATATGCTCGTTGGTCGAAATATGATGGAGTTTCACAATTCGTCTTTGCACCATGCCTCCTATATAATGATACCTGATCTTAATGTGCTTGGACTTGTCATGAAACACGAAATTCTCTCCTAATATGATCCCACTCTTGTTGTCGCAATATATCACCATCGTATCTACGACTTGTTCAAACAACTCTCCAAAGAGCTTCCTCAACCATACTGCCTCACAGCTATCCATGCTAACAACAATATACTTTGCTTCGACAGTGCTCAAAGCTACAAATTTTTGTTTCTTGCTCAACCAAGATATCATGGTAGACCCCAAACTAAAGTAGCACCCTGATGTGCTCTTCCTGTCAATAACATTTCTAGCCTAGTGAGCATTAGTGTACCCATGAAATCTCACATCTTCGGCAATATATCTCAGACCAAGGTAATCGGCCCATGCAAATATCTTAGCGCATGCTTGGCAACAACCTAGTGTGCATGAAGAGGCTTAATCATGAACTGACTCAAAGTGTTAACTGCAAAATATATGTCTGGATGGGTGTTCACAAGGAACATCAATGCCCCAATCAATTGTCGATACTCAGAGGGATTCACCAAGTCAGGTCCAACATCTCCACATAACTTCTTGAAGTTCATTTCCATCGGTGTGGCTAGGGACTTGCATTCTACCATTCCAAATCTTTCCAACAGTTTCACGACATATTTTTCTTGAGAGAGGAAAATCTCTCTGGGCTTTTGCCACACTTCGAATCCCAGGAAGTAATGCATCGAACCAAGATCTTTCATTTCGAATTCAGAGGCCAGCTCCCTCTTACACTCCAGCATTAAAGGATCACTACCTGTCAAGAATAAATCGTCAACATATACAACCAAAATCAAAGGCATACCTTGGACCACTTTGAAGTATAAGTTTGGGTTAGCATTGCTTCATGTGAATCCAAGCTTCACCAGGTAACTATCAATACATGCATACCAGGCTTTGGGGGTTTGCTTCAAACCATATAGTGCCTTCTTCAACTTGCAAACGTAAGTCTTCCTGTCATATACTTGAAAGCCCTATGGTTGCTCAACATATACTTCCTCCTATAGTATGCCATGAAGAAATGCAATCTTCACATCGCATCTAGTGAAGTGTCCATCCTTGACTGGCAGCAAGGGCAACAACTGATCAAATAGTGGTGTAGTGGGCAACAGGTGCAAAGATGTCATCATAGTCTTCTCCCTCTTTTTGGGAGAAACCTCTAGCCACGAATCTCGCCTATTTCTCAATACTTCTATCAGCTCCATGCTTGATCTTGTATGGCCATTTCAAAGTCACAACAGTCTTTCCTTTGGGTCTTGGAACAATATCCTACACATCATTCTTCATAATGGATTTACACTCTTTGGCCATAACATCCTTCCAAACCTCTCTTTCACTGCTTCTTCTAAAGTGGGAGGCTCAACCTGTATGATGGAGCTCATAGCTGCAACATATCCCTGGTATCAATATGGCTTCTTGATTTCTCTAAGGGTTCCTTTGGTAGCGACATGTCTTTTAGCATTTTGTAAAGTATCTTGAAGACAAAGTGGTCTCTTCCTGGCAGGGGGATCACATGGAGGAGCATCCAAAGGGTCCATAGGCTCCATGGGATTATCAACAATATCCTTCTTCGATTCCAGCATAGAAGGACCTTCTAGTAGGTCCATGTCATCATCCTTCTCAACAGGAGGAGGCATAGGAAGTCCCCTTGTTTTTCCAAGGACAACATCTTCATCAAAAGTTACATTTCTGCGAAACTCAATTTTTCTTTGACCAAACACATATTCTAAAGGCTTTAGAATTTTCACAATATCCAACAAACACACCTTTCTTTCCGGTGGCTTCTAGCTTGTTCCTCTTGTCCTTTGGCACATAAAAGTATATGGGGCAGCGAAAAACTCTTAGATGACCAACATCAAGCTTCACGCCAATGAATGCTTCTTCGAGAGTCTTGTCACCCAGGGTTTGATGAGGAATCCTGTTTGAACATAGACTGTTGTATTTGTAGCTTCTCCCCAAAGGAACTTCGACAATTTTTGATCATGCAACATAGCTCGGATAACTTCCATGATGGAGCTATTCTTTCTTTCAACCACACCATTTTGCTCAGGTTTATATGGTATAATAGTCTTCTTCTTGATTCCAACCTTCTTGCAAAAGTCAACGAACTCATTTGAAGTATATTCTCCACCATTGTTGGACCTGAAAACTTTGATTCTCTTCCCTGTTTGATTCTCTATCAATGCTTTGAAATCTTTGAATATGTCAAATGCTTCGTCCTTGTGTTTCAAATAGAATATCCATGTTTTCTTGGGGAAGTCATCAATAAAGATTATATAGTAGTGGTAGCCACCAAGGGAGTACACATGCATGGGTCCACATAGGTCAGAATGAATGAGTTGTAGAATATCATTGGTCTTGGTTTTGTTGGAGGGGAATGGTCACCTTGACTTCTTTCCATTGGCACATCTTGGAAATACTCCATCATGGCTAGATTAAACAT
Source organism: Pinus taeda (assembly GCA_000404065.3). NCBI lineage: Eukaryota > Viridiplantae > Streptophyta > Pinopsida > Pinales > Pinaceae > Pinus > Pinus taeda. The sequence goes on along the minus strand of APFE030260504.1, from coordinate 194,083 downwards.
TAGGCATCCTAGAAACGATCTTTCTTACTTTAAGCAGGGCTTCATAATGTAGATGTGCTAACCTTCGGTGCCATAGCTCACTTTGATCATTGATATCGTGGACCATTGCTCGTAGTGGTCTTCCATTGACTCTATAGAGTCCTTCAATTCTAGATCCCAAGGTAAAATCCTACCTCATGCGAGATTCCATAGGCCAGGTGAGGACCTTTCCTCTTATGAAGGCTACTGTCATCCCTTTATCTTCCAAGGCAGATATAGATAGTAGGTTCTTCTTTTGTCCCAGAACATACATAACATCATGAAGAAGAATGGATTCCCTAGAGTCCAAATGAAACTTAACAGAACCAAAGCCCTTCATTGGATAAGAGGAGTTGTCCCCAAGGATGATCTTTAGATTTGTGTCCCTCTCAACTAGATTTGAGGGGACTTCACGGTATCCAAAGAATTTTTTTAGAGGCCCCACTATCTACCAACCATCACAAGAATCCGGAGGAGAAGAACTAGAAAAAGTAGAAATGAGAATATATTTAGCTTGAGTAGCAACTGCATTATTTTCATACCTGGAGTTCTTTGACCTCTTATGAGGATGATGGTATTCTTCTCGATGATCAAGAGCATTTCTTCTTCTTCTATCATCGCCTCTCCTTCTATCATCTCCTCTTCTTCTATCATTGGACCTGTTGTTGTTGAAGCCACAATTGTTGTTGTTATTGGACCTTGGAACATTTTCATTTTCCGGGCAATCTCTAGTAAAGTGTCCATACCTATGGCACTTGAAACACTTAACTTTGTCATTCTTAAATCTTCTTTGGGAGTCCTTAGACGCTGGCTTCCTTGAGTTAGATGGACCTCCTCTTCTTTTCCTTTTCTTGTCTTAAGCAACAAATATAGAGGGCTCTCCATCTTCATGCTTTTGAATCCTACCTTTAGATATCATCTTGATTTCTTCTTGAATGCACTTGCCAACGAGCTCGTCAAATATCGAAAATTTGTCATTGTTGCTTATAGTAGCGATGAAAGTTTTCCAAACAAGAGGAAGGCCTTGAAAAGTGACTAACACTAGCTCTCTATCAGATATAGGCTCACCAACAGTATGAAATTGATCCCTTAGTTGGGATATCCTAATGACATAGGATTGTACAAATTCTCCTTTTGTTCATCTTCATGTCCTTGAGTTGATTCTTCAAGGAGAGTATACGATTCAAATTGTTGACCTCATACATCCCAACCAACTTATCATAGATGTCCTTAGGCTTCTTCAATTTTCCAACATATGTAAGCAAATGATCTTTCAAGGAACCAATAAGAATTTTTTTGGCTTTGATCTCACCTTTCTTATACTTCCACTTGGCAGCAATGGGAGCATTTTCCGGAGGCTTAGGTACTTTGCCTTCCACATATTCCAAGACATCATTTTCATCCAATATTACTTCCAACTTGATCTTCCAAGCGACAAAATTTGACGAGTCACCCAATTTCTCAGAATCCTTTAAGTAAGAGGTGGACATCTTGACCAAGTCAAATAGGCTCCTTTAGCTTCTTTCAAAGATGATTGCTTTAGTCTCTTGTCTTCACCTCAACTTTGACTCAATGTCAATTTTCTATTGTTCTATACTATTACAATCACTTAGCCCAATTCTTTCTTCAATTAACAATCATTTTAAAACAAATTTCATCTTCCAACAACAATGAGCAATTGTAGATAGAATAGTAAAATCCTAGATGCAATAAAAGACAATCAAGATCAATGACATGAGGCACAAGATTTGGTCAAAGACTAGGGAAAAACCTCACAAGGGGGAAACCCTTTCAAATTCTTCTTCTATTAGATTGTTATCAACTGTTCAGCAGAGAGATACAATGTTCCAAATCATCAGCAAATGAGTCAAAGTCAATCCTTTGATTTATCCAACAATTCACTAACTAATATCCACGAAATGAGCCCAAAAGTCAAATCTGGTCAAAGCCAACAGCAGCAAATGATGCCCTAACCAGTCAACGTTCAACAGTCAAAGAGCCCCCAAAGGTTCGATCTCGGCAGCAGAAATTCGGCCTCTTTTGCTGGTCAAAGTCAGGTCAAAGCAGCCCCAAAACAACTTGGTCGAAGGAGAGAAAAACCCTGCAGTCAACTTCAGATTTCTGTGGTCAAAGTCAACGGTCAGCAGCATTCAAAGTAGCACAGAAAATTTCAGCTCCTCCACAGAAAAACACGGCCTCCCAAGATCGAAATTTTCCAAGTCAAAGTGAGTAAAATAGCAAGGTCCAACTTGGTCAACAGCTTGCCCAAACAAAAGTCAATGCAGAAATTTCAGATTGCCCTTCTTTCCTTCCCACGTGTGAGCTTGGCTTCCTTGATTGCAGACCTGTATGAACCAATCACAAGAGGAGAGAGAAGACGGGATGTGTTGATGTGGTGTCCAAATGAGGTTGCCCTGATGTGTATTTATATGCTTCTCTGGAGACCCAATTTTGACTTTAGGCCGACCTGTACTTTTGTGTTCTTGTGGGTTTTCCATTAAAAAAAAATATTTTTCCTTGACCAAATTAAATTCTTCCAAGGGCAAAGAGGGTCTTCTCTGGATGAGGAAGGCTATCCAAAGCAGGGAATTTGTCCCTGAGCTGCCAAATTAACATATACACAAACCCTCTTGACATTCACAGAGCTGTTGGTTCCAACATTGAGACATCTATCGGTTGTAATCATAAGGCAGTATTGCTCAGTTTGCAGAGAGGTTGGACTCACTGCGATTAGATGTCTTTAAGTTAAAATTGAAGCACAATGAGCATATAACATCTACTTCTTGTCTTATGGATAATCTTCAAGAGGTGAAAGAAATATTAGAGAAAAATGAAGATGAAGTGAATGCACTTTGGCAGCAGATATAAGAGTTCAAAGATTTGGTAAACAGCCTCACCCGCAGCATGAATGATATGAAATGATATTTTAAGGTCCACCAGACTAAAAATAGTCTATGAGACCATTAGTTCCCTGTTTTCCGTTTTTTTCAATTCAATCCTTTCCCGATTCAAATTGATGATGAGCTGGCCCAACCTTCCAACAATCCCCTCGGCTAAAAAGACAATGCATAGAAACTGATGCTAATTGCTAACATGTTCTCCTAACTTTCTCTGATGTCTTTGAATGCATCACATTCCAAAATGAAATGTTTTTCCGATTCCACAGCCCCAGACATGCAAAATGTACACACCCGTTCTTCCCAAACTTCTTTAGGCCCACCGTCCTGTTTCACACTGAAGTTGATGTGAGTTGGTCCTTAATTGAGCAGTAAGAACTTTTGCCCTCCACGAAATGCTAGCTCCAATGAACTCTTTTTGTTGTAGATCACACGAAGGGTTGAATTCCTCAATGTAATATTTCTTCTTTCTATCCTACTCTTTTCCCCATACCTTTTTACGAAACTTCTCCATAACAAAATCCTTTAGCTCCTTGCTATTTGTGAGACAGACATTGATGTAGATATTCCATTTTTGCATCCGTGTGTAGTTTTGTTTCATCCATGTTTTCTTTCTTTCACTCATGCCTTCATTGAAGATAACATTAGGCCATCTACCTACTCTCATTTGCTCATTTCTTTTTAGATGTCTTATGAGCCGCACCATAGCAATTGCTTCAATGGGAGTTGCTCCTATTTCACTCAACATTATCTCATAATATACTGAACTTTTTATTTTGAACTTGCTCATGATCAAGCGTTTTTGGATTTTCTCAATTTGTTTCCATTTTGAGACGGGAGTGCTGCTAGCTCACAATTCACACCCATATAACATCACTGGACAAACTAGGAGTCCAAAAAACACTTTAATCGTTTTCCAATCCCATAACTCTGCTTCTCTACATCTGTTTTGAAGAGCATATAATGCTTTCCACCCTCCTAAAATTCTTCTTTCTGCAGTCCTCCCAATTGAGTTTGTTGTTGAAATCAATCCCAAGGTACTTGTACTCATTTACTTCTTCAAGAATGTTATGTTCAAAGAAGAAAGTACGCTGGCTCTGCTTCCTTTTATTAGAGAAAATCATTATTTTGGTCTTACTAGTATTGACTTGCGTCCCCACTGCTCTACAAAAGTGCTCAAGGGCATATAAGTGCATTTACAACCCATGGGCCGATTTAGAAATCAATACAATATTATCAGCATATCAAAGAAGCTTTATCACAAAATCCCCCAACCGAACACCATTTCCACCTTGCAGATTTAGCCACTCTTCCAATTTATCAATATATAGACCAAAAAGAGTAGGGAGTAGAGGGCAACATTGCTTGACTCCAATGTCACTTTTAAAGCTCTCTGAAATACCTGCTGAGGTTCTAATTTTGACTTTCACTTCTTCATAAAGTCTATGAACAGCGGCCCTATAATGCACAGGATACGACCAGTTCAAGCAATCCAACCACAGTCAATTGTTCTGATTTAAATGAACCTGCCCAAGACTTGGGCAGGTTCATTGTTATGAGAGATTATATTATAAATCAGTAGCTGAATGTTATGTAAATTTTTCTTTTTGGTGGGGCAAAATTTGTAAGGTGTTCATCGACAAAACCCACTTTTTTGATGCTCAAAATCATGTCCCTTGGAAAAAGATAGTAATGCTCTTAGAGAGGAGGGAACATACTGAAATTTTGTTGATACCGACATGTACTACCTGAAGTATTTGCTGCGACCCAGGACCAGACTTTAATATAAATATGAAAATTCTCATTCTGGTTAAGAAAGAAAATATTGCCCAGCTGAAAAAAATTGTGATACAGCAATATTTATGCGATTTTATTGCACACTTTGCAACACTGGTGTCAAAAATCTAGGGGCAACTTTGATGACATTCGAGAATTAATTAGCATGATTCTCCGTTATTACCGGAATCAATTTTTAAGGAGAGGAGGAGGTTGTGCCTCATTAATAAATGATTGGTTTTCATTGGAGCTCCGTTATTTAGGAAGTTTTCCTCTAACTCAAGTTGAAAGAATGCCTCAGATTTCATATGGGACCTGCTGAAGCTGCAGGCAGAGGCATTTAAACTTGAGAATTGGTTCACCGAGATGGAGATGGGAATTACGATAGCTGTTGTTTGAGTCTCATCAGGTGTGGTGTGCAAGACTATTTCAAGAGACAAGGTCAAAACATTTTAACAAATGAAGATATGTTATGTAGCTAATATGTTTGTAATTTCATATTTTCAAACTGATAGGCGTGATCTACTTTGGAATAAGCCTTCTAGAATTTCCATTCTTTAAAAAATAAAAAATTATGGATGGTGTAGATTTAATAGTGTGAGAATATTCTTTGTCGTATACACAAGTGAATGGCTGAAATCAAGGGTTTCCAACCATTTTTCTGTTTCTGACCACCAGTCCTGTACTGACATTACAAATTCTCAGTGTTACACATGGCACATGAATATTGTGATGGCTTGGCATTTATCAGCCATTTAATTTAGACAGTTGTACTAGTTATTAGTGATTACTAGAAGGTTATGATTTATTAGTCATTCTTATTCAATCAGGTGTATAAATGTGTATACACCCTATGTATTTTATTGTAACAATCAGCTCCTGATATTCAATTTCAATATTTTGTATCATTATGGCCTTGATTATATAGTATTTGGCCTAATATTAATCATGTAATCTTCCTACAATGGACTGTAATGATTATGCAATTTATGACGTAAGCCATCCAATTTTGGCAACAGTGAGATCTAAACTCTTGGGACTGGGGTCATTTTTGGGATTTCTCAGGTAGATTCCATATAGGAATGCCCTGAGAATGGAACCTGTAGTTGTTGTTGTAGAAAGGAAGGGAAGGGGACTTTAGAAGTTATTCCATAATGCCACAAGATATGGTCATTCTACTGTTATTATTTTGGTTATTATCATGCACACAGGCCACACAGAGAAGAGAGGAGGAAGGCTTAGTAAGCAAGCACAGGGGACAAAGGACAAGAGGTTGTACCATTAAAAATGAGAATGTGATAAAAAGAACACAAGTTTACATTGGAGATTAGAAAATGAAAGAGTTCTGCAATTTTCTGTGGCTAATAACATTTCTACATACATTGGTAATGTTAAATTATGATTGGTTTTGATGTTGAACTGGAAATTAATTTCCAGTTCATTTAAGGCGTAGTGTGTTCTGATTTGAACTATTTTTCTGTATCTGTTTAATAGAGGTGCGTAGGAGGAAATGGCTAGAAGATAACCCTGAATCATCTAGCAACAAGGAACCTGTTGTCTTTGATACTTCTATAGTACCGTGGTGGGCATGGGTTAAGAGGTTCCATTTGCCAGAGGCAGAACTGCTGAATGGTATGTGCCATTTTTTCTCTGACGTTAACATTGGTCTAATTCATTTATCTATGCTTTACTTTGGTACTTTTTGTGACTTGGTTTCTATGGTGCAGGTCGTGCAGCAATGATAGGATTCTTCATGGCTTATTTCATTGATAGCTTGACTGGGGTTGGAATTGTTGATCAAACGAGCAGTTTTTTCGGCAAACTTTTATTATTTGTTACAGTTGTTGGAGTTCTATTGATTCGAAAGAATGAAGATTTGGAGACAGTAAAGCAGCTAATAAAGGAATCAACATTTTATGATCAGCAATGGCAAGCAACATGGCAGGATGAGACATCACAGCAATCGGAAAAAGAATAACTAACTCCTCTGAAGTTTAGCACGAATCTTAATTTTAATTGTGCCTGTATATTAAGTTTGCTTTTCTTCTCTTCCTGGTTATTTCCATCAATGTAATGGCTTGCCGTCCTGTTCAATCAGGACATTGAAACCTTGCCATTTGAGTTTTAGATCCCAAACACAAATAAATTTCATTCATGAATGCTCTTTTTCCATGCGCAAGATGGCAAGAACTTGGACTATTTTGTTAGGAGAGGTATGCAATCTAGATTCAGAAGGAAAGCATGCATTGTCATGTTCTTTTTTTTGATTCCATTGGCATCATACACGTCTTAATAGTTGTTGTGACAAGTTACATTGATTGTTTCCTTTCTACATTTTTTATCCACTTGCCAAATTGCAATCCAGGAATCGTCTAGTTCATGAATTTATACTTGCAAGCTAGCACCAAGGAACTTTGGTCTTCGTCATACTGGATGTTTTGTTTGAAGTTATTTGTTCATTTACAACTCAAGAAAAAAATGGTTTGGATTTTGTTTATTTAGAAAAATATTTGGGAAAAAAAGGTGTTAGCTTGTATTTGGCCAATATGTGCCGCAATGCTCACTCTTACAGGCTAGCACCATGGAACTCTGGTCTCCGACGTACTGAATGATTTTCTTGAAGTTATTTGTTCATGTGCAACTGAAGAAAAATAATGAGTTTGATTTAGTTCATTTAGAAAAGTATTTCAGTAGAAAAAGATGTCTTGTGTTAGGTGGTATGTGACCAATATTTTGTGCAATGCTCTATAGTACCATTTTGATGCTGAACAATAAAAACTGGAATGCCCTAAAGAATTAATGATGTCCAAAAAAAATGTTTCTTCTGCTGCAAAAACCTATCATCATATTCTCTACAATTTTTTTTAGGTAGGAGATTGTTGAAAATGTTTTTACTACTATAAAAATCTATGATCATATCCTCTAAAAAAGTTTTTAGGTAAGAGATTGTTAGGGGATATTATGTTGGACACTGGGTTCAACGCTTCTATGTTTCGCGACATGGACTAATTGTTTTTCATGAATCCTAACTTTGGCAATTGTAGTGAAAACTAATGCCCCCTAGTTTTGGTCTAACAAAAATCGCGAGTCCAACAAGTGGTATCAGAGCGACATGTCTTGAATTGCTCAACTCGCTCAACTCGCACTAAGGGAGATTGTCGGACATTGGGTTCAACACTTCTGTGTGTTTCGTGATATAGATTAATCACCTCTTGTGGATCCTAACTCTAGCAATTGTAGTGAAAACTAATGCCTTAGGGTTTTGGTCTAATGTTAATTGCGAGTCCAACATATTATGCTTCATCTTTTATAAGAATTTACAAGAAAATGTTTATGAATTTTCTATAGAGTAAAACTAATAAAAATGATAATACCAAGTAATAAGAATCTAAACCTTTTAACTAGCACACATACACTTTTTTATTTTATATATACCTAAATTGAATTAGGCAAGATTTCCATTGATGAAATAGGATTATATTTATTATATATTTGTATAAAGCAGACAATATCTCAACTAATGAAATATAATTTTGGTAGATAGAGACTTGAAGCCTTACACTCAATGATAATCATAGTAATAAGAATCCAAATCCTTTAACATATTATACAAGTAGACAAGATTTTCACTAATGAAACATGTTTATTTTATTATATATGTCGATGAAGTAGACAATATTTCAACTAATGAAATAGAATTTTGGTAGATAGTGATTTGGTGAACAAAGAAAAAGGGTTGAAAAAATCATTAATTTCAGTTTGGCTTTCATTATCCTTATCAAGGATTGCCACGACAAGATAATTAGTTTTTATTCAGTTTTTTCCTACCTGTTTCAAGGATTTGTAGAAATTATGGTTTTCTTTACCTTCTCTCTTTACCATATATTTGGGTCTATATGACACTGTCATCAACACATTTGCAAAGCTTATTAAATCCTTTCACATAAATGTGACTTGTAGTTATTTATATGTTACAATAAGGTCCCAAAGATTACTTGTTTATATGTTACAATGGGGTTCTAAAAATTATTATGACCTTGAGTGTCTATACCATTTTTAATGTTCTTATATCATTGATAAATTGTGGCTCTTGTGGTAGTAGTGTCAAAAGGTGCTTCTATAGAGTACTCACTAATTTAGAATTGTTGACATCTATCCTATCAACGTCGATACTAACTTTGTCAATTGAAGGAATCCCTATATTGTAAAATGGCCATAGCTTCATCTCTTAAAATTCTCTCTTATCTCTTATACTCTCGCAGCAAACAACATCATGTCATTTCATATCACATTTTCCAAATGAACCACACAAGGATAGATTTAGGTTTTATTCACAAATTTATGTTTCCCCTCTAATGGCATGCATATTTATGATTAACAACAAATTCAGTGGCTTGTTTACTTAACAAGGGGTATAGGATTTCTTTATTAGGAATGCATGTATAGAGAATATAAAAGGTGGATGCATGATGACATCAAGTTAATTGGTTGTCACTTTTTTTTTAAGTTTGATTTTTGTTTCCCTTTGAAAAATTAACATATGGTGATGCTATTTCAATTGGTAGAATTTTGCTTAAGATTATTATTTAATCTTTTAAGGTTACTCCAATTGTCATTGACATCAAACTTGAGGTTGCTTCATGTAATATGAGATGCATGGTTTGACCCTTGCTTGTACCATGATGGACGTATACATGGGAGATGGTGTGCACATTGATCACGAAAGGTTGTATGGATGATTCTGCAACATTCTTCCTTGGAACATTGGAGATCTAGACAACATGATAACATGCTTCATGATGTGCATAGGGAGAGTGGATGGCTTGCTTGGAGAGTGACATACATAAGTAATGGGTGGCTTGCATTGTAGGAACATTGTACATCGTAGAAGAGGGCCAAAGGTGGCATGGGGATGCTTGTTTACTTGAATGGAAGCTTGTACTTAAATTGATGGGTGATCATGTAGGTGGGGTGGCCTCAAATGAGGTCATGGACTAGGAGGAGCATTGAATATTTGGAGGCTTGTAAAGTTGGATCATGGGACCCCTCTTGAAGATCATTCAATCTTAGATCCTTGCTAGTTGGACATCCTCACCTTAGAGCTTGACACGTGCCACTTGTAGATAGAGTGCTTCACATGTGGATCTATTTATTAGTTACTTGTGCACTTGATTTACCCTTTTCATATAAATAGAGGGAGGAGAGAATATTTCCATTCATTTATTGATTACACACACTTGTGCTAGAGATGTTAGAGTGGAGTGCACTAGTTCCTCTTTTATATACTCTTTTTCATGTGTATTTTCTCTCTTTGTCTCGGGCACTATCTTCTAAGATGAAGTTCAAAAGAATGTCTAAGGTTAGTCTTACCCTAGGAAGACAAATAAGTAGGGGGTGTGATAAACCCTATAGGGACAAAAGGAACATCTTTTCTTGCAACTCTTGTAAGAGAAGAAGATTAATATTTTGTGGCATATGAAAACCTAGAGAAAAGGATACATTCTACACCACTGTGATGCAAGTGTAGGTTCTCTTTAGTGTAGTAATGATTGTGGTTATGAGGAGTTGGTGGTTATGATATTTTATGTTTTTCTTAGCTATGGGGTTTTGAGAGCTTGATTTTGTTTTTCCTCGAAAAAAAGGATTTATATTTTAAAATAATAATAAATAAATCATAACTTCTTATTCATAATTAAAAGAGAGGCTACCTTCTGCCAATACTAAAAAGTCATTCATAAGATTTGGTAAATGTTCCTCCTTACAATTGACGAGATAACATAAAAATAGGCATAAAAGCAACAACTAGTTTTAAAGAAAATAAAAAATGAAATGAAAGTATGACAAGACAAAAACTAAGGATGTAAGGAATATTAAATCTTGACATTTTTTTCCTTATTCTTGAGCTCAATCGAACCCTCTAAAGGTGGTTTCACATAGATGTTTTGTAAGTTAGAAGATAAAATACCATCATTCATGGAAGATGCTTACTCCATAGTTTCAAATTCATGAGTTGACTTCATTATTATATATTGAACCTCTTTAATCACTTCCATTTGTTGGATACTTAACCCTAGGCATAATGGTGTATTGCAAATTATTATTATTATTATTCATTTAGGAGAAATATGAAGAGTCATAAGTGAATAGGAATAGTTGTCAACCTTTTGGAAGATGAAACCAAGAATCATATCCAAATGTATTTATATGTGGCTTATATTATAAAATTCATTCAAGCTTGGAGTTATTCAAGACCTATCAATGGTATCATAGTCTTGGTGTTTTTAGATAACTCCATGATATTGCTTGATTGTTGCTTGCTTTCTCAATAATTTGTTTGTTGCTCCCTTCTCCTTCATGTGGCCTTGCACTAATATTTGTTTGCAAATGACCCAAATTGAACTTGGAGCTTGTGAGTTTTAACTAGAATTCATATTCTCATCTCGTCAAACATATCTAAAGGTAATCTAGCACACAAAATGTGTAAAAAGAAGTCATAATCATTTTCACATTTATCACTCTACTACATAGGAGTACAATGTCCTTGAATACATCACATGTAGGACATTTAACATTTCTAGAGAATACTATAGTTGAAGCTTGTGTTGTGAATGCCAAAGATGTTTTACCTTGTTAGGAAGAATTGCACACATTACATGAAATTTGAAATGACACTTCTTAGGGTATGCATAATATAAAAATATAGAAATCTTTCTTTCACAAACATTACATGGACATTGGGGTAAACCTCACTCTTGTTCTTGTTTTTTCCTGGGCATGGTCTTATGTTGCTGATGAGAGGGATGATCAATTTGCTCAAGAGATGGAATGGACAACTCATGGATGTCGAAGTGATAGTGCTTGCATTAGTAGATAAATCCTAATCCACCTATCACTTTTCAAACTATCCGTTGCTTCATGGAAACCTTAATTTGTTCAGTTAAAGTGTGATCTTGGAGATACAATAGTGTTGGAAAATACAAAATGCTAAAAGAGTGCATTTTGGAGCAAATATCTATTGGACTCCCATAAATGAGTGCTTAATCTATAATCTCGTGAACACAATTGCGGTCTAACACCAAGTTCTTATTATCTTATTGGCCATAAGGAGTTTCATTGTCCATATAATAAAAAATTTCCATGGATGATGCTTCCTGGTGGTTTAGTGCATCTAAACTATATCGTAGCTTGAGCAATATTTGTAATTGCCTAGCTAGAATGTTGATAACATTCATGCAATGATCTTCAAAGCTGACCCATCTTAGCTCCTCCACATTCTCCATCCACCTTATAACACTTTTTCTTTTATCTTTGGAAGAGGAGGATGTTGTGGTAAGTAGTAGCAGTGGGTGGAAAAAATCTATTGATTTCTTATTTGTATAAAGAAGGTCAACTTTGTAGCTTTTTCTTAAGAAAAGATGTGTGTTTGGCATTGCTTATGTTTTTGAAGTTATTTTGTTTATGAAAATGTATTTTATTGTCTCAATTGTTGGTGTGGTGTTGAGTGGAAAATAAAATTATCTAGAATAGTTAAGAAAGATCAAGCATATTCTCATCTTCAATGATCCTTGGGATGACATTTGTGATGCCAAACCTACAATAGATAAATAGATTGCAATATGGAAAAATAAATATAAGGAATCATATGCTTGTTTGTTGCTTTTATAAATGAATACTTGAGTCATCACGTTAGATATATCAAAGATTCTTGGGGTTATTTGAAGAAATTGAAATATTTATATGATTCCCATTCATAATTGGAGTTAACTCAAATGCAAATGAAGCTCTTCATCCTAGAGTTGAAGGTTCATGATCCCATGGCCTTAACATCCGAAATTAAAGTCATCATGCGCAACATTGATGTTGCTAGTGTGGGGATAGACATTGCTCTCATGGACTTCATCAAAGCCCTCTACCCCATATATTCCCACTATCTTGAATCATTTCAAGCTAGTGGCCAATTTAAGTCCCTCAATTTTGAGCTTTTGGTGGAGAAAGTTGCTGAATGTGAGAAACCTTATAAGAAGAAAAATTTCATCTCACCGAAGAGATTTTGTTTTGGTCAAAAAGGGAAAAGAGGAGAAGGTAGTAAGAGAGGACATGGAATGGAAATAAGTATCTCAGAGGAAGGTGAGTAGGCATAATCAAGGTGAAATATCTAATCTTCATTGTGATAGTTATGGCAAGAACACGATGTAATGACATCTAGGATCCCATGGGAGAAGATAAAAGAAAAACAAGAAAAAAGGAAAATAAAAGGTAAAGATATTGAATCCACTCATTTTGTTATCGCTGATTACAATATTGGTGTAAACCAATATTTATTTAAAACTTCATTTTCTTGTTGGAGAGATGCATGGTTGTTTGACACTCACTCTACTTACCACATGGATTTTTAAAGTGATTTCTTTGAGAAATTGGATGACAATCTAGAGCGTGAAGTATACTTTGTAAATATATCCTCTCTCATATCCATAGGATATGGCACCATCATATACAAATTTCATGGATTCCTATATTTTCTTTCACATGATGTTCTCTATCTTCCTAAGTCATGGAGGATCTTATTGTCTCTTGTACACATTTGTTAGAGAGCTGATATTGTTCACATGTTTGATAAAAAAGTTGAAATAAGGAGGTATCTCAATAACATGGTTGTCATGATAGTATGTGAGGATGGGAAATTGTTGACACTGAAAGGAACATTTGCACGAGAACATAATTGTGCACCTCTTACCATGCTGAAGGTACATTGTCATCTAGTTTCCTATGGCATGCTAGATTTAGGCACATCAATTATGATAGTCTTCATATATTGAAGAAAAATGGCGTTTCTAGTTTGCCTATCATTCCAAGGAATTTGAAACAATGTGATTTATGTATCCTTGGTAAACATAGCAAACATCCTTTACACAATTCCATTTCGAGAGCATGTAGAAAGCTATAGTTCACACATTGATTTGTGTGGCCCCATTCCCGTTGCATATGCTTATGTAATAAACATGCCATGAATTTTATTAATGATTATACCAAGATGTGTTGGGTTTATTTTTTAAATCACAAATCTCAAGAATTAGAAACATTTAAAAATTTTCATATATAGATTAAAAATCAAGCACAATTTTGTGTTGAAACTTTTTTTATTGATAATAGAGGAGAATGTACTTCTAATGAGTTTTAAAGTTATATTTTCTAGGATTAAGTGTCAAACCACTATTCCATACAATCTTTCGCATGATGGTGTAGCATAAAGAATGAATAGGACATACGAATATGGTACATTCCATGCTATTTTTCAAGAATGTGAAGTTAATGTAGTGGGATACTGTAGTTTTCTGTCTACTATGTTTGAGAAATAGAAGTCCATTTCATGCTCTTAGGAACAATACTCCTTATGATATGTGATATGACCACATTCCTTTAGTAAGGTATTTCAGGGTTATTGATTCCACTTATCATGTTTTAATTCCTGAGAAAATAAATGAAATATGTGCAAGGAGTTGAAAGTGTGTCTTCTTGGAGTACTCAAATACCACCAAAACATACCATATTTATGATGGGGTAGATGAAAATTCCATTCTTTCTAGAGATGTGATCTTTTCTTGAATCCATTAAAAATGACAAGGCTATTGTGATGCAACTTGATAAATTTGATATATTTACCTATGTAAACACATAATATGAGTTTGATAATGAGATCCCACACATTGAACGAGGGATCCTTATCTTGGATTAATATTTGGAATCTCTTTTTGAAGTGCCATCTCCCCCTCATGTAGAAAATCCAACCATTTCATCAAACCATGAGGTTCAAATGGATGATGTGATTGAGTGGATTGAAATGTTGAATTTTGATGGGAGTGCAACACCATCTTAATTAGTTGAGCAACCTAGACCATCATAGAAATTTCCAAAGTGGGTCATGAGGACACTTGAAAGTGTTTGTCTTAATGAGGTTGGAAAGGCAAGAACTAGTAGTTTGGTAAGACAAGACGATGGAGGTGATGTTGATGATTCAAATTCAAGTGATCTTAATGATCTTGAGGTTTCATATGATTGTATATTGAATTTATCTACTAACATTGAACCAATTTTTTTGAAGAAGGTGTTTCTCATGACGAGTGGAAAGAAGCTACACAAAAATAGTATGATGCTCTTGTCAAGAATGGGACATGGAAGTTGGTAGATCCTCTATTTCTAACCAAACTAATTGGATACAAGTAGAACTACAAAAACAAGTACAAATCTTATGGCTCACTTGACAAGCATAAGGAGATGTTTATGTCAAAAAATATGCATGGAAATAACTCTTGACTATGAGGGGAATTTTCCCTTGTAGCAAAATGGGATACTGTTCATGTTTTTTCAGTTTTGCAAATACAAAATAAGTGGAAGATTGATCACATGGATATGAAGATAACTCTTTTGAATGGATATTTGAAGGAGAATGTCTACATGTCTTGACTAGAAGGATTTGTTGTGAAGGGTCAAGAACATAAGGCATGCAAAATCATTAAGTATTTGTATCACCTAAAGCAAACACCTTGTGCATGGTATGAAAAGCTAATTGAACATATTTTAGAAATCAATTCAAGCACTTTATTCTTGAAGATGCAACTTTGTTTGTCAAAGAAAATTGGAAACATTGTTGTATATCTTGTGGTTTATGTAGAGGATATTTTGATAATAGGGAATAACGAAGCATATCTTACATCCATAAAGAAACAAATAAAGAAGGATTTTGAGATGACATACATGGGGCATCTTCACTACTACTTGGGTATTGAAGTAACTTAGAATATAAGGTATATATTCATCTCCGAAAAAATTACATTGGAGAGTTGTTGACTAAATTTTGGAATGGTTGATTGTAATTCTCTCTCTACTCCATTAGAAAAAAAATTGAAGGTAACATGAAAAGAAGGGAATGAAAAATGTAGATAGTGTGGCTTAAGTAGATATTAGAGGATTTACAGGAGAAATAGGTGAATGCTACTCTACTTTTGGTTGACAACACTTTTGCGATCAAGTTGGCTAAGAATCATAGATTCCATGATTGAACAAAACACATCAACATGCGATAGCACACGATTTGAAATCATGTAGAGGCCAAGACCATTCATTTGATACATTTTTCCACAAGTTAGCAAATTATAGAAAACTTTGCTAGATCCCTGAATTGTCCTCATTTTGACACCCTTTTTCCCTTTCTTTTCACTTATTCCATATATGTTTTTGCCACATTTACAAGCTACAAGGTCATCCAGGTCATGCTCAGTGATAATATAAGGTATCATTCATTCATAGCTCATAGTCTATGATTTCATTGTGAAAATTGATTAAAACATCACTATGAATACTGAAAAGTGCACATTCCATAGCTAACCAGTGTTTCTACAGCTAGATCCAAGGTTGAACATATTTCAGATAATTTGAAGGCGAACGAGATACATAGATGAGTACCAAATGTCAAGTATAAGGATACACACCTATCATGCTTACTTAGAAGACTATAGAATTTGAGAATCTGGTTGGTCAACTCAAAAGTAAACTCTAGTTATAAAAGTCTATTCTCATGCAGAGTTTCAAGGTAGACAGTGTCATCATCAAGCGAGAGTGGAATCAAGCAAGCATGATTTAAGATCTAAAGTTGATGACGTGTTGATTGAGAACCTTCATGATTTGTTGTTTTCTCGTAGCAAATCATGAAGAATACATTTTCTGTTCTAATTAGGAAACTTAAGTGTCAATTGAAGAACTTGTCTCCCGACATTAATTTCTTGAGAAGTTGTTGGTTAGAATAATATAAATTGCTTCGATCTGAAGCAAAGACAATAAAGTTTTAGCTTTGTAATTATTATTACTCTCTGAGACTTTATTTCCAGTAAATGCAATTACTCTGTTCCTATACGAATGTGTTGGTGATCTGATTTGTTGATTGGGTTTTAACGCCTCACACCAGGAGGCCCCCTTGACGAATTGTGAGATAGTATAGTATTGTTTGATTTCATTCTGCCTTTGGTAGTTCTTTTGATCGAGTTTTCAATTAGTTAGATACCTTTTACTTTGGATGATGCTTTTTTTTCATACATAGATTACTCATTGAAGTTTGATAGCAACAGGGTTGGGTTCTCAACATTAAAAATAAAAACACCAAAAACATTTCTTTTATTAGTTTTCTTATTTAAATTCCTCGCTTAGTCTCAAATTTAATGTAATTCTTGGATTGGTTCTCATTTAAGTCTCGGAAACTAGTAATCTATAAATACTTTCAATTTAGATCACTTCTTTTCGATTTAATCACTACCTTTCAATTTAGTTTCAGTTCTGCTTCATAGTTAGATTTCCTTATGCTTTTTTAGAATAAAATTGATTTCAAAGCACTTAAGTAGTTTCATTTCAAGTAAAATAAAATAAATTTATTTCAAGTTCAATAGCATAGACTTTCAATCTTGATCAATAGAATAGCCTTCAATTCAGTTCAATAGCATACATTTTTAATTCTGCTCAATAGAATAACTTTTCCATTCCTCCTCTTAGAATCATTTGCTTTGATTACTTTCATTCTAGCATAGGTTGTTTTCCAGTTTATCTCAATTCAAAAAGTCTTATGGAAAGAACATGTGTGTACACTTAATAAGAATTAGTATTTAATAGATTAGAATTACAATTTGTATTTAGATTTGATCTTTTGATTAAAAACAAAATCCTAGCATATATTGTGTCCATACACTTCATAAGTACACAAATCCCGATCGATAATTTAATGAAGTAATTTAATCAACAATTAAATTAACCAACAATCTTTACCAAAGTGCTCGAAAGCGAAAAGTCTAAGAAGTTCAAAAAGGTGCTTACAAACTCCCATTTTTATTTATTTATTTTGAATGCATTTTATGAGATTATTGCATGAAAATGCTTGAATTTCCCTACTGCTAATGAGTATGATATGCTTCATGATAATTTGTTTTCTGTATGCTTTTCATGATTCTACTTCAAGAAAATATAAAAATCTAGAGTTGATACCCTCTAATTTATGTGGCTGCATTCCCATTGCATCTAGTTTTAGTCATAAATATATCATGACTTATATTTATGATTACACCAAGATGTGTTAGGTTTATTTGTTGAAACATAAAGCTCAATCATTTTGAAACATTTAAAAATTTTCACGTATGGATTGGAAATGAAGCATAATCTCATATTGGCACTCTTCATACTAATAATGGAAGGGGATCGACTTTTAATGAGTTTGAAAGCTATCTTTCTCAACATGGTATTAAGCATCAAACTAATGGTACATACAATCATTAGTAAAATAGTGCAAAAAAAAGAATGAACATGACACTCTTGAATATGATATCTTCCATGCTATTTTTCAAGAATGTGAAATTGATGTCTTGGGCTAATCTAATTTTATGTGTAATATATTTGAGAAATAAATGTCCTTATCATGCTCTTGTGAACAAGACTCTATATGAAAATCAATTCATGCCTTTGGTGAGGCATTGTGTACAAATGAATTGGCATGATGTTTAAAAATTTGGTTGGTTTATTTTAAAGTTAATATGTCTCTAGATAGATTCTCTTGTGAAATAAGCTTTTAATTATCTACATGAGAAAGACAAATTTATTGGTTAGCTATCTAGCCAAAATCATAGAGTTGAGAGATTAGTTGGATATCATAGAGACGTTGGTGGAAGACAACGAGTTGGTGTCCATTGCTTGGAATGAACTTGTTCCTTCCTAGAGGCTTTTTTTCCATGGTTCTCTGTGCTCATGAGAAGTTGCCAAATTTTATGAACCTTTGGGATGACTTGGTGCAAAAGAGATTAGGCTGGAATCTTAATTAGTACAATAAGAAGAAGTATAGGAAGTATCTTTCATTAAGAGGATGAAGAAGGGAAGCAAGAAATGATACAAGAAGGGTAATAATGAAGGTTCACATCTTGGAAAGAAAGATTTAAGTAAGTTGAAATGTTTTAGGTGGCACCAATTGGGACATTGGGACATTATTGCTAGCTAGTGTTTGGTGAAGAAGGGAAAGACCAATAAAAAGTAGGTTGCAACTAGAATTGGAGTAGAAGTGGATGAAGGATTATTCCATCTTGAGATTTCCTTTTCCATGGTCTCTTATTTTTCTTCTAACACCATGTTAGGTGTTGGATGGTATAAGGATATTGGGGCATATAATTTATGACAAAACACTCTTCAAGAGGCTTCAAGAGTAAGAGGGTGATGGGTTCTTGAATTAGACAAAATTATATTTGTTTTTGTGTCCCTAATTACCCACCAAAACCTTGTAGTTTATTCTTTATTCACCTTGATATCTACTAAACTAATTGATTATGTAGCTAATGATAGGGTGGTAATTAATAGTATGAAATGTTTTTTTTTTGGCCACATTTTCTGAGATTATTATGTGAAAATTCTTGAATTTCCTATTGTTAACGAGTATGATGTGCTTACTAATGATTTTTATTTTGTAACTTTAACCCCTATGGTTGTGGGGAAAAAGTTAGTTGTTTGTTTTTCAAACTTGGTTTTTCCTTTGCCACACATCCTAATTATAACTAGGAGAAAGGGGAATGAACAACCGTTTTCCTTCTAAGTATGCAAGTGATACATAAGCATCAATGCAATGAGGATGGCAATGCTTTGTTGGAAAAAAAATAGGGCATCAATTGGCTTGTCCTAGATATCTGAATAAGGAAGCAATGTGGGTTGTAAAGATGCGATCCATAATAATCCAACCAAAGAAAGGAATAGACGATCATGCATTCTACAATAACCCCTCTAAAGCAATAAAAAAAGGAAAACGATGGCAACATATTGTATAGTAGACCACTTGTTTTAACTCAATAAGGAGGGACATGGTTGCATACTCTATAGCAACTTGTCTAATGTAATAGAGCAAAGGGAAGAGTGGTGCCATGAACTCTCTAACAAATTACTTGTTTCAATGCCAAATAGGGATTATGCACCTTGGGATCATGTGCCTCAACAATCTGCCTTTAATAATAAGGATGAAAATGGTGAATTTAGGAGTAATATTTTAATTCTTATCATGGAATTCCTTAGGAGGAATCCAAGGCTCTATTAGTATGAATATTCTCATCTACAACCTAGTTCGGGTATAAAATCAAAGGTTTTGAAGCTTTATTATAGTTAGAGTTAGAGAGTTGTAGATTAGAGTTTGTAACTATGATTTTTTTGATGAAATAAAAGACTACCATTCGTCTAAATTTATTCAAGTTGTAGAGAAAGGACTTACTAATCCTTCTTAGGTAAGGTCCACTCAAGAAGGTTATTTGTGAACACACCTTCATAGTTGTATTCAATTGTAAGGATAATTTATGGTGTGGATATTTTCATTTTTGTAGCTAGAATATTTTTGTTAATGTGGTTAATTCATTTTCCATATGGTTGTCAAGTGATTGGCAGTTGCGATTAAATGTGCTATAGAATAGGCCTATTTTCCAACGTTGAATTTATCTTTCATTATCTAGTTCCATTTTTGCAGCATTGAAACTTTTGCATTTCACTTTACTTTACCAACATTGTTTAATTCTAAGAGAGATGCAATG
This sequence comes from Pinus taeda, assembly GCA_000404065.3. Lineage (NCBI taxonomy): Eukaryota > Viridiplantae > Streptophyta > Pinopsida > Pinales > Pinaceae > Pinus > Pinus taeda. The sequence continues at coordinate 173,808 of APFE030260504.1, read as the reverse complement.
TTTTCCATATGGTTGTCAAGTGATTGGCGGTTGCGATTCAATGTGCTATAGAATAGGCTTATTTTCCAACGTTGAATTTATCTTTCATTATCTAGTTCCATTTTTGGAGCATTGAAACTTTTGCATTTCACTTACTTTAACAACATTGTTTAATTCTAAGAAAGATGCAATGTTTTCTAGCATCAACTAGTATGCCATAACAAATTATATGCTTGGAAAGTTTCTGCTATAGGGTTCTAACTATTTGTGGTAGGTCGTTGCACAAAATTCATATAGTTTTTATTATTTAAAGAGAATAGAATACAACATAACTCTTATCTACACTTGAAGGTTGCAAAAACTTTGCATAATACTTCACAATTCTATGATTCCCTTGGTTGATAATTTTTGTCATTTCTCACGATTCAATAACCTTTATCATTGCAGTATTTAAGCTTGCCAATTTTTGGTAGAAGAGTGGCACCATGGATGCTCTAATAGACCAAATTATCTAGCTCAAAAGTCAGGGAGATAGATACACACTTTATAACAACTTGTTTAATGCAACAGACTAAGAAAAGGAGTGGTGCCATGGGCTCTCTAATAGATTTGAATTTTTTTAAGGGTGGTTCATGGATACTGAGTGGCCAATACATCCATGAGAAAATCCAGGTAGATCAACCCAAAGGGATCTACCCGTTGGCCAAACTAGCAAGGCCTAACTACAATGGCATCAAGGAGATTTGACCCTGCGACCTACCGATAAGCGAGGTACTTTGCAACAAGAACTCGATCAACTAAGCTATCCCTTAGGGCTCTCTAATAGATTTGACTTATTTATCCACCCAAGAAGGATTATGCAAGCCTAAATTTTGTTCTTAGATGAGCCATCTCTACTAATAAGGATGAAAAAAATGAATTTAGAGGTAAAACTATAGCGCTTAGCATGGAATTCATGAACGTGAATACAAGGCGCACTTTGAAAAAATATAAATGTATGCAACTCAATTATTGTATAAAAATTATAGGTTTTGAACTTTTCTTATAATTAGGATCACTGATCTACATTTTATAGTTTCTACTATTTATTTTTTAATGAAATAGAATTATACATTCTTTTGAATTAGTTTAAGCTATAGAGAAAGGATTTACTAGTCTTCCTCATACTAAGTTTGCTTGGAAAGTTGGAAACTTTGCTAGTGAATGCACCCTAAGTTTTATTTTGCATTTCATGTGTAATTTATGGTGTGGTTTGTCATTTTTGTAATTATAATATTTTTGTTAACGTGATTGATTCATTTATGAACACACCATAAACCTATGGTTTGAAAGGAATTTTTTTTTGTGAATGCACTGTAGAATAGGTTTACTTTTAAGCATCAAATTTATATTTCAATGTCTAGCTCCTTTTCTATAGCTTCAAAGCTTTTACATTTCACTTTGTTTTTAGTAATGTTGTTTAATTATAAGATATTTGTAGCATCAATGAATCATATTTAAAGGAGACTTGAGTTAATATCTAATCAATAAAGTCCAAACCATATTTAAAGGAGACTTAAGTTAATATCTAATTAAGAAAGTCCAAACCAAAGTGCTGAAGTATTAGATAGAAGTGTTGGAAATTTTGATGATTGAGATATTTCTTCATACTCATCTTTTAAATTTCCCTCTTTGTTCATTAAGGATGAATAGGGAGTAGAGGGAAAAGTGAAAGAAAGAGTTAAACAATAACAATATATTTTTGAGTTTCCTATCTTGAAAATAGATGAGCAAGTAAAAATGAAAAACATCAATCCAACCACTCTTTCTAATTTTCATGGAATGGTCACTAAAGACTTGGACACTTTTCTCTTTGAATTTGAAATTATTTGCAATACCTATGACTACAAGAATGATACTCAAAATCTAAGATTGTTTCATTCCACTTTGAAGGTAGCAACCCTTAGGTGGTTCATGGACCTTAATGGAAACACCATTCATACATGGGAAACAATGAATGATCTCTTATTAAAGAAATACCAAAAATATTGCAAATTAAGAGATTCAAGAGATGAAATATTCTAAATTACTTAGGGAAATGATGAATCTTTATAAAACTATGTTGAAATATTTTATTTTAGTTACAAGAGATTTGTTAATTGCACAAGAGACAAAGATTCTATTGAAATGATTCTCTTGAGAGTAGTAAGAGATAAGTGTATGGAACCCCTAAACTTGATTACATCTAGAAATACTTCCAAATTCAATTATAATGAGATAAGAGAAGTTTACAAAAACTGCTCAAAAGTTGCTACTAAAAATAACAAAAGAATAAGAGCAACCATTGCACAAGCTTCTAAGATCACAATTTGATTAACAATAGTAGAAATTAAAAATCTATTGGAGAATATGAAAATAGACACTTTATGTTGATTGGAAATCTAATTTGATATTTTTCAAACCAAAAAGAAGAAAGAGGACACTGAGAAGGATTTACCAATATTTTCCCCAAAGAACACTGAAAAACATGCTCATTATGAATACTCATGAACAATGTATAAATCTATAGCATTAACAAGGAAAATTATCATTACTCATTGTCCACAACTGACAAGTTTGAATGCTTTGTGTAAAGGAGCAAAAAAAATGTGGAATATGTTTGATTTATCAACTAGATAAGGGAAGGACTACCACAAATGACTGAATACATGACATGAACACCATTCTCAATGTTTCAATTCTATTTGGAGTAGTCAATTGCATCCACCTACAAATTGGTATTCTCAACTTTGTCTAAATCCATTCCCCCCTCAATAACATTGGAAGTATCTAAATTTCTAGAATTAACAACCATTGCACTTCCCTTATTAGAAATCATGACAAAACCAATGGCATGTTCAATAGCAACCTTGGATAGAGACAACAAGGTTGGAAACCAACTCCTCAAAAACAATCATTGTTTCCATCCCCTTATCCAACCAACACTCTCTAGCACCCTAGATTTCCTTAGTGACCTACTCAACCTACATGAAATCCAAGGTATAATAAAAAATAGGTAACAATGAGACTGTAACTCACAATACCCATCCTATAAAATTCTTAGACTATAATGATGACAATTCATTATTGAACCCATTGATGAAGAGAAATTAGAGATTCTTGAAGCTCATATGTAGCATTCCACTCATAAGCATGTAACACAAAATTTAAAGGACAACCCACATTTTCCAAAAGTATTAAACCAACCTAAACCTATGACCTACCCAAAATTTGACTTTCTAGAAAAGATTAAAAACGTGTGTATCAAATTCCTTGATCGAAGCCATTAAGGATGTGCCAATTCATTGCAAAGCCATAAGATTATTATTCTTGAAGAAACAAGGAAGAAAAGTGAAGGATCCACAAACCATCCATGTCGTGGGATAGCTTGCTCATCTAATGCTTGGAAAGTGTTTATTCTTAAATGTTGCAATCAAGGAAACTTGATTATAGTATTCATGCTTATAATACATTGATAACAAACACCTTAATTGACCTATGAGAAACCATACATGTCATGTAAAAGGATATATTCAAAAGATTAGAGCTCTAAGAACTCTTAAGAGAAACCCATTTTGTTCTTCAAATGGATAATATTTCCACTATCAAGCCAAATGTAATGCTAGAAAATGTTATTGCCTAAATAGACTGGTAGGAATATCCAACAAATTGCAAACAAAATCAGGATTAGAAAGCTACACTTTGATTCTTGGAAGGCGTTGACTAGATATTGGAGATGCTTACATTGGATATAGAATAGGGGAAAAGACAATTTATAAGGGAAGTTCCACACAAAATTAACATTTTATCCCCAAATCAAAGCATTCCTAGAAGCTACATAACTATTGTGGATTAAGGATGAAAAATATGACACATTCTTTGAAGACCTTGCTAGAGCCATTGCTACCATTCACATAAATTTAACATTAAAAGACTTAGAGGAAGACACTATGCTATACAATTTTATATAGAAGCTTTTCCTATTAAATTTTCAAGTTGAGGGATTTTATCGAGATATAAATCTCATTCCATAGCTTTTATCTATACTTAAAGGTTTCATAAACTTTTGTATAGTGCTATGTCTTCCATGGTGACGATCTAAGTGTGATTACCTAATATTTATCATCCATTATTGCAATAATATTTTACCTCACCACTATTTGACACCATTATTGGGGAAATACTAACGAATGGGGATCCCATTGTGAAAGCGAGAAGGAACCAAGATTCCCAAGAGCTTCCTTTTTGAATTTGGTATTCTTTTCCATGTTTGATAAGTTGTTTTTGAGAATAGTACATGCATCATAGTGGGGATACATTAGGAAGCCTTTTACCAAAATTTTATAACCAAAGTGAAAATTCAACAAGAAGTGTGAGGTAATAACAAGAATGGAGTCCTAAATTAATTACTAGATAGGAGAACTAAGACCAAAATTCTGAAGAATTTGATGATTGGGAAGTTTCTTCATCTCCATATTTCAAAATTTCCTCTTTGTTCATTATTGTTGAAGAATTAGCAGAGGGAAGAGAGAAAGGAAGAGTTGAAGAAGAATAAGAGACATTTGCTTTTCTTATCCTAGAAATACGGAAGTGAGTAAGAATGAAAACCATCAAGCCAAATAGTATTTCCCATTTCATGTAATGGTCACTATAGAACTAGAAACTTTCCTCTTTGAATTTAAAATCCTTTGCGAGACCTATGACTATAAAGATGATGCTCAAAAGATGAGACTATTCCCTTCCACTTCAAAGGAAAAAGCCTTCATGTGGTTCATGGGCCTCGATGGACATAATATTCATACATGGGAAACCATGAAGGATATATTTATAAAAAATATCAAGAACATTGCAAATTAAGAGATTCAAAAGATGAACTAATCCAAATTAGTCAAGGAGAATATGAATTGTTAGAGGAATATTTTGAGGGTTTTCATCCTAGTTAGAAGAGATCAATTGATTGCACAATAGACTAAGATTCTATTATAATAATTATCTTGAGAAGAGTAAGGGATGAGTTTATGGAAGCCAAAAATTTCATTGCATATGGAGATGTTTGCAAATGAAATTATGATGAGACAAGGGAAGTTTTCAGAAACTACTTGAATGTTGCTACTAAAAATAACAAAGAAATTAGATGTATTACTACACAGATATCTAAGACAACATCTAGAATAACAAAGGTCAAAATTTGAAATATACTAAAATACATGAAAAACATATTACATTAGTTGGTAGCCCACTTCAATATTCTTTGAGTAAAACATAAGCAAGAAGAAGCTGCAAATGATTTGGTAGTATATTTCCTAAAGTGCAATAAAAAACATGTAATGAATTCCCATTGAACATTGTAGAAATGTGAAACCATTGCAAGGAAGACTATGATATTTCTCAATTCTTTTAACTACTGGATTGGAAATCTTTGTATGAGGTAGTATAAGAGAATGTGGATAAGGTTTTCTTTATCATTTAGAGAAGGAAAGGACTACCATGCATGACTCGAGGTATGATGTATGAACACACCCTCAATATTTCAATTTTCCTTGGAGTAGTCAATTGAATCCACCTACAAATTAAATCACAAAGAAAATTATGACATTACTTAGTGCTGATAGCTACTAGGTTTGAAGGTTTTGTACGAGGAAATACAACAAAATGTGGGTTAGGTTTTGATTTATCATTTAGATAAGGTGTTGGTTCTCAGATTGTCCTAGTAACTGAGAACAACCCGAGAAGACATTTACTGAGGATTCAAAGAATCCTCCGGATTTAGGTGACTAGGGCTGGCCTCCCTTTCACCACCATGGGTATTCCTTAGTAATAGTTTTAATTAAAGAAATATTATAGTAAGGCAAATAGATAGGGTTAAGTTAAAAATATGAGAGTGCTTTAAATAAAATACGGTTTTCGGGAAATATAGGTGGTAGAAACATAACGTATGAAACTCATTAAATAAATATCATTTATGACAAATGAGGTTAAAATAATATATCACAATTCGCACATGACAAGGGTATTAAAATTAAAAAATAAAAGGGAAAAAAAAGAAAATTAAAACACACTGACTTAAAAGCAACTAGTTGAAATTTGTAGTAAAACAATAGATATCATGTATCACTATCAATTTAACCCCTATAACATGATAATTAAAAAAATGATTAATTTATTTATAATAATAAATATTGGAGAAATATTTAATCAGATTTATGTGTGCAAGATTAAAGAATTCTGATCAAGTCAAACTATTCCCAATCAATCACATGAGCCAACGAAATAAATACAATGAAGAACAAGAATTAAAAGAGAAATGAAATAAACAACTTGTATTTATAGAATTCAAGTTCAATGTGCAAGTAACCCTAGATAACATGTATCATTAGAATTTCAACTTGCAACAAATAAACTCAAATCTGATCCAAAACCCTTGAATATAAAGTATTCAAGGACATTTAAATCAATTTATGCATTCAATATTGTTGTATAATTAAGTTAAATCAACAACCTTGAATGATTCTACCAACAATTATAACCTTTAAACAAAAAGGAACACATGAAATAAAATGAAATGAAATAAATCATGATATTACTAATTAAACCTCACAGTCACAATGTGAAGAGCCACTGCAACAAGTGCATTATGGCTGTAAAAAATAAGACTTCACCTCCATCCTGCCATCCTCCAATCTATCTTCCAAGAACCTCTTAAATGAGTGCTTCCTTCTTCTTTTATGTTGATGGGAATTAATTTCCTATTTAGTTCTCATAACTACCAAATAAAATTACATTGATAATAATTATTTGACTAAATAAAATATATATTCCATCTTTTCAATTAAATTCTGCTCAAAATATTTCTCGAACAATTCTTTGAAACAATTTTTATTAATTTCCTACCTAAATAAAAGAAAATAAAAGTCATTTCAAACATAAATGAATCATGATTAAATAAACCTTCACCTCTTTATAAACTTCTCAAAAATTTATTAACATATCATATATATTAATTTTTAGTTTTATACATCTACATAAACTTTTAAATTATATATATTATATGCGTTAAACCTAATTATATGAAATAATATATATTATAAAGATAAATTTCAAATAACATATATATATTTAAACTTTTGCTAAAAATTTGTAGAACAAAATTCATACAGTATCAGGCCATGGAGGAGAGAGAAAGTGACGAGCAATCTAGGCCTGAAATATCTTCACCATTGAAACTTTTTAATCAGACGATTTGAGTTGGTATCGGGTGGGAACCCACACAATAGTTAACTTTTTAATTAGGCCCGGCATGGCCAATGTTTTTATCGAAAGGAGGTAGCATAAAACTATATTAATTTCCTCTTTATGTCCTCTTTGTTATAAGGTTAGGTAGGGCAGATTAGTTATTTAATGCTTTTTATTTCTTTAATTTTTTTTATTAATTTTAATTTGTTTACTATTTATTTAATTAAATTTGTTTTTAATTATTTGATTAGTGTGTATATATATGTGTGTGTTTTATTTATATTATTTGATATATTTATATTTAGTTTTTATTTTAAATTATTAACATAATAGCAATTATAACTTATAATTAAAATGTTTCTGTAACTACTTTTTTTGTAATTTTAATAGGATTACATTTTCATCATGTCCAATATATCACTCGGATCGGGATAATGGAGGTCCTAGTACCTAAAGATTTATGAGTTCAGTAATTATTCATACATATAAGACATTTGTTTGTATATTCAGTGTACTGGGGTAACTATGACAATGATTAGGGGGCATTGATCATAGATAGTACATGTCTCACTTCCTAAGCATTTCGACACCATATATAAGTCATACATGCTTACAGTTAATGATTAAGAAATTGCATAAGTCATAGTACTAATTAAGATACATAAGAATGACTTTCATTCTTGAATAAGGTTTTACTGAAACTAAGGAGACTAGTTGTGAGAGATTTGGTTCCCTTTTTGTTGGAATAACATGAGTTTCCATAATTGGAAGTCACTCTGTTTCCAGTGAGCGTCTATAGTCCCAACAGAGTCATCCATTATCCTGATATAAGGAACTTTCTAAATTCTTGTTTACTCTGTGTTAGAGGCCTTCTTTCATTTTAAGAAATATGCGCTTTTACAGGATGGGAAGATTACACGCCAGGCTTAGTCTAATACCACTAACCCTTCTCTACTTCTAGTGAGAGTTCAAAGCCTTGACGAAGATGTCAGCATACCCATCAGAAGTTACCTCAACAGAAGGAGTGGGAGGATTACGCACTAGGTTTTAATTTGGCGCCACTAGTCTTGCTCCACTACTAGTGACCGTCTATAGCCTCGATAGAGATACCAACATGCCCCACCCAAGAAAATATAAGTTCCTATCTTTTAGGTAGTATGGTGATAAAGGAAGGTCTCATACATGATTGTGATTGTGACTAGCTAGTTCTACCAAAGTTTCAATTAGATTTCATGAAAGATAAACCTTATGCTTATAGTTCAATACTAATGAGTTAATGCAATCCCTCATGGTATTAATGTGTAATTAGTATAAAAGGAAAGGTGTGGTCAATACGCTCGATTTATAAAAATGAGATCTGATCCATTTAAAAAGATAACAAACCCCGAACCTTCATTTACAAACAATACTTTTAAGGATTGATATGATGTATACTAAGGACTCATAAATCCATGTTCCATTCTAGTTATGATCATATAAGGATTCTTTACAATGAAAATAATTTCATCTTTATTCATTCTAAACTACAAAGCACGCGTAAGCAAAAGTTTATTTTTGTAGATTAATTTATATACATTAGTGTTTTTCAAAAGAATTGTTGTTCAAAGAAATCAAACAACTAGTGTAACCAAATGAAAAAACTATCAATGACAAACCTCTTGATTTTGGGCTCCATTTTGATCAATAATAACATTATATTTAATTGCTGAAAGAAGCAGAAACTCTTTTACCGGGCCTTCAAGGAATATGCTCATGTTTGATTGAAAACAAGAAGAAACCGTTTCAAAATATTCACTCATCCATGTTTCAAAAAAATCATATAGTCCTATATGAATATCCAATGGAAAGAATCTTGAAATATGTACAACCTGTTCGTGAGAAGGATGCTTGTGTATCTCTACCTCATAGCTATCTTGTATTGCCACTAAGTTAGTCATGTCCAAGTTTAGAAATACATAAATAGCAATAAAATTTAATAAACTAACAACCATAAGGTCCAAAGTAAAGTCTTCATGCATTACAATGGTCATCATAAATAGGTTCGTTATTACGTAATGATGTTGAATTAGTTAAATAATTATTTTTAGTATCTTTATTTTCATTTGAAGAATCGAAATAATGGAATGATGACGGATTTACACTTATAAATAGGTTGTGATTTAATTCAAGATGATGGGGAGAAGTCAATTCTTCATCTTCACATTCATAGTATATGGGTAATTTTGAAAAATCAACATGAATCTCATATAAACAGAATCAAAATCACTAAAAATATCATTTCATGCCAATTTGTTAGATGAAAAAAGATCTACTATTAATTGATCGAGATAATCATAAATATGTAATGATGATACATTTGTGGGCATAAATTCCTCTTCAAAATCCTGTTTACAAACTTTATACATACTACTGTTAAGAGAATAAAATGAAGAAATATCAGATTTTTCACTAGTGTTTAAGTCACCAAATTCTTCAAGGCTTTCTTGATGGTCGAAACTAGATGTTACACGCAACCCACTCAAACATTCATTCGAAAAACCAAGAGAAGGTAAGAATATTTCTTTAGAACCATTGGATTCATTTCGCTGACATTCAACTTCATCATTAACGTAAGATTCATTTTCTTGAAACTCTAAATGAGAATCATCACAATGTTCATCTAAACAACATTAATTTTCAATGAGTGAATTAGAGGGATACATAGTTGCATAATGGTTATAAAAAATGGCATGAAAATCTTTTAAAGATGAAATACCACCAAGGGGAAGTTTTATGTACCATTATCGGGCTTTACCTTTTGGTGACAACATGAATAATTTCATCAATACGTCTTCATGCCGAATCCAAATCATTGGAATGCAATTGTGGAACTCTATAAGGTGTAGAACATGATCATCATTCTCATTTTCACAAAATAAGGGAAAGTAAGTATCCCACACATCTATATTTGGAACTTCCTTAATAAAACTTGGTATGTTGCAAAAATTAAGAGGAGAAATTTTTTTAAAAGTAGAAGAAAAGGAAAAATCCATCTAAGAAACCAAGGAGTCGCCAGGTGAACAACAAAAGAAATATATACTTGAAAACCTTAAAGACTTCTACAACGGTGACTTGTTCACCAATAGTTCATAGATTTAACCAATTAATCTAGTTATCGGGAAAACAAAACCTTAACAATTTGCTCCCTGATAATAACACCAAAACTTGGTATGCTGCAAAAATTAAGAGAAGCAAATTGTTTAAAAGTAGAAGAAAAGGAAAAATCCATTTAAGAAACCAAGGAGTCACCAGGTGAACAACAAAAGAAATATATACTTGAAAACCTTAAAGACTTCTACAACGATGACTTGTTCACCAATAGTTCAAAGATTTAACCAATTAATCTAGTTATTGGGAAAACAAAACCTTAACAATTCGCTCCCTGATAACAACACCAAAAGAATGTTGGTCATTAGATTGTTTCGGTAACTGAGAACTACCCAATAAGCCATTCACTGAGGATTCAAATAATCCTCACGCTTTACGTGACAAGGGGGACCTCCCTTTCAACATAAGGATTATTCGATGGTAATAATGTTAATTAAATAAATATTCTATTTAGGCAAATAGATAGGCCAAGTTAATAATATGAGAGTGTTTTAAATAAAATAAGGTTTTGGGGAAAGATAGGTGGTAGGAACATAATGTATGAAACTCATTAAATAAAATATCATTTATGAAAAATGAGTATAAAATAATATATCACAATTATTCACACAAGACGAGGGTTAGTGAGAATTAAAATTAAAAAATAAAAGGGAAAAAAGGAAATTAAAGCAACTGACTTAAAAGCATTTAGTTGATACGTGTAGTTAAAACAATATGATATCAAATATCACTATCAATTTACCTTGTAAAATGACAATTAAAATAACTGATTTAATTATTTCTAAATAATAAATATTGGAGAAATACTAAATCAATTTATGTTTGCAAGATTAAAGAATTCTGATCATGTCAAACTATTCCCAATCACATGTGCGAGTGAAATAAATACAATGAAAAACAAGAATTAAAAGAGAATTGAGATAAAAAACTAGTTTTTATGGCATTCAAGTTCAATGTGCAAGTAACCCTAGATCACATGTATCATTAGAATTTCAACCCGCAACAAATAAACTCAAATATGATCCAAAACCTTTGAATATCAAGTATTTAAAGGAATTTAAATCAATTTTTGCATTCAAGATTGTTGTATAATCTAGTTAAATCATCAATCTTGAATAATTCTACCAATAATTATAAACTTTAAACAAAGAACACATGAAAGAAAATGAAAAGAAATAAATCATGATATTACTAATGAAACTTACAGTCACAATGAGAAGAGCCACTACATCAAGTGCATTATGGTTGTAAGAAATAAGACTTCATCTCCAACCCACCATCCTCCAATTTGTCCTCCAAGAATCCCTCAAATGAGTGTTTCTTTCTTCTTTTATGTTGTTTGGAATCAGTTTCCGATTTAGTTCTAGTAACTACCCAAATAAAATTACATTGATAATAACTATTTGACTAAATGAAATATATGTTCCAACTTTTCAATTAAATTCCGTTCAAATCTTTCTCCAACAATTTTTTAAAGTGTTTTCTATTAATTTCTTGCAGAAATAAAAGAAAATAAAAATCAATTTAAACATAAATGAAATCATGATTAAACCTTCACCTCTTTATAAACTTTTCCTCAAAAATGTATTCACATATCATATATAAAGTTACTTTTGTTAAAAACTTGTAGAACAAAATTCATACTGTATCGGACACGTGGAGGAGAGAGAAAGTGAAGAGCAAACTAGGCTCGAAAGATCTTCACCATTGAAACTTTATAGTCAGACAGCTTGAGTGGGTATCAGGTGGGAACCCACTCGATGATTAACTTTGTAATTAGGCTCGAAGAGATGGCTGTCGGTTCGGAATATATTGGTGGGTTGAACTGTTTTGTTGGACCCGATGGGTCACACATGAATAATCCCTTTGGGGTACAAAGTATTTAAAAAGACATATTCAACCACATGTTTGGATTAGTTACATTCCGACCAATGTTTTTATGAAAGGAGGTAGCATAAAACTATATTATCTCCTTTTTAATAACCTGTTTGTTATATGAAACGTGGGTGAGAAGGTTACTTGGGCCAGGGATGGAATTTGATGGGTAAATTCTTTGTCACTGGGTGATTTTTCTGTTAAATACAGTTTGAAATTTTACAAGATTGTCAAGTTTTTTTGTTGAAATTGTGAAAACTGGTTGAAGAAGTGTGAAAACCGTCAAATTTAACGCGTGTGTCTACTTTGAAATTCCAACCATGCTTAGGGTACATTAATTATTATTATTATTATTATTTTTATTTCTTTATTTTTTTTATTAAATTAAATTTGTTTATGTTTATTATTTTTCGTTATTTTTTTTTTTGTTTTTTATACTTGATTTAGATTTATTTATATTATATTTAACTATTTTATTTATATTATTATGTTTTTATTTATCTTTCTCTTTCTTTTATATTTATTTCTTATTTTGTTAATATATAATAAAAATTAAACTTATAATACAGGGGTTTTAACTATTAATTTGTATTAAGATTTTTATTTTTTGTTTAATACAATAATATTTTTTTAAAAGTTATAATGATTATTATAATAATAAGATTTAAGTATGCAATTTTGATCATAAGAATATGAGAGAAAATCATATGACGAGGGAAGCACAAGGCGAAACCCACAGAGAGGGCCAATTCTAAAGGAGGCCAAATCAAGCACCAACAGAAGGGAAGGAATACCATGCATGACTCAAGGACTTGCCCTTGATAGTTCAATTCTTTTTGCAGTAATTAATTGAATTCACTTACAAACTAGTATCTTGATTCCTTAGCATTAGCAAAACCCATTTCCACCATAGCAATAATGGAAATATCCAAATTTTAACAATCAACAACCACCTTTCCTCCCTTATCAATGGTCATAACGAAACCAATGACCTACTTAGTAGCAACTCTAGAGATCTTAGCAAGGTGAATGGACAACTCTCAACAACAAGCATTATTACCACTTCCTCAACTATCCACACTCTCTAACATATAATAAAACCTAAATGACCTTGACTTAAACTGCACTAAACCCAAACAATAATAACAAAATGAACAACGAATTGGTAACTCATGATACCTATTATGTAGAATATTTAGATTCTGATGAAGTCAAACTTGTTTAGGGAAATTAGTGGAAACATATTTACCATCAATGATTGTTGAATCTATTAATGAAGAATAATTATAGATCCCTAAATCTCACATGTGGTATCCCACTCAACAAGAAACTCAAAATAACCCACATTTTTCAAAAAAATAAAACCAATGTAAATCTATAAACCATCCAAAATTTGACATTTTGTGAGGGCTTAGAAATTATGTGTCAAAATACCTTTGATCCAAGTCATTGTAGATAATTTATAACAAATTTATAAGAAAATTGTGCTTAAAGAAACAATAAAGATAAAGGAAGAATCCACAAATCATCCATATCATAGGAGAACTTACTAGTATAATGCTTAGAAAAGTGCTTGTACCTAAACATGTTGACCGAGAAAACCCTATAGTAAATATTCACATTGCCAATAAATTCATAACAAAGACATTCATTAACCTAAGAGAAACGATAAATTTCATGAAAAATGACTCCTTAAAAATATTGAAACTCCAAGGAGTCTTGAGACAAACCTATGTTATTCTTTAATTGGTTGACAAATCCACTGTCAAGCTAGAAGGAATGCTAGAAGACATTATTGTGTTAATTCACTCCTAGGAGTATCTAACAAATTTCATGGTCTTGTAAAAACATCAAAAATAAAAGTTTATCCTTTGGTTGTTGGAAGACATTGGTTGGAAATTGTGGATTCTTACATTGGTCGTAGAATGGGTGACATCACCATTTCTAATTAGTTGTCCCACAAAAATTTTACATTGTCCACCCTAGCCAAACCATCCCTAGAAGCTACATAACTAGTGTGGATTGAGGATGAATAAAATGACACATTCTTTGTGGACTCTACTAGAGCCATTCTTACCATTGATAAAGCTTTAACGTTAAAATACTTAGATGAAGGCACTATGGTTTCAAATTTTATACATAACCTTTGCACACTAGAGTTTAAAATTGGGGAATCAAATCAAGATTTTGATGATGATGATAGCATAAATGGAAACCTAATGAAGGAAAAACCAACCAACATTATATACTAGACATATATGTCTACTACATCACTATCCAATTCATTAGCCATAACTGTAATAGTTTCCCATAGTAAAACTTTGAAAGTCAATAAATAGTTAAGACCTCCTTAAAAAAATGATAATGAATTTTATATAAAAATATAGAACAACCTTTGCATAGGAATATAAATATATGGTAGGAATTGACCCAAAACTTGTAAACATCATATAATATATATCAATGATAATGTGCATCACATTAGATAGCTTCAATGCCAAATGAATCCATCCCTTAAAGACATTGTCAAAATAGAGCTACAAAAACTCTTAGATATTGATTTCTTCTACCATATTTTATGATAGAAAATGTGTCCCTTCGCTAGTTATAGTGCTACAAAATAAAAATGGTGACTGCATATAGACTATTGGAAAATCAATAAGGAAACTAGAAAGGTCTGATTTACCCTATGACTCTTTGATTAAGTATTGGATACCTTATTCAAGAAAAAATACTTTTCCTTCCTACATGGGTTTAGTGGATATTACCAAATATATATTTCCCTATGGGATTAAGATAAAACTACTTTTACATGTACATGGGGTACCTTTTCATATAAAGTTTTACCTTTTGATTTATGCAATGCTCCTGCCACATTTCAAACCACTATCATTGACATATTTTCAAACATACTCCATGATAGTGTAGAGATATACATGGATGATTTTATGGTTTATGGAAATCATTATGAGGAATCCTAAACCAATTTAGAAAGAGTGTTGCGAAATTCCCATATATGAGTGATGGAGCCTTAAGAAATCTAGAAATAGTGCGACAAAAATGCCAATATGTGACACTTTCCTTCAATCATGAAAAATGTTTCATGTTGATGAATGAAGGTATAATATTAGGACATTATGTTTCAATTGCAAGCATCAAGGCCCACTATGCTAAGAACCAGACACACTGATATCAATCATTAATATAAAAATATAAAAATATCATTTTTAATATAATATTTATACAAAAATATGATGCTTCCGATAAAGAGAGTGCATTGGGGTGGGTGCATAGAAAAGATGACCAATCAAAAAAATTTTTATTATTATTATTCAATTTGTTTTTTAAACAATATAAAGTTTACTAAGGGACCACCACAAGAATGCCTTGGCATGTTCCAAATAAATAAAGCATCGAGGTGTCTGGACATAGAATAAACGATATCATATATTATTAAAAACTTATGAAAATATATATTTTTGTACAACTTAACCAAGTTACTTATTCGACAATGCCCTTATCTAGATAATTTAAAACTAAGGATTGATATGCTTCTAGGTGAACCTAAAAAGGGTAATTTTTTTATTTTTTTTTTACCAAAATAAATTTCATTATCAAAATAATTTATTCTTTTGCTTTCAATCACTCTAACAAACATTTATGTAGACTCTAGTTGGATGATCAACCCATTTTTAGTGCTCTATAGAGTGGCCATCCTATCCCACAATTTTCCTAGTCAGTTTCAAAAAAGGGTTTACATTACCATTTTCATTTATGTGGCAACTATGCCTCTTCATACTACAAGAGGCCAGGTCCTCACCCAAGAGGTCAAAAAACTAAATATAGAGTTCCAAAATCCATCTATTCAAGCATATACTTCTTTATTTCTTAAAGTAATCGAGAAACATAAATAAGTTCCTCCCTTGTAACCATCCTATGCATCCTCTCATTCTCCTCTTCTATAACCAATATAAGAAACTGAGATGCTACCTTGAGAATTCCTTTTATGATTTCTCCCTTAAGTTCTTTAAATTCATCCTCAAAATGTTACTCCTAAATTAGCCAAATATTGAAAGTGGATGATCTTCATCACTTCCATGTTGCTTAGTTCCTATATTGTACTAACACTGTTTCTGTGATTAATAAAGTTTTGAAAAAAAATTGATGTTTTGATCTGTCAATTTAATATAGGTAGCCCTACTCTTGAGCCTGCCTTTCCCTATCTATAAGTGACATTGATATTTTTGACTCACATGACCTTATTCTCATCATTGAGCTAACATCTTAAATTAGTATAAAAGAGTGATTCCAAGTTCTTCTCTACTTGTTTTAATTGACCATCTAATTCTTTGTCTTTTTCTTTCCCAGTCTACTATCTTCTCCTTAAATCTTTTCAAAGTATTTACAAATTGTTAACATGTAGTTCCCTCACATGGAGGACCATACCTTAACTAATTTACCTTCCCTAGATCCTAAAAATATTTCTTGGTTGCCCGTCTTAGATTAAACTTGAAAGGAACTCTTAACTTTGGACTGTTTTTTATTGTTTTCTAAAAAAATTGCAAAGTGTATGTGGTTGATTGCCTGGGTGATTTCCTATCTAATTGGGTGCATTTCATTTGTTTCGGGGATTTTCTTAAGGGTTTGGTGGCGTGAGCCCTGGGTGAAGCTTGGTCCTGGTCAGGCTCTCAGGGTTCTGGGATCTAGGTATTTTCATGAGGCTTGTGACTATGCCCTAAGGTATTTTATGTGTCAATGCAGTTGTAGAGGTGGTTGACTCGCTGGTGTAGAAGTCAATTGTGGTTTTCATTTCCTCTCTTTAGGTCTGCGGGCATTGACGACCCGATTTGCAGAGGTGGTTCTTTTTGGGTATCAGACGTATGGAGCCAAGCCCTTGCTGGTGATTGAGGTGATGGAAGGGTGAGCAACGAGTAGTGGGCTAGGTCCTAGGGGTGTCCTTATGTAGTTTCACCATGAAACCTATTCCAAGAAGTTCTCGCTCCCACTCCTAGAAGCCTGGAGTCTCGGCCAATCGGGGTGGCTCGGGCAACGTGGTGAAGGTGTAGTGGGGGGGTCACTCTACTACAAGCCTCAAGTGCGGTGTGGTTGGGGTGTCAGATGAAGGACATGGTGGTAGAGGACGGGTTGGATCTCGGCGGGGTGACTGTGGTGTTTGGAGCCATGGAGGGGGCGTGCATGGCCTGTGTAGTAGGTCAACAAGTGTGGGTACCTCGAGACATTCAGTTGCTGACCGATCAATTAGCCCCGTGACCCTTCGTGACATGTTCCAATATGTGTTGGATATGATGGAAGTGTATGACAGGGACAAAAGGGAAGAGCATGAAGATGTCATAGCTACGCTCAATCAACTGCATTACTTTCAGTGCCATGTCATAGAAATAATTGAAGTGGTTTAGCGGGGGCAAAACTTGCTAGCAGAAAAGGTCGAGAATATGGAAACGTGGCTAGATCACTTTGAGCAACATGTCAACTACCCATATCGCCCTCCAGGGACTGTGCCAGACAGTCCATCATCAATTACCTCCGATGATTGAGTATAGTCACCGGTATCCTATTGGTTCTATGTGTCTTTTAGTGCTTTTGGCCTGTTAGACTTTGGATTACTGTTCTGCCTCTCTTTTTGTTTCTTTGTAATTTGGTCATACCAATGGTCAACAAGCCTGGTCGGGGTGAGACCATTTTCATTTTGATATCTATGTATTGTTTTACTACTGAATGAATAGAAACTTGACATACAAAATAAAAAAAAAATTTCAAGGTGATCTAAGCATTTATTGGATCCTACATATAATTGGTACCTTTCTATTAAAATTATTTAGAGAATTAACTTAGAAAGATAAATTTACCAACAACAAAAAGCACATATAATCATAATGTTTTATGGAGAGTGTTTGGAGTCCTACGTATTATGTTTTAACCTCTCTATTATTATTCAAAGAGAAGTCGACACAACATCTTTAACATTTCTAGATTAATTAGTATTAATATCTACATATGTTGGTCAACTTAATAAAAATTAAGATTCTTGTGTAGATCTCGTGATGATGGGTTATGATACTTAGCCCGAAATGTCGATAAGAAAATTTACCACACATGACTCCAAATGCTCTCCAATTCAAACCTGCGAGAACACAAATACAACAATGTTTTATCATGGAAAACCCCAATTTGGGGAAAAATCAGCTAACAAAATATGCTATTAGTGTCCATTGGCCAAACCTGTCCAAGTCGACCAAGTGATCCTTCACTGCTCACATCCCTAATACATTACAAGGAAGTATTCCCAAGCCTTTTGAAGGCTTCACTACGTGAAATACACAAGAAAAAACCATGGGAAACCAAAAACATGTTCCCAAAATCAACAACCAATCCATGTTCCCAAAATCACCATTCTTTGACTGAGTAATTTTGACACACCAATTCAAGTTTTACCTAACAATCCCCCCTTAAACCTTGACTTAGGGTTTCCTTTGACAAAATCTCACCAAACCATGCAAATGAGATAACAATGCTCAATGTCATTCCCTACCCCCCTCAAAGTTTATATCCAGGATATATGGTAATTTATCATGTCCCCCTATCACAAAGATCTAACTCCAGACTTATTGGTAATTTCCAAAGGGTATGCATGCCTTACCAGGTCCTACAATTGTATACCCATTTACATGTAATTAAAATATTTTTTGACTTGATTATAATTTTATTATTATTGTTTTTATACAAGCACTTATGCCACCGTCCTCTCAACTTGGTAGACCTAATGCTCTCCTCACCCATGTACAACCACATTATATAAAACCATGATAAATCATCTCATTGAAGCATTCCATCAAACACTTTGCATGCATCCTGGGCATAAATTACCTGGTCACATGCTTCCTTTAGTGTTGATTTCTCAACCAATGATCATGACATCATCCACTAGGAAGGGAGAACCATAAAAAATCTCTTATCTATCACTTCTACCACAAATTTGCACAATTATTCAACTCATAGATTTAGGAATCATACGTGCCCAATGCACTCATTGTGTAAGTGCATCTTATCTTTATGAAATTTCCTAGTACCACAATAGTTTCTGATGCCAATTCTCACGCCCAACAAACTCTTCTTGGCTCCCTACACTAAACCACTCTCCTTGGAGAGTCTAGGTTAACCTGGTGTTGAGGGGCCTCATAGGCCTATGTAAGTCATCTATCTATATGAGTAATGTATGTAATAAAGGGTAAAAGGTGAATGCATGAGTGATTGGTTAGAGAAGGTACAACTTCTCCAACCACATCATCTATGTATATATATGGAGGAAGACAAATGGAAAGATGGTTGGAATTCCTTCCTGAAACTCATTTCTTCTTTGTGTATCTGAGTTCTTTTTGTTACTATGATGTTGTCTATTCTTGTATGTCCATTGTAAGTTAGGCTTACAACACCTAGCTTTGATACTATGTTAAAAATACCAAGATAATTAACCGAGGACGATAAATTTACCAACAACAAGAAACACAGATAAAAACATTGTTTATCCTAGAAAACCTTAATTTGGGGAAAAACCAGATAACAAAATATTCTATTAGTGTGCCTTGGCCAAACCCGATCAAGCTAGCCAATTGATCCTTCACCACTTGCATCTCTCGCACATTACAAGGAAATATTCCCAAAATTTTTAAATGCTTCATTACATGCAATCCATAGGCACAAAACCATGGTCAACCAAAACCATGTGCCCGAAATTTGCAACCAAAACCATGTTCCCAAAACTAGCAACCAAAACCATATGCCCAAAACCACCACTCTTTGACCAAGGAACTTTGAATATTTCATCAACTCAAATTTTACCTAACACTTTCCACCTTTTATAAAAAGTCCCCATGGATCAAAAACTTATTAAGCCTCTTGGAAACACAATCCACCTCTAAGCTTTTATTGCTCCAAGTTGACTTAAGCTTAATAGGCTTAGTATCCAAAACAAATCCCATATCGAACAAGTTATAGAAAAATCCAACTAACTATCTACTCCAGTAGATCTCAATGTATCCCTTCTATTCAAAGTAAGATTTAAGAACCCTCCAGTAATGAGGTTATCAACTTTAAAATAGTTAAAAGAAAACAATTTTTCCGAATATGTTTGCTCACTCTCAAGGCACATACAAATTTAACAAGGTTAGAGTGAAGCCCAAGTTTTACAATAGACTCTTGTGCAAAGCCTTGAATGAACAAAAAAAAATTTAATAAGGGATACATTATGATTCCAACCATCAATCAAACCCCCTCAAAACCATTCTAAATCTAAATAAAGAAATCCCCATTTCCCCAATGATTTTTTGGAGTTCAAAAATCAATTAGTTCCTATTTCCCATCATCTCTTGTATTAGGATTATCTCAAGTTTTTCTAAATCCAATAATTTCTTGAGGGCTAGTTTCTTGGCTTACTCACCCAAACCTCTCACATTAATTGGGACACATGTAAGGGGTCTAAGCAAACTATAGACCCCCTTGTAATCAACCTTTGTTTGCCTTGATTCAATTCTTTAATTGCTCTCTCATATGCTTGTTTTAAAGTTGACCTCCTCCCTATACTAAGATGACCTAGATATTTTGCATAATTCAAACCCAGACCCCCAGAAGTTAGTAAAACTAGTGGGGTCAAACCCCTCTTTAGACGCATGAGGTAATGCTTTACCCTCGTCATAGAGGTGTCTAAGTTGATCTGACTATTCCATCCACTAATACCATTTTCCCCATCAATAAAATGAATATAATCACTTGATAAGACATCAAGGGAATCTGTTATCACAAATCCTTTAGAAAAATTCAAATTACCTAATCGATAGGTAGTCATACCACTACAAATATTAACGAACTTAGGCCACTCTTTTAATGGCATAATAAGAATTCATTATTAAATTATTTGTTATATTAAGAGGTCAACTAGAACCTTTCATTGTACCCTTTGGCTCCCATATATATGCCAAGAAGTGCTAGTCTTAGGTTCATCATATCTTGTCTCATCTATTGTATTCGTTCTAAAATGAGATTTCTCCTTTGAAGTGGACTGTAATTATTGGCTCCTTATTATTTTCTAGGTGCATGGTTCATAGAATTTAGTATCGTAGCATAGAAACCTAAGTTTTTCTACTTTAAATGAGTCATCGTGAACTTTTTGGCATTTTTTTTTTGAGAGCTTCAAACTGTAAATTTTTAGAAAGATTGAGGATGGGTCTCAAAGTAAATTTGACCAAAATTTCATATTTTGGTTTTATATAAATTTGGATATACACCTTATGGAAGTTAGGGTTTGTGAATGCTCATGAAATCGGTTTTAAAAGAGTGATCTTGGAATTTTTGCTATAACCTTTTCTTTTGGGGTAATTCATAGCATGAAATTTTGGCTAGAATGAGGAGATAGCTTCTGGTACATAGGGTAAATTTTTTGGATTATTATTCACTATAGGTTTAGAGATATACCCTATGGAAATTAGGGTTTGTGAATAGCCTTGAAATCCATTTCAAACGAGTGATCTTGGAATTTTTGTTGTAACTTTTTCCTAGAGAAGTTTCAAACTATGAAAATTTTAGGGACATGCAGAGACATACTGAGATACATTAAATAAAAATTTAAAATTAATATTTAAAAATTGGGCCCATGGCATGTGATACAAGTTTTCTATTAGGAAGAGGCCAAAAATCGATTTTTTTTGGGCAAGTTATTGTAGCTTTCACTTGGCGCATAAAATTTTGGTAAAACCTATGGAATTTCAAAGAAGACATATAAATACTAGAAGTTGAACATTAAAATTTAGAAGGGTTCAAACTTTAGAGATATATTAGGACAAAGGTAAACCATCCAGACACTCAACAAATTAGGGTTTTGAAAGGTATGTACCTTGCAATTGTCATAACTTTTGATTGGAAGATCTATTTTTGGTGATTCAAAATTTGCGATAAAGAGGAAATACAGGAGAATTTTTATGAATCCTATGTGTTCTTCAAAAATTTACTTCACCACTTAAACCTTGAGAAATCTCATCTATGACTCATGAAGAAATGGAATACGTGCAATACCATGTATCCAAGTTGGAAAATAAAGTTATGGAAATAAGTAATACTATGAAGGATGATTTGTCACAATTGTAAGAATCAATAAAAGGGATATGAATGAAAATAAGAAAGAAACATATTCGAATATGGAATATATGGTTTTTGTTTTATTTTATAGAAGTAGTATATGGGAGGCTCAAAATTGATAATGTGTCTAAAGGAACTCATGAAAATAAATGTAGTATTTGTTAAATTTTTTTACTGAAGAGAAATAAAATTTTACTAGAAATAAAACAAAAACCATAAACACACAATGTTTATCCCGAAAAACCATGATTCATGGAAAAAATAGCTAACAAAATATTAAATTAATGTCCCTTTCCCAAACCCAACCAAGTTGACCAAGTAAGCCTTAATTGCTCACATCCTTGGCACCTTTATAATGGAATCTTTCCAAGCCTTTTAGAGGCTTAATTGTGTGCAATACACTAGAAAAAACCATGGGAAACCAAAACCATGTTCCTGAAACCATCTCTCCCGAGTAACTTTGACTCTTTCACTGAGTCATGTTTACCTAATAATCCCCCCTTAAAACTTGACTTGGGTTTCCCTTAACCAAATCTAGCCAAATTGGCCAAGTAAGTGTTAGGTCCATATACTACTAGTGTAACCCCTATTGTTATTAGTGCAACCCCCTTATTATATTGTTGTGCCCATGCAGTCTCCATATTGTTATTATTGTGCCCCATAGAAGCCCACTATTGTTATTGTTGTGCCCTTATATTAATATTGTTATGTCGGCTTCTGATTATATTACGACCCCTTAGACTCCTATATATAGAAAGGAGGTCTTGTCATTTGTATCATCCAAGAATTGTTCATTTGTGTAATGTAAAGGAGGTTTCCCCTTGAAGAGGTTGAATTCTAAGGCGTTGATCTATCTTTTCTATCATTTTGTGAGTTGGTTTCATAACATTTGGTATAAGAGCTTGGATTCTAGGGCTTCGCTGCTCCAAACAGGTCATCGTGGGATTTTCGCTATAATTTTTTTCTGCGACGTTTTAGAAGAGAAAAAAAATCCATTTGATCCGAAATCTCTCTAAATCTTGGGTCCGAATATCAGATATTGTATCGCTATATTTTAGGAGATATTATCGAAGGAATTTAGGGTTTTTACAGGATACCGAATTATATCTCAAATAGGTGACCTGGGGAAAATCGTCATAATTTTTTTTTGAGCATTAGATTGCAATTTCATAAGGATTTACAGAAAGAGGACGAACTATAGTTTTCTTTGTATCATTTTCAGATCCGAAGGTCAAAATAGTGACACGTGGCACTTCGTCCAAGTTCGCTCTTCTTAAAAGGTATATAATTAGGTCATCTTGAGAGATTATGCATAACTCTTTCTTGGAGAATCCAATTTCGATCAGATTAGTAGCATTGGAAAGAGGACGCATAGGGCTACCATAGGTCGCAATTGTAGAATTGGGAGATTTGAAATTACAGAGTTACAATCGTGTCAATACCGAGCTCCTAAAATCAAGAAAAGGTGATATGAAGAAGTTTGATGGCAAGGATCCGATAAATTGGATAGTACAGATGGAGCAATATTTTGATCTACATGAGGTTCAACTGTTACAAAAGGTATGTATGGAATCTTTATATTTAGAACCAAATTAATTTCTATGGTATAAATGGCTTTGGTCTCGTAAACCACTTGTCACGCGGTCAATTTTCATAGAGGAAATGATAGCACATTATGAAGATACAAAGAGAAACGCCTTCTTTAGCTAATTGATAAATATCAAACAAAAGGGTTGAATGATAGAGCACATTAAGGACTTTCAAAAATTGAATATAAGGGTAAATGATATTCCAGAGAAGAAAATGATTGATGTCTTCATAGGGACTTTAAAGGATAACATTCAACATGAGGTTCGTCTTCGGGAACCTGATTGATTGGAGAAGGCATTCAGGTTGGCAAGAAAAATCGAAAGCGAAATTATGGAAACAAGGAATCCCACCACTCACGACTATAATTATGGAAGTGTTTTTTTTCCTTGACTTCCAAACCTTTACAGGTTACACACAAAAATTGAGAAGAAAAAGAAAAAGGGCTTGTTACAATTTGTTTAGAAATACACTAAAGGTCATAAGTGTGCTAAGAAGAAATTATTTTACATAGATTATGAAGAGGAGGAAGAAAAGGATCAAGAAACATCAAAAGAAGAGGATATACACCATGAACCAACCCCAGAGAAAGAAGAAATGAATCCGACCATAATTTGTAAATAATTGACAAGAATTACCACTCCTCAAACTCTCAAGATAAAAGGACATGTCAAGAAGAAAAAGGTTCAAGAAGTGAAATATCACATCAAGAAAGAAGAAACGAATCTGACCATATCTTGTAATGCATTGGCCGGAATTACCACTCCTCAAACTATCAAGATAGAAGGACATATCAAGAAGAAAAATGTTCAAGAAGTGAAAGATCACATCTAGCATCAAGAAATGAGTTCGAGCATATCTTGTAATGCATTGGAAGAAATTACCACTCCTCAAACTCACAAGATAGAAGGACATATCAAGAAGAAAATGATTCATGCAGTGAAAGATCACATGGAGTAGCAATAACAAGTTCTCCAAATTTTAAAGGATAATGCCACTTTGGTGCAAAATCGAATGAAACAATAGTCATATTAACATCACAGTGAAATAAGTTTTAATGTAGGCAATTGGGTATTTTTACGAATACATCTCAAGAAAGATATTTATGTGAAGGAAATGTTAGCAATACTACATGCACTTAAGAAATGGTGACCTTACCTAATGAGAAGACACTTCAAGGTAAAAATGGATCATGATAGTCTTAAATACTTTTTAGAACAAATATTATCTCCCGAAAAGCAAAAAAAATGGGTCACAAATATGTTGGATTATGACTTTGAAATCGTCTAGAAAAAAGGGAAGCAAAATATTGTTGTAGACGCACTCTCAAGAAAGGATGAGGATGTGGAAGCATTATTTTGTGTTATTTCTATTATCCAACCAAATTGGATAAACTAGGCAAGGGATGAATGGAAGAATGATGAAGAAGTGTGGCCACTCATTCAAATGTTGCAGAAGAGCCCAGTTCAAATAATATTGCGAGAAATTGACGAGGAAGAAAAAATCATATCGGAACCTGAAGCAATCACAAAAACAAGAAATCGACATCAACAAAATCGATCAATTTCAGAGTATCTCTTCAAGTCGAAGAACTTACCCGATGAAGATTCCACATGGATGGATGATAACTTTATACAAAAGAATCCAGAACTGCTCAAGCGTTGAGGACAACACTTTTTGAAGGAGAGAGGCATGTTAGGTCCCTATACTACTAGTGTAACCCCTATTGTTTTATTGCAAACCCCTTATTATATTGTTGTGCCCATGTAGGTCTCCATATTGTTATTATTGTGCCCCATAGAAGCCCACTGTTGTTATTGTTGTGTCCTATATATTATTTTATGTTCGGCTCTGATTATTATTATGACCCTTAGACTCCTATATATAGAAATGAGGTCTGCATTTGTTATCATCCAAGAATTGTTCAATGTGTAATGTAAAAGGAGGTTTCCCCTCGAAGAGGCTGAATTCTAAGCATTGATCTATCTTTTCTATCTTTTTGTGAAGTTGGTTTCATAACATTTGGTATCAAAGCTTGGATTCTAGGCTTCGTTGCTCCAAACAGGTCATTGTGGGATTTTGATATAATTTAATTTCATTTAATTTCTTTTTATTTATTTATTTATTATTATTTATTATTTTTTATTTTTATTATTATTATTTCTTAATAATTAATTAATTATTATTTTTATTTTATTTATTTTTATTTTATTTTATTTATTTATTTTTATTTTTTTCAGAAGAGAAAAAGAAAACCCATTTGAGCTGAAATCTCTCTAAACCTTGGGTCCAAATTTCAGATCTTGTCTTGCTATATTTTAGGAGATATTATCCAAGGAATTCAGGGTTTTTATAGGATACCGAATTATATCTCAAACAGGTGACCTAAGGAAAATCGTCATAATTTTTTTTTTCCTGAGCACTAGATTGAAATTTCGTAAGAAGTTACAGAAAGAGGATGAACTATAGTTTTCTGTGTATCATTTTCAGATCCGAAGGTCAAAATAATAACACATGGCACTTCGTCCAAGTTTGCTCTTCTGAAAAGGTATATAATCAGGTCATCTTGGGAGATTGTGCATAACTCTTTCTTCGAGAATCCAATTTCGATCAGACTAGTGGCATTTGAAAGAGGACGCATAGGGCTACCATAGGTCATAATTGCAGAACTGGGAGATCTGAAATTACAGAGTTACAGTCATTTCAAGACCGAGCTCCTAAAATCAGGAAAAGGTGATGTGAGGAAGTTTGATGGCAAGGATCCGATAAATTGGATACTACAGATGGAGCAATATTTTCATCTACATGAGGTTCAACTGTTACAGAAGGTACATATGGCATCTTTATATTTAGAACCAAATCAATTTTTATGGTATAAATGGCTTTGTTCTCGTAAACCACTTGTCACATGATCAATTTTCACAGAGGAAATGATATATGAGGATACAAAGAGAAACACCTTCTTTAGTTAATTGATAAATCTAAATCAAAAGGGTTGAATGGTAGAGCACATTAAGGACTTTCAAAAATTAAATATAAGGGTAAATGGTATTCCAGAGAAGCAAAGAATTGATGTCTTCATAGGGACTTTAAAGGATAACATTCAACATGAGGTTCGTCTTTGGGAACCTGTTTCATTGGAGAAGGCATTTAGGTTGGCAAGAAAAATTGAAAGCAAAAATATGGAAACAAGGAATCCCACCACTCACAACTATAATTATGGAAGTGTTTTTTCTCCTAGCCTTCCACAACCTACAAGGTTTAAACCACAACAATTGGAAGAAAAAATAGAAAAATAGCTTTGTTACAATTGTGATAGAAAATACACTAAAGGTCATAAGTGTGTTGAGAAGAAATTATTTTACATAGATTATGAAGAGGAGGAAGAAAATGATCAAGAAACATCAACAAAAGAGGATATACACCATGAACTAACCCCAAAGAAAGAAGAAATGAATCCGACCATATATTGTAAAGCATTGACAAGAATTACCACTCCTCAAACTCTCAAGATAGAAGGACATATCAAGAAGAAAAAGATTCAAGAAGTGAAAGATCACATCAAGAAAGAAGAAACGAATTTGACCATATCTTGTAATGCATTGGCCGGAATTACCACTCCTCAAACTATCAAGATAGAAGGACATATCAAGAAGAAAAATGTTCAAGAAGTGAAAGATCACATCGAGCATCAAGAAATGAATCCGACCATATCTTGTAATGCATTGGAAGAAATTACCACTCATCAAACTCACAAGATAGAAGGACATATCAAGAAGAAAACGATTCAAGTAGTGAAAGATCACATCGAACATCAATAACAAGTTCTCCAAATTTTAAAGGATAAAGCCACTTTGGTGCCAAATCGAATGAAATAGTAGGCAGATCAACATCGCAGTGAAATAAGTTTTGATATAGGTGATTGAGTATTTTTACGGATACATCTTAAGAAAGCTATTTATGAGAAGGAAATGTTGGCAACACTACATGCACTTAGGAAATGACGACCTTACCTAATGGGAAGACACTTCAAGGTAAAAATGGATCATGATAGTCTTAAATACCTTTTAGAACAAAGATTTTCTCCCGAAAAACAGAAAAAATGGGTCACAAATATGTTAGGTTATGACTTTGAAATCAACTACAAAAAAGGGAAGAAAAATATTGTTGCAGACGCATTCTCAAGAAAGGATGAGGATGTGGAAGCATTATTTTGTGTTATTTCTATTATCCAACCAAATTGGATAAACGAAGAAAGGGATGAATGGAAAAATGATGAAGAAGTGTGGCCACTCATTCAAAAGTTGCAGAAGATCCCAATTCAAATAATATTGCGAGAACTTGATGAGGAAGGAAAAATCATATTGGAACCTGAAGCAGTCACAGAAACAAGAAACCAACAGCTACGAAATCGATCAATTTTAGAGTATCTCTTCAAGTCAAAGAAATTACCTGATGAAGATTCCACATGGATGGATGATAAATTTATACAAAAGAATCCATAACTACTCAAGCGTTGAGGACAACACTTTTTGAAGGAGAAGGGCATGTTAGGTCCCTATACTACTAGTGTAACCCCTATTGTTATTAGTGCAACCCCCTTATTATATTGTT
>APFE030260504.1:131989-143353 GCA_000404065.3 Pinus taeda | reverse complement strand
ACTCCTCAAACTATCAAGATAGAAGGACATATCAAGAAGAAAAATGTTCAAGAAGTGAAAGATCACATCGAGCATCAAGAAATGAATCCAACCATATCTTGTAATGCATTGGAAGAAATTACCTCTCCTCAAAATCACAAGATAGAAGGACATATTAAGAAGAAAATAATTCAAGCAGTGAAAGATCACATCGAGAATCAATAACAAGTTCTCCAACTTTTAAAGGACAAAGCCACTTTGGTGCAAAATCGAATGAAATAGCAGGCAGATCAACATCGTAGAGAAATAAGTTTTGATGTAGGTTATTGGGTATTTTTACGAATACATCTCAAGAAATATATTTATGAGAAGGAAATGTTGGCAATACTACATGCACTTAAGAAATGGCGACCTTACCTAATGGGAAGACACTTCAAGGTAAAAATGGATCATGATAGTCTTAAATACTTTTTAGAACAAAGAATATCTCCCAAAAAACAGAAAAAATGGGTCACAAATATGTTGGGTTATGACTTTGAAATCATATACAAAGAAGGGAAGCAAAATATTGTTGCAGACACACTCTCAAGAAAGGATGAGGATGTGGAAGCATTATTTTGTGTTATTTCTATTATCCAACCAGATTGGATAAATGAAGCAAGGGATGAATGGAAGAATGATGAAGAAGTGTGGCCACTCATTCAAAAGTTGCAGAAGAGCCTAGTTCAAATAATATTGCGAGAAGTTGACGAGGAAGGAAAAACCATATTGGAACCTGAAGCAATCACAGAAACAAGAAATCGACAACTACAAAATTGATCAATTTCAGAGTATCTCTTCAAGTCGAAGAACTTACCCGATGAAGATTCCACATAATTGGATGATAACTTTATACAAAAGAATCCAAAACTACTCAAGTGTTGAGGACAACACTTTTTGAAGGAGAGGGGCATGTTGGGTGCCTATACTACTAGTGTAACCCCTATTGTTATTAGTGAAACCCCCTTATTATATTGTTATGCCCATGTAGTCTCCATATTGTTATCATTGTGCCCCATAGAAGCTCACTATTGTTATTGTTGTGCCCTTATATTATTATTTTTATGTTGGATCTAATTATATTATGACCCCTTAGACTCCTACATATAAAAAGGAGGTCTTGTCATTTGTATCATCCAAGAATTGTTCATTTGTGTAATGTAAAGGAGGTTGCCCCCTCGAAGAGGCTGAATTCTAAGGCGTTGATCTATCTTTTCTATCTTTTTGTGAGCTAGTTTCATAACAGTAAGCCAACACCACGCACCTTCAAGTCCTAACCCCCCTAAAAGTTTATATATCCAGGGTATCTGATAATTCAACATGTCCCCCTATCACCTAGGTGTAAGTCTATAATTTACTGGTAATTTCCAAAGGGTGCACATGCCTTACTAGGTTTTATAGTCTTATTCCCTTTTATTCATAAAATAATTTCAAATCCATTATAATGATTTTTTTATTTTCGATTATTTACGACACATACAAAACATCTCTTGCTTCCATAGGTTACCCATTTCACCACTAAAATTATACAATCTTAAGTAACCAAACCATGATAATTCATCTCATTGAAGCATTCCATCAAACACTTTGTGTGTATCCTTGAAATAAGTGTAGTCTCACTAGGAGGCTTGTCATGGGTTTCCTTACACACCTCCTTGCACATATCCATGGATCTTGTTGTTCTATTGAACTACCATAATGCAACTTCTATAACTACTCTCCCTATTGACCTACACAGTTCATAGTTTTTAAGTCATGAGCTTATGTATAATGGTTGAGATTTAGATCATCATGGATCTAAGCCATGTCACACAAGATTTGAATCCTTAACATGCAATTTCATGGGATTAAGTAATCCCAAAAATATAGAAGACCTTCCAGTTTACTTACAATGGCCCTTTGCAATATAAATGGATTTTCGTGGCTGCTTTGATGTTGAGAAAACCAGCACCTTGCATCTAATTTAGCCCTTGAGGTCATTCAAGAGATCATGAACATCAAATTGATTTAATACCTTGAATTACTCCTCCAATAAAAGGCCTTATAGACATCCTAATCAGTAATAAGGGATATTCATAAAATGGTACAAGGCATGCTAGATTCAATTATTATTCAATATAGCAGGAGTTCATTTTCAACTCCAATAGTCATAGTGAGAAAAAAAGATATTTCTTGTAGGATATATCCTAATTATAAATATCTAAACAAAATCATCTTTAAGGATAAATTCTACTGATGAGCTATTAGATGAACTTCACAAAGTGTCTTATTTTACAAAGCTTGATTCAAAATCATGATACCACCAAATCAAATTAAGAAAAGAAGACATTCCCAAAACAACTTTTAGAACATATGAAGGGCATTATGAGTTCTTGGTTATCCCTTTTGGTTTACTAACTCTCCTTGTACTTTTCAAAGCCTTATGAACAAATTTTTTGGACCCCATCTTAGAAAATTTGTGATGGCTTTCTTTGATGATATTCTTATTTGTAGAAAATCATGGGACAAGTACATTAAACATATGGATAAAGGT
The DNA here is from genome assembly GCA_000404065.3 of Pinus taeda. Lineage (NCBI taxonomy): Eukaryota > Viridiplantae > Streptophyta > Pinopsida > Pinales > Pinaceae > Pinus > Pinus taeda. The sequence continues at coordinate 140,802 of APFE030260504.1, read as the reverse complement.
CTATAAATTCTTGAGAACAATCAGTTATATGCAAAATATCCAAATGTTCTTTTGGGAAAATAAGTAGAGCATTTGGGTCATTTTTTCAAAGGATGGAGTTAAAGTGGACCCTCAAAAGATTTAAGCTATTACAAAATGACCTATTCCTAAGTACATCAAGAGTCTTTGAGGATTTTTGAGACTTAAAAAGTATTATCAAAAATTTATTAAGAATTATCCACACATAGTAGGCCCACTCACATCTCTCTTCAAGAAAAAATCATTTGTATGGAATGATGAGGCTACTTTGGAATTGTCTCTCTTAAAGGATGCAATGTCTTCTACATTAGTATTGGCAACACTTGATGTTGGTAAAAAATTCATGTTGGAATGTGATGTATTAGGACAAGGAATTGGAATAGTTTGATGCAAGAATTGAGGCCATTCGATTTTGAAATCAAACAATTCAAGGGAAAGTATTTGGTGAAATTAACATATGAAAAAGAAATGGATGCAATTCCACATTTAATAAAAAAATGGTGACAATATCTCATTGGGAGACACTATAAAGTCAATAAAGACCATGATAACCTAAAGTACTTTTTGAGCAAAGATTGTCATTAGAAGAGTAATAAAAATGGGTAGGAAAAATGCAAGGATTTTATTTTGAAATAATATACAAATAGGGGAAGGATAATGTGGTAGCAGATGATCTTTCTAGAATAGAAGAAGCCTCAAGTTTATATTCTATCACATCTTCTATTTTGGTATGGATGGAAGAATCTTGCCATGAATGACAAAATGACAACATTACTAAATAAAAGTTACAATGTATATAGGATGGAATGAACTCTATGGAACATTTTCCATAGAGAATAGAACGAAGATATATTTTGGTACAAGGGTATAATATTTTTATGCCCTCAATCAAATTTGAAGTGACAAATACAAGGGAGTCACATGACTCTTTGATGGTAGGACACGCAAACTTTCTTAAAACATATCAAAAGATCATTTTGTTTGGGAAGGAATGAAGAAAAATATTCAAAATTTTGTAAAAGAATGCCATGCTTTCCAAATAAATAAAGCAGAGAAATAAAAAAGAGATACTTAATCAAAGATATCAAGAGATATCAATAATTCATTACATAGTTACCAAAATATGAATGTAAAGATTTCATTTTATGGGTTTTCATAGACTCACAAAATATGCACATTTTTGCAATATTCAAATTACATACACCACAAGCAAAGTGGCGTAAGTGTTCATGAAGGAAATTCATAGACTTCATGGTCTTCCCAAGGTAATATTAAGTGACAAAGATTCATAAGAAATTTTTGGAAATAATTATGGAAGATGAGTGGAAAAACAGTGGTGATGAGTTTATCATATCATCCACAAATACATGGTAAAAACTATTAGTTAACAAATATTTACAATGTTATCTATGATGTTATTCTTTAGATTACTAAGCAATCTCAATGGATGAAGTGGCTTGCTTTGGCTGATTACTGGCATAATACTAACTATTATTCATTGGGATGTTCCCAAATTTTGTGTATGAAAAAATCATTTACGAGTTTTGCAACATTTTGGAATTATTAAAAAAAGGGGAATATCATTTTGTAAGAGGAGAGAAATTATTATTTTAATGGGATGATGGCAAAATAATATTGTATTGGAGGAGGAAGGAACAATATGATTTTAATGGGAAATGGTGGCAAATAATATTTATTGGAGAATGGAGGAAAAATATTATTTTATTGGAGAATGGCGGGAAAATAATATTTATTGAAAAAAGAGGCAAATTATTATTTTATTCAAAATGGCAGCAAAAGTCTCATAGTGGAAATTGGGCCCCACCAATAAAATAATAAGAAAAAAGAGGATATAGAAGCTAGAGAGACCCTCCATGAAAATTATAAAAAGAAAGGGAACTCAATTGTAAATCATTTATTCTATTTATCTCATTGACAATTGAAATGAGCTCAAGCTAGCTCAAAATTTTCAAGTGAAACTCAAGCTAATTTGGGTGGCTAGTTAGCTATTTGGGGAAGATTAACTCATCTTCCACTAGAGCTTATTGTAAAGATCTAATCATCCCGATTAACATAGGGCTATTTGCTAAATTTGTGGAGGGTCTAGCTGTTCCAAATCAAGGAGAAAAGCTAGTTTATTAATCCCATTTATCTAGAGATATCAAGGTACCAAGGAAGAAATTACACTAAGGGTTTGCATGGCAAAATTCTGAAACATCTATCTGAGCAGAAATATATCAAGTATCCCTTCAGATCACAAGCTATGCCAATGCAAACAAAATTTCCAAAATTAGATTAAGAAAGGAAGTTGATTCTTGAACTAGAAAAATTTATGGATCAACATTCTCTATCTCTTCAAAATAGAACTATTATGGAGTACCTAATCAAGTGGAAGAATATGCCTCTAGAAGAAGCTACATGGGAAAATGAGCAATTCATGAAGAAACACTTTTAATTACAAGCTTTCAAGGAAAACTTTTTTGAATGAAGGGGTCTATATTAAGGCCCTAATACAAATCCATTATTAATTTATTTGCTATGTTGGGAGGCCGACTATATATATATATATAATCTAAAAAATGATAATAAGACAATAATTACAATGGAGATTTTCCCTTCAAAGTTGATTGTAATTATTGGATTCTTATATATATATATATATCATCTAAAAAATGATAATAAGCCAATAATTACAATGGAAGTTTCCCCTTCAAAGTGGATTGTAATTATTGGCTTATCATTTTTTAGGTCCTTGACTCATAACAAGAAATAACCTTCTTCCCCGGATGCGGGTGACGCTCAGTTATTTATTGAACACCATGCAGATTTATGAGCCCAGGTACTGCCACCTGCAAAGCAGCGTGGCATCCCAGATCTCAATCACTCGCAGAAGGAATGTTTTTATGGTTGCAGGACAGGGCAGGCCGGTGGCATTAATGAAGGACGCACTTCAAAGCTGCCTGTTAATGGTTATATACATGGCGATTTCCTATGTTCATTCCACCTCTAGCGTTCAGATATCTGGTTCTAGGCTCTGTTTACAGTTATGGTGTGAGGATAAGCAAGACCCTGTCTTCAGAGGCAAGATTCAGGCTTGCTCGGGTTTGTTCTGGCAGCATTTCGAGTTCACCTGCACTCTCCACAGGGGGATTAGTTCAGTAACTCGGGGTAAGTTGTCTGAGACCTGTGATATCTATATTGTCTGTGCTGTCTCTCCGTCTCGTGTTTTAACTATTTGTGCTTACGGGCCTCTGGTTCAATTGGGCCATTCCCTTGGTTCTAGGCCTCGTTTCTTTGATTTCACTGTGTCTGTTCCTTTGATTGGTAAAATGAAGCACCATGGGAAGAGGATTCACTCGGGGGACCGCCTTGGTAGTGGCAAGCGGCCTTCTGTCAGCCATCGAGTAAACCCAGCCCATTCGCCCATCAACCTCTCCTCCTCTCTTGAGGATCTGCCCCCCTGGAGTCCTCCTCGCAAACCTGTTCCCAATAACGCCTTTCAAACTATGCATTTTAAGTTTCAGAGTAATTTGAATCGACCTTTGATTTATGCTCATATAACCATTCTTATGTCAGAAGAAGAAAACCAAGTCACCCCTTTGTCCTACATTGTGCCCAACCCCTCTCACAGCAGTGAGCGCTCCACAGACGAGGAAATTCAGGGTATTAAGCAGGAGATTGAGCCTGGTCAGAAGGATATTCTGCCCCCTGATATCCCTCCTCTGGATGACAATGGCCCAATTGAAGTGGAAAGAGACGTAGGAATCGCCGACTTCGATAAGGCGACGGATGGCAAGGAGCATCTCAGCATAGGTGGTGCGTGTCAGGATGCTGAGGAGACTCATGGGGAGGCAGCGGAAGACGATTGACATGGGATACAATTTGCCTCTTTTTGTTCTTTGGTGGGTGCTCAGATGGAAATCTCCAGACATTTTGCTCTCGGTTCAGCTTGACAGTATCAACCTCAGGTTTTGGCTTCCCTTTGACGAAGCGTCCGACCTCCTCCCGGACATTTGCTATCAGTTTTGCTTATCTGTTTCTCTCTCTGTCTATCAGCCTATGTCTAATTGTAATGCCAATTTGGTTGGCTGTATGTCAATGTTTTCCCCAGTTTCTCACAGTTATGGGGCAGTGCTGTAATGTTGATGGCTCTCGGGTTCTTTCCCCTGTAGCCTCAATTCCATGTAAAAATATTTTGAATTTCAATTAATAGAATTTAGTTGAAAAAAAAAAAAACTTCTTTGATTTCAGAGAAAATTTGACTACTTCTTCCATCTTTTAAACAACAAAGGACTCCACAAGTAGATTAAGAGGGAGTGTATTAAACTTAACAAAATCTTGAGATTCTATAATACTAGATATTGCCTGCAATGTTTCTTCTTTGCTAAGGATAGAGTATACCAATCCAAGCCAAGCCCCTAAACCTACTCATCATATTTCCCCAACACCAAAATTTTGAGCCATAATCAAGGGTATATAAAGGTTCTCGATTTAGAAGTTGACCTCCACTTTCTCTCCCATCTCAAAAACATTTCCCTTTAGGACACTGATTAGGACATGAAATTCTTAACCTCATTCACCAAGATCTTCCCTTTTGATTCAATTCATAGGTTCACCCTCCCTACCATAATCTTCAGCTGCACTCTCCTTCTTCCGCTAAACCTTTTTGAGAAAAACCTTGTCACAATCCTTGTGCATGTGGGCATAGGTAAGGAAACTTATGCATATAAATGGGGTGTTTTGATAATCAATAATCAAGGAAAAATTTTGAGCACCCATTACAAAATCCAATAAGTCATAAAGACCAAGATTGACATCTATCTCGATTGACAATCTCCCCATAGACCTAGCATTATTGGTAAAAAAGCTACGATCAATTAGAACTGTTTTACTAAGTGAAATCCCAATAATTGTAAGAACTTGTACTATTCATAACTCTAATGTGAGGCATGAAAATTCACGTATAGTTTAGTTTTTTCCTTAATCTCATCTTTGGCATCAAATAAAGTATGCCATGGATTCATGGGTAGGAAAGAACTATCCATGAACCATGATCCTTTACGAATTAATAAATTCTTTCCCTCATAATCAAATAAGAGTCCCAACCATCCATGAGAGATATCATGAAATGACAAATTGTAACCAAGAATGGGAACCCATGCCTATTATTTCCAACTTCCAAGCTATTCTAAAGTCACCCTTTGAACTAAGAATTTTCTTACCAAATCCTTTCCTGACAAATTAAGAATTCGATTTAATCCCATGTCTTTGTTTACAACCAATGAGACCCCAATACCTTGACTCTTCACCACCTTCCAATAGTTCTTTCCTTCACTTCCTTCACCCTCAACTCTCCTTGCAAATGTTGCAATTCCAACTGCCCACCAATAAAACCACCATCTCCCACCTTTAAAATTGTTGGATTATGATTCAATTGGGGTGGTGGGGAGGCACAATAAGTATAACAATTAGTTTAAAAATTTAAAACAATTCAAACCAGATAAACATCAATTGCACAAGATCCACATGAAAACCCTTAAGGGAGAAAACCACAAAACTTATTTATATTATTATTCTGGTAGGCACCAATCTGCTATTACATCAACTTATTGGCACCAACCTACTATTACATCAACTCATTGGCATCAACCAGAAGGAGACACTAATCCCTTAATTTATAGGCACCAACCTAAAGGAGACATCAATAACATGATTTACAGGGACCAAATTGAAGTAGATACCAATCCCCTAATTTCAAATAATTATGAGTCCTATTCTACCATTTTCTTCACAATTATGTACATAACCCTAACTTTGATCTTCACAATTCTGCACACTGTCCTCTGCTTTATACTTTGCAACTCTACCACTACACATTTTTCATCATAGGGTTGATCTTCTACATAGATTAAACATTGCTCCTCTCACTTGCTACAACACTCATTTTCACTTAAGCATTCATCCTTATTTTGTGCACTTCAAATAGCAAATTTTTACTTAACCATGGACTTTCCTCATCCTCATCTGTAACGAACCTAATTTCCACCTCTTAACACCTAATTTTTATTTTATTTTTTATTTTTTTATTTTGGGTAATAACATACCCGAATATCTAAGGAATTTACTCATACCTATCTCGATCATTCCACTATAGAGGCAAAGTCACATTTTAGTGCATTAACCGACCTTCCTTAAGTGGTCATAGTAAGCAATGTATTACTAATATCACAACATCACAACATTAATGCATTTTCCCATTTACACATTTATTTAACATATTAATTTTATTATTTATATGCATATGTTGAATGTCATAAATACAACATATCACATTTGATCTCTAAACAATAAATATAATAAACATTCTCATGTCGATTCTCTAAGACTTGATAACCATAGGTCTATTCGACATTGGATATAACATATAGATTTAGATTTATGTACAATGATTATAACCATAAACCTATGACAACTCTGGAGATCTATTACCCGTAGGTCTGTTCAACATTTAACACGGTAATAAATATTAAGGTTCTACTCGTTTGATGTCATAAAGGTGTCTATTTATGACCTGTGGTCCTGGGAATTCACACAACACCTGTGCCTGCATTTTTATTTAATTTCTACAAGACCTTGGCCGTACACACATAACGTGGCACACACCTCCATATTTATTTTTGTGTTATTCGGGAATTGATCAATGCTCCAGATGTTACCTTTCTAAGATCCACGGTTCTAGATATTTTCACTAACCCCTAAGCATCGCCTTTACTCTACCCTCCCAATTCAAACCATTTCTCTGCTATTTTCATTCTGGTCAGTTTTCATGGAAGCCCTAGAAGTAAGAGGGTTTTGTCCCCTTCACCTCTATCACTTTGAGGAAGAAGGTCGTTGACCCTTTACCTCGGCCCACCTGTAGATAAATATGGGTGTTAAGGTATGCGACCCATAGGGTGTTGGAACCATGCGAACAACAAACCTCTACATTAGCAAGTTCCTCTATCACTGATGAAATCACCATTTTGAGGGAGTATCTTGTCTGAAATTAGGTAGTTCATAGTTTTATTATTATTATTATTATTTATTTTTATTTGTTTTATTTTATTTATTTGTTTTTATTTTATTTTTATTTATTTATTTTTATTATTATTTTATTATTTATTTATTTTATTTTTATTTTATTTATTTATTTATTTTATTTTATATTATTTTTTATTTTAATTTTTATTTATTTATTTTATTTTATTTATTTATTTTATTTTATTTTTATTTATTTATTATTTATTTATTTTTTTCTGTATATTTTTAATGAACTTCACCCTTCCATTAGAGTAGGGGACTATATCAGTCTTCTTCCTTCATGCTACCTTTGGGTAAGGATCTGTTCTGACCCAGGTAGGTCCTTATGATACAGTTTGGTTAACATTTCTTTTTTTATTTACCAATTTCCTTGCGTTTATACTCGTCTTCTACTTCCCCTGACATACTATCATTTACCCTAAACTATTCAAACAGGTTTGGGTTCTGGCATCCAACTTTTGTGTCCTTCACAGGTAATCAGTTTCCCATTTTATTATTAGCTATGGTGTGTTTAAAGTTTAGCATTATATTACATATGACACTAATTCCTATGGTTTCTTCTCACGCAGGTAATCCTAATCTCAGAAGTCCCCAAGATACCTGTGCGCTGGCTGCTGGCATTTAACCCTCACACATTTTTCCATTGCACAGGTTGGTCTTCTCCGCTTAGCTAAGACTCTCCTTGCAGATTTTAACCCGTTTTCGTTCATTCTGTGGATGGCAGACTTCAAGGTGGTCAGGACCCATGCAAGTCGTTTTGGGCTCTTAACTTCCACCATCATGAATCTTTAGTTTCTTTTCTTCGTCTTGAATTCTGTTAACCCTTGGCTGAAGGATTCAACGATTTAATAAGACATTTGTATATGACTATTCAAGGAAAGCACATAGATGCTCATACTCTATTTTAGGTCTCTATGTATCTTGAAAATCCTCATGAATCTTTAATACACTTGAGTCTATGTTGATTTATATATGTTAGTTATTTCAATTCTGTTTATGTTATGACTGGAGCATGTGATTTCCATTTGGGAGATAATCGTTATACCATATTTTCCTGATAGGATACGATCTCGTATATATACTCCGTTCTGTTGTTTTCTGTTTTGTTTTATGATTGTCATTCCATATCTAGAAATTAAAACAACTTCAATATTTTACTTATCATTTAAAAGGTCTACAACATATCATGTGCTATCATTTCGTCTAGGAATATCTGCATTGGTTTTTATGATCTGAGGCTCTCACCACATATACATGTTTGAGGAAAGGCTCAGAATTATCGTTTCAAATTTCCTTATTTATTTGATTTGATGAGTAAAAAAATTCCTGTGTATAAATGTTGATATCGTATACCTTTATTTACCCTATGATCACTGGCCCGATTCTCCTAACCTTCAGAGAATTTGGCATATATATTTCTCCGAGGATTGTACCCACGATTTCTGGTTGGGGGCGAGATTTCGGCTCGGAGTCTTCTCGACTCTAAGACGTTATCTACCCTCACTTCATGGCACATTAATTTGTTTACAGGATGATACTAAATTAGTTGTCCCTGTATTTCAATTTCTTTTTTTCTATATATCACTTCTATGGATAGCTCCGCTGACCAACGAGTACATAATATTCAATTCTTATTTCCGATACTTATTAATTCCTTCTCATAGGATGCACATGTATTAAGAATTATTATAGTACCCCCCCACCTGCCCCTCCCC
>APFE030260504.1:72265-131794 GCA_000404065.3 Pinus taeda | reverse complement strand
CCCCCATTTTACTTAACCTGCATCCATTGTATTGATAATCTTCCACGCTAACTAAAAAGAATTTTCTCCTATAAGATCAATATTAACACAGGCTAATATAAGGTATACAAACCTCAATAGTTTATTTTAGTGATATTCAATCATCCATTACAATTTGGTAACCTCAATAAGTATACAACTAAAGTGCCTCTGTAACTATCAATTCATGAAACATGTTTATCCATTTATCTAACATATCTATACCTCTGATTATATCTTCTACCAAGAGGAATTACAAATCTTCATCATGCATTGAGCTATTCTTAAATGGATTTTCATTTTTTTATTTATATAACTTGATAGGTAAGTAATTCTACATATATATAATAATATTAAACATAATATATTAAGGAGAATACTAAAACATATGCTGCTAGTAATATCGCCTACCGAATATGATAAATAACAATCTTTCCATTACAAGAAATAATCATCAGTCTCTATATGAATAAAACATGTGATTTATAAATCCAACACATTAATCCTAATGTGTATCGAATCCAATTTCTAAAGGCATAGTAAGAAATTTCCGACCAGAATTATTATACTCGGAAAATCACTGGCTGACTTCACGAGACCTCTCATCCATGAATCCTCTGATTCCCCCTGAGCTATGACAACTTGCCTTCTGCATGAGTAACCTCTACTCTACTTTGATAATTCATATTTAACATCATCTTGTTCATAGATTTTTCCTGTGCAATGTCCTGCCCTCAAGGGTTCTGTTTCCCCTTAGCGTAGGCTTTTTCCATGTTTTTCTTTTCCTTAAAACTAAAAGCCTTCTTTTCCACTTGCAGTGCTTTTATTACCGATCTTTATCTCCCACCGGATTAACACATTTATATATATTACTATATATAATTTGCTTTAGGAAAGAAATCGTGGCGAATCTGATACCTCTCAGATTTTGGCAAGTTTCATCCTTTTTTCTGGGGTCAACCCATGAATTTCCAAAATTCATATTATCATATTAACAATCTATATTAATCAAAATATAAAAATTTAGACACTTATTGTTATCATCTACTAGCATATGTTCTTTTTGCAGTTATTCCATAACGTTTCAAGTTCATGAAAATGGGAGATATTACATCACCCCCCCCTTAAAATTAACATTGTCCTCGGTGTTATTATTCAGTTTGAAAACAATTCAGGGTAGGCAGCCCTTATAACCTCTTCATTTTCCCAAGTCGCCTCCTCAGGAGTAAAGTGTCGCCACTGTACTTTAACCTGAGATATGACCCGATTCCGTAGTACGGTTTCCCTCTGCTCCAACACGTGGAGTGGTTTGAGCAAGAAATCTCCTTCGGGCTCCACTTTTAAAATATGCCAATCAATTACATGAGCGTTGTCATGTACGTATTTTTTTAATAATGATACATGAAAGACATTATTCACTTTAATATGTGTTGGTAGAGCTAATTGATAAGCTACTTGACCTATTCGATCTAACACTTCGAATGGTACACAGTATCGTGGTGCTAATTTAGCACAGTTGCCAGTACTCAAGGTACTCTTGCAAGGTCTAACCCTTAAATACACATGTTCTCCAATTTGACATTCCTTAAAACTTCTTTTTTTATCTGCATAGCTTTTATGTTTGTCTTGAGTTGTCTGGATATTTTGTTGAATTATTTTCACCATCTCTTCCATTTCACTCAACAGTTCAGGTCCAAGAATCAACTTATCCTCTGGTTGACTTCAATTGAGAGGAGTATGGCATTTTCTGCCATATAGAGCCTCAAATGGGCTCATCTTGATGGAAGCTTGGTTGTTGTTTTTATAAGAAAACTCGACTAAATGTATATAGTATTTCCATTTTGTGGGTCTATCCATCACATACATTCGTAGAAGATCCTCTAGGACTTGATTTGTTCTCTCAGTTTGTCCATCTGTCTCTGGGTCATATGCTGTACTAAAATTCAGTTTGGTAGCAAAATTCCCAAATAGGGATTTCCAAAATTTCGAAGTGAATTTGGCGTCCCGATCTGATACAATCGTTTTTGATATGCCAAGTAATCTGAATATATATTTCATAAAGATATTTGCTATTTGTGCTGTCCCAAAAGTCGACTGTATGGGAATGAAGTGGGTTGCCTTGGTTAGCATATCTACTACCACCATAATGGAATCATGCTGATACCGGGTTCTTGGTAGTCCAGTAATGAAGTCCATGGAAATCATTTCCCATCTCCACTCTGGAATAGATAGTGAATTTAGCAACCCTGCTGGATGCTGGTGTTCTATTTTGACTTGTTGACATTGCAGACACTTCGCCAAATAATCCGCTACCTCCTTTTTCATTCCAGCCCAGTAGAATTGTTTCCTTAATGCAATTATGATTTTTTGGTATCCCAAATGACTTGCATACGATTCTTTATGTTTTTCATCCAATATTAATCGTCTGAGGCGTGTGCTATTTGGAATCACCCATCTACCTCGGTAGGTGATTAATCCCTTTGAGTTGATCACATACCTTGTTGTCCTACCTTGCTATATCTGTTTGTGCAATTCTTGGTATTAGGGGTCATGTTGTCCTGCCAACCTCACTTGCTCCTCAAAATCTATTTTCACTCCCACTCCTATTTGTGTGACTTTAGCATGGGCATGCCGACTTAACGCATCATCGATTTTATTCTCCTTTCCCTTGATATGTTTAATTTCAAATTCAAATTCGCTGAGAAAGGCGAGCCATCTTTCCTGTCTTGCATTCACATCAGCTTGACTAAAAAAGTATTTAAGACTGATGTGGTCAGTTATTAAGACAAACTTTTTACCCATCAAATAATGTCTCCACATTTTTAACCCATGGATTACTGCTGCCAACTCCAGATCATACACAACATAATTTTGTTCATGTTTTTTTCAATGTACGGGACTCATAAGCTATCACATCATCATTTTGTAGCAATACCCCTCTTAGACCCTCAAGGCACACATCTGTGCATACCACAAATTCCTGTTCTGGATCTGCAATTTGTAACACTGGAGCTGTGGTCAGCATTCTATTTAGTTCATTAAAACTTTCCTGACACTTTTCGGTCCATTCAAACTTTGTTCCTTTTTTTGTAATGAGGTGATGGGGTATGCTAATCTAGAGAAATTTTTCACAAATCTACGATAGTATCCTGCAATCCCCATAAAAGAACGAACTGTAGAAACATCCTTTGGTACTAGCCTTTCCAAAATCGCTGAGATATTTTCTAGATCTACTGATAATCCTTCCTTGGATATGACATGTCCTAGGTACTGTATCTTGTTTTTGAAAAATTCACACTTGCTGCTCTTGGCGTACAATTTATTCTTCCTTAAGGTTTGCAGTACCATTCTTAAATGTTCTTGGTGTTCCTCCTGATTTTTGGAGTATACCAAGATGTCATCTATAGAAACCAATACAAAGTGATCCAAGTATTGGTGTAACACATTGTTCATAAGACACATGAATGTCGTTGGAGCATTGGTGAGACCAAAAGGTAACACCATGAACTCATAGTGACCATAACATGTTCTGAAAGACGTTTTATGTATATCTTCTTCCGTAATCCGTAATTGATGATACCCCGTCCAAAGATCAATTTTTGAAAAAACTGAGGCCTCTTTGACTTGATCAAACAGGTCATCTATTCTTGGTAAGGGATATCGGTTTTTTATGGTTAATTTTTTCAAATGACGCTAATATATACACATTCGGTATATACCATCTTTCTTTTTTAGAAAAAGGACCGACGCCCCCAAGGAGATATGCTGGGTCTGATATATCCCTTGTGCAATAACTCTTGTAATTGCATTCTTAACTCTAATAATTCGGGAGTGCTCATGCAGTAAGGAGTCCTAGAAACCAGAACAGCCCCAAGTACCAAGTTTATTGTGAAATCTGTATCCCGAAACGAGGGCAGTCCTAGAATTTCTTCTGGAAAAACATCCAGATATTACTTAATGACTCGGATCATTTCTAACCTATCTGACTCGAATTTATGAAGGTTGTCCTCCACCTGTACCAAATACAGTTGACAACCTTTCCTGGCACTTCTTTTCAACTGTAAGGCGGAAATTTTGTCTGACCATCAATGGTTTTTCTTTTCCCTTAATGACCATCATAACCCCATTAGTTCCTAAATAGGTCACTGTTTTCTCCAGATAGTTTATAACAGCAGCTTGCTGTTCTAACCAATCCATTCCCACTAGTATGTCACATGAACCAAGTGGAAGGAGGTTCAATTCTATTGTCGAAAAATAACCATTAAGATCAACAAGGCACTGTTTCACATACTGTGTAAGTTTTCTCTTAGTACCCGTGGCTAATTGTACTAGCCATGCATTCCTAAATTTTTCTTTTTTTAATCTACATCTCTCTATAGTTTGAGGGTTAACATAGCTTAAAGTAGCTCCAGGATCTATTAAAATGGACACAGTATGGTTTGAGATTTTACCTTCTATTTCTAACATAGTAGATTGATGATCCACTTGTCGATTTTCCAGGGCAGCGTTGATCCTTGGCATGCTTCTTGCAATATCATTTACTGTGGTAGCCTCGCGTACTGTATGTATGTTATGCATTGATCAAGAGTTATGTGGGCAATCTCTCATCATATGAGGTCCCCCACACCCCCATCATCTTAATGGTTCTTTGGCGGTGTCATTCTTTTTGCTGTTCTGTTCTGTCAGTCTTGAACCCGTGTGAGACTGTGCTAGTAGTAGTGTTTTTTTCTCTGTTTCCTTTCCTCTTTCATTGATCTCTCCCAAATTTTTTCAAATAAAGTGGTTTTTGCTTCTTCATTCCTCCACCTGTTCTTCCCCCATCCTTATTCTTCCATAGTTTGCCAGCTTCACTTTTCATTTTAAGCTGTTGATGGCATAGCCTTGATTTTCTGATTACTTCGTCCATAGTTTTTAGGTTATCAAACTCGATTCCTTCCTTGTAAGGGATCGGGAAACAGTTCAGAAAGCACTGAATTTTTGCTTTCTCTTCCTTTAGATAAGGCACACAACGCAAAAAATTGGTAAATTTGTTTACAAATTCTTCCATAGTTAGTTTCCCCAATTTTAGCTCATGAAATTCCTTAACCTTATCATCATAATATCTTTCACTTAGGAATCTGGCCTTGAATTGCTGCTGAAATTCTTCCCACGACACTGTTTTTTTCCAGTGCTTGGACACTCTTTCGCTCCTCCCACCACAGAGTAGCTTTGCCCTGCAATTGATGAATTTGCAATTGCGCCTTCAGGTTGCTTTCATATTCGTATACCTAGAAGTATTTTATCATATTTAGCAGCCATGCCTCCACATCTTCCTCTTTTTCGCCATCAAACACTGGTGGTTTCATTTTTCTAAAATATCCTTGTAATTCAGCGTTCCTTCATTTCTTGTGTGTTTTTGACAATCCAGGATCAGTTTCTTCTTCGCTCCTCGACTTGTCAGATCCTATGTTCCCTGTACCTTCTTGATTTACACTCTTATGGTTGGACTTCTCTGTCCATTCTCAGATGAGCTTCTCCTGATCCTCGTTGGCCTTCAACAATTTCTGGTTATTGTCACGGAGTTGAACCATCTCCGTGTGTAGTGTCTTTACCATCTCTACTAACTAAGAGTTCATGGAAGCAGCACTGCCAACCTTGCCTAGCTCGACGTATAATTCCTCATTTCCAGCATTTGGTGGCAAAGACCCTTCCATTGTCGTTAAATTTTTATACCTGCAACAACATTCATTGTTTAGATAGATATAGGCAATTTAACACACTCTTACTTAATATTTTATTTCTTTTGTACAGTTCATTTTAACATGGCTATCCCCATACAAGCTCAACATAGAACTATGCTCCAATACCATTTGTAGAACCTAATTTCCACCTCTTAACACATTAATGTTTATTTTTTATTTATTTTGGATAACAACATACCCGAATATCTAAGGAGTTTACTCATACCTATCTCGATTATTCCACTATAGAGGCAAAGCCACATCTTAGTGCATTAACTGACCTTCCTTAAGTGGTCATAGTAAGCAATGTATTAATAATATCACAACATCACAACGTTAATACATTTTCCCATTTACGCATTTATTTCACATATAAAGTTTATTGTTTATATGCATATGTTGAATGTCATAAATACAATGTATCACATTTGATCTCTAAACAATAAATATAATAAACATTCTCATGTCGATTCTTTAAGACTTTATAACCATAGGTCTGTTCGACATTGGATATAACATATAGATTTCGATTTATGTACAATGATTATAACCATAAACCTATGACAACTTTGGAGATCTATTACCTGTAGGTCTGTTCAACATTTAACACAATAATAAATATTAAGGTTCTACTCCTTTCATGTCATAAAGGTGTCTATTTATGACCTGTGGTCCTTGGAATTCACACAACACCTGTGCTTGCATTTTTATTTAATTTCTAAAAGACCTTGACTATACACACATAACATGGCATGCACCTCCATATTTATTTTTGTGTTATTCGGGAATCGATCAACGCTCCAGATGTTACCTTTCTAAGATCCAAGGTTCTGGATATTTTCACTAACCCCTAAGCATCACCTTTGCTCTACCCTCCCAATTCAAACCATTTCTCTACTATTTTCATTCTGGTCTGTTTTCGTGGAAGCCCTAGAGGTAAGAGGGTTTTGTCCCCTTCACCTCTATCACTCTGAGGAAGAAGGTCATCGACCCTTTACCTCGGCCCACTAGTAGAGAAATATGGGTGTTAAGGTATGCAGCTCATAGGGTGTTGGAACCATGCAAACAACAAACCTCTACATTGGTAAGTTTCTCCATCACTGACGAAATTTCCATTTTGAGGGAGTATCTTGTCTGAAATTAGGTAGTTCATAGTTTTATTGTTATTTTTTTTTTTGTATATTTTTAATGAACTTTGCCCTTCCGTCAGAGCAGGGGGTTATATTAGTCTTCTTCCTTCATGCTACCTTTGGGTAAGGATCTGTTCTGACCCAAGTAGGTCCTTATGATACAGTTTGCTTAACATTTCGTTTTTGATTAGCGATTTCCTTGCGTTTATACTCATCTTCTACTTCCCCTGACATACTATCATTTACCCTAAACTGTTCAAACAGGTTTGGGTGCTGGCTTCCAACTTTTGCATCCTTCACATGTAATCAGTTTCCCATTTTATTATTAGCTATGGTGTGTTTAAAGTTTAGCATTATATTACGTATGACACTAATTCCTATGGTTTCTTCTCATGCAGGTAATCCTAATCTCAGAAGTCCCCAAGATACTTGTGCGCTAGCTGCTCGCATTTAACCCTCATGCATTTTTCCGTTGCACAGGTTGGTATTCTCTGCTCAGCAAAGAATCTCCTTGCAGATTTTACCCCGTTTTCATTCATTCTGTGGCTGGCTAACTTCAAGGTGGCCACAGCCCATGCAAGTTTCTTTGGGCTCTTAACTTCCACCATCATGAATCTTTAGTTTCTTTTCTTCGTCTTGAATTCTGTTAACCCTCGGCTGAAGGATTCAACGATTTAATAAGACATTTGTATATGACTATTTAACGAAAGCACATAGATGCTCATACTCTATTTTAGGTCCCTATGTATCTTGAAAATCCTCATGAATCTTTAATACACTTGAGTCTATGTTGATTTATATATGTTAGTTATTTCAATTCTGTTCATGCTATGACTGGAGTATGTGATTTCCATATGGGAGATAATCGTTATACCATATTTGCCTGATAGGATATGCTCTCGTATATATACTCTGTGATGTTGTTTTCTGTTTTTTTTTTTTTTTTTATGATTGTCATTCCATATCTAGAAATTAAAACAACTTCAATATTTTTTCTTATCAATTTAAAAAGTCTATAACATACATGTGCTGATTGTTCTCATCTAGGAATATCTGCATTGTTTTCTATGATCTGAGGCTCTCGCACTATATACAGGTTTGAGGAAAGGCTACGAATTATCGTTTCAGATTTCTTTATTTATTTGATTTGATGAGTAAAACAATTCCTGTGTATAAATGTTGATATCGTATACCTTTCTTTACCCTATGATCACTGGACCGATTCTCCTAACCTTCAGAGAATTTGGCATATACATTTCTCCGGTGATTGTACCCATGATTTCCAGTTGGGGGCGAGATTTTGGCTCGGAGTCTTCTCGACTCTAAGATGTTATCTTCCCTCACTTCACGACACATTAATTTGTTTACAAGATGATACTAAATTAGGTGTCCCTGTATTTCAACTTCTTTTTTTTCTTTCTATATATCACTTCTATGGATAGCTCCGCTGACCAGTGGGTACATACTATTCGATTCTTATTGCCGGTACTTATTAATTCCTTCCCGTAGGATTCACATTTATTAAGAATTATTATAGTACCCCCCTATTTTACTTAACTTTCATCCAATGTATTCATAATCTTCCACGCTAACTGAAAAGAATTTTCTCCTATAAGATCAATATTAGCACATGATAATATAAGGTATACAAACCTCAACGATCTATTTCAGTAATATTCAATCATTCATTATAATTTGGTGACGTCAGTAAGTATACAGCTAAAGTGTCTCTATAACTATCAATTCATGAAACATGTTTATCCATTTATCTAACATAACTATGCCTCTGATTATATCTTCTACCAAGAGGAATTACAAACCTTCATCATGTATCAAGCTATTCTTAAATGGATTTTCATTTTTTTTTTTATATAACTCGATAGGTAAGTAATTATACATATATATAATAATCTTAAACATAATATATTACGAAGAATACTAAAACATATGTTGCTAGTAATATCGCCTACCGAATATGATGAATAAAAATCTTTCCATTATAAGAAATAATCATCAACCTCTATATGAATAAAACATGTGATTTATAAATCCAACACATTAATCCTAACATGCATCGAATCCAATATCTAAAGGCATAGTAAGAATTTTCTAACCAGAATTCTTATACTCAGAAAGTCATTGGCTAACTTCACCAGACCTCCCAACCATGAATCCTTTGATTCCCCCCGAGCTATGACAACTTTCCTTCTGCGTGAATAACCTCTACTCTGCCTTGATAATTCATATTTAACATCATCTTGTTCACAGATTTTTCCTGGGCAGCGTCCTGCCTTCAGGGGTTTTGTTTCCCCTCAGCATAGGCTTTTTCCATGTTTTTCTTTTCCTTAAAGCTAAAAGGCTACTTTTCCACTTGCAGTGCTTTTATTACCGGTCATTATCTCCCACTGAATTAACACAATTATATATATTTCTATATATAATTTGCTTTAGGAAAGAAATCATGGCGAATCTGATACCTCTAAGATTATGGCAAGTTTCATCCTCTTTTCTGGGGTCAGCCCATGAATTTCCCAAAATTCATAGTTATCATATTAACAATCTATATTAATCAAAATATAAACATTTACACACTTATTGTTATCATCTACTAGCATATGTTCTTTTTGTAGTTATTCCATAATGTTTCAAGTTCATGAAAATGGGAGATATTACATAATCACCTTAGACAACATTATTTCATATTTCAGACAATATTACAAGCTTAAATCTTCTTTACTTACTGCATATTTAATTACACACTTCAATGCTCTATTTTGGATAAGTTCCTTGCACAAGCTACACATCTTCTTTAGACTTCATCCTTAGAATTATTCATACTTGGCCCGACAAACTTTAGACTTATTGCCTCTTCTTCTTTGTGTTATTTGTTCTCCTTGTCACTTCTAGTTCTCACACTTACAACTTCCATATTGAGTTATTTATAGGTGATGGCTTGATTGGGGCCGACATATCATAGAAATATGATTTGGATATGGGTTGACATAGATGGTAATGGCTTGGAGCCATTTTCAGGTTAATAAAGAATCCAGTCAAGATATCCATATTTGTGACGAAAAAGGTATGTATACCCGTATTACTTTATCAATCATTGAATTTTCATGACCTTTTAGATTCATGAGCTAAACCATAAAGAACCCATGACCACGTGTCATGACCTTGGTCTAAACAAACCACTTTGATAAATCCAAAATCTGGTCCTTTTAATGAAGACATCCCGTGAAGACACTTAGATGCTTGGATTACTTTTATGATTTCCATGCCGAATCAAGGGTCTAGGTCATTTGAAGGGGTTCCACTATTATATGACTGAATATTCATATATCCATATTTCCAAGTTGAATTGAGAGTTCAAGGAATCCTGCCACATCATTTTCGAAGTCACCTTACTGCCACATGTCATGATTTGCTGCTGCCACATGTCATCCACAAACCATCGAGTTAGCCATCAAAAAGGAAAAACTAAGTGCCACGTGTCGCTACCTCATGCCTACACCTCATTAATTCTTTCATCTATCATCCATGTCACTGCCAATTTTCTTGTGTCATTCTGCCACTTATGTGTTGACTAGGCACCATTTGTACACCTGCCATTTAGGGAAGGAATCCAGACATTGTGGCATTTGCAAAAAGGTTACTTTGTTGTTTCACTGAATATCCAGAAACCCAAATATGACACGCGTTTGGAAACAAGTGATATCATGGGGCTTAGATACTTAGATATGATATGCCTTCATAAAGAAGTGATCTCATGGGGGCCTAGATGCCCATATACCGATTTTCCAATAAACTCCAAACAAGTGAAGGGAGTCCGCAATCACTGTGGATTGGAAATTTTGACTTGCTTCACAATCTGCCACTTGAAGTTGCATGGCATTTAGCAAATTTGGGGTTTTGCTCCATATGCCTCGAAATTTGGGGTTATGCTTCCAAACTTGGGGGTTTTTACCTTTTTTCCTTTTTCACCTTCGTGCTCCCTTTTTCTTTTGCTTCTCAAGGGTTTTTCCTTTAATTTTGATAACAATGACACTACAAATTTCCTTTGACATCAATCACAACACATTTCCAACATAAAATCTATTCCCTCTATCATCCATCTAAGGAAACAAAACCTCCAAGGCTAGGGAGTGCATCAAAGGTTTCAGAATTACTCATCCCAAGACCTTGAAGCTAGACGTATTTACTCTTTTCACAATAGAACAATCCTCTCCCTTCAATGAAATTTGTTGACCATCATCCAAAGGATAATCAAAATCTTGACAAAAAACGTACCAAAATTCATCGCCTATTAGAATCGTAATATCTCTTGCAAGGTTGTCATTTGGACTAATTGCCTTATGTTTGGATTCGACACTATATTGTCCCATTTACCTCCGAAAGCCCCAAACAATCTTTTCCGTCAATATAACAGTACTAAAATAATTAGCAAAAACTTCATCTTTAAACAAATTATTTTTATAATAATCCACAAATTGAATATCTTCCTCCATCCCTCAAACTCTAACCCCTTCACTAAAATTCAATTACACACATTGTAAAAATCAAAATCCAATTTTAATTTATTATATATTCTTAATATGATTAAACCATTTCCATCATTTTATTTCATAAACAATATTATTCATATATATTCCGTTTCAGTATATAAAATTGTAAAATATGTGCTTTATAAACACATATTACCTAAAAATGATAAAATTATATTATAATATAAAAATATTAAAATATGGACTACAAATGAACTCATCCTGCCTTAGGATATGCCCCAACCACAAAAAGTTTGGCATTAGTGGGATGTCCGGAAGGATGGGATGGACTTTTCCCCATTAAATAGAATTTTTGTCCTTTTTAATTAAATAATATTTATGATATTTTATAAGTTATATTATATATTATAAAGTTGTGTTGCAACTATTTATTCTATATATGGAAAAGTGTATTTGAGTCAAGGTATAGTGATCATATTTACTTGTTGCCAATTATAATATACTTATATATTAAACCACCAATTAAATATATCATATTTTATTTTATATTTAGTAAATATAACATTCTTGTCGTGAGGGAAACTATTATATTGAATTAAACCCAACGTAAAATGGGAGATTAAAAACTATGTTCTCAGCTACAAACATAATAATATTGTGATTTGAGAAAAAAAAATTACTTAATTAAATATTCCAAATTATATTTTAAACTATAAATAAAATTAATATTGGATAAGAAAAAATTTACCTTGATTAACATTTTAGAATTATATATAAACAATATTCATATTGATATTTGTTTTATGTATTTCTTTTTGGTTTTGATTTATAAATATTTAGAAAGATTGTTTTTTGTATTTTCTATTTAATTTAAATATGGTGACTTTATTTGGTGTTTATATATATAGATAAATAAAGAATTCATAAAAATTATAAGTGTGTAATACGAGTTAAATGTTTTTTTCCCTTATATCTAATAATTGTATTGTATGATGAATAGTTTTTTTACACGCACAAAATATAAAAAGATGAAAGTCACTATTCATCTTATGCCCTAAAATTGATTCTACAAGGATAGATGAACTTGTGAGTTCAAAAATTTATTCATTGACATTTGGGTGAGGAAGGGCCATGGGCACCATCCTTTCCAATGGGAGGTTGATGAAGAAAGCTAGATGAATGATGAGGTAATTTGCTATCACCATATAAACCTCTAGCTCCTTGATTTTTGCTCTCAAGCTACAAATGGAAGCTTGAGCTTCCATTTTCAGCTCACAAGGTGCTAAACATCCTTAGAACCCATAGGCTTTTTTTTTGTCATGTAGCAAGGGAATTCAATCTTTTTTAGTTCCTGTGCACCACGAGAGCCACATGGGAAGCAATGGTATGAGCCAAATATGTAATGCATTTGCATCTCTTCAAAGTTGTAAGTTGTTATTTCATCTCCTCATGCAAGAAGTAGTAACCTTAAGAGCTAGCCATATGCAAGATAGTTTAAGAGACACCATCAAGAAGTAAGACGTTATTCCCCAATTTTGGGATGAAGCACTTTATCCTAGCATGGTTGTGAGGTATTTTTGCTTGATGAAATGAATCAACAATAGAGTAAGCACATCCTATTCTACATCGAAATGATATGAAGATTTGCTCATGGAAGAGGACTTAAACATGCCCCTGAAAATGGAAGTCAAAGGAGAAGCACTGATATTGAGCATGGGTGGTAGGAGGAGTATCCCAATTCCTTCATGGCCTTCTCTTTCACCTTTCTGTTAATTCAAAATGCAACTAGTAGAGAATTGACTAGTACACTAGTTTTGATCACCATAAAGGGTTTCTTAAAATGGGACAAGAGCCAACATGGAGGCACATGAAATTGTCAATGTGGGAGAAGTGGAGCGACATTATGTGCCTCCTCTTTTAAACAATTAGAATGTTGAGAAACGACAACAAGAAATTCCAGTTTAATTTTTCATTGAATTAAATTGTGAATTAAAATCATATTCTATTCTCATAGCAACTTTTAAATAGTTAATTAAGTTTAATTGACTTAATTAACTTAGGACTTTTGAGTTGGAAGTGTTTCTATAGTCATGTATGTGTGATCCCTAAATTGTAGGGGTCCAGGATGAGTTTATTTGAGTTGTAATTAGATAGCTCAATTTGACTGAGTTATGGTCAGTTAAACTAGTTCTAATTGTTGGAGGAACTAGTAGAGGTCTAGTGGTGAGTTGGTGCACTGGTGCATCCTCAATGCTACTCCAGCTAACTCGAGATTCACTCAAGATAGACTCATGCATGTCAATTAAGAGAAAGACCTACTTGAGTCTAGAGTGTAGGGATAGTGTACTATCAGTTGTATGATTTGCCGACTTGTACAGATCATGCATGCAATTAGTTATGGACCTAAGTTTGGATTTCGCAGTTTTGGAAGAAGGATTTCCAAATTAAATATGGGTTGATCCTCTTGGGAACTATGCAAGGAAATAGGGGCTTTGTAGATCACATAATTGGGTAAGTGTTGGCTAGAGGGGGCTTGTGATGTAGAGAGTTGAATATAGTTGTGTAGGGATTGTTCTGGTGAGAACAAACATTGTATTTTCATCTTGTATTTCTGATTAATGCAATATAGATAGTTGGGGTTTTGAGTGGTTGTTTTCCCTAGAGAAATATTGTGTTATGTGTGATTACTATTCTTCCTATTGCTGATTATTGTTTTCATCGATCATTATTGGTTTCCGCTGTTAAAGAGTAGAGTGGATTCTTGCCTTATGTTTTAGAAAATTACATGAGCTGTTGAATCTACAGAAAAAATCTACATAGAATTCATTAAAGTGTATAATGAAATTTAGCTTGAAATTAAAAGGCGATAGTTGAATGAATAATTTGGCCCTTCCTTGCTCCATACTTGTATTTTGTTTCATCCAAGAGAACACATGCATTTTCCATTGTATTAGCTATGAGGTTGTTGACTCGTAGGATGTATATGCATGAAACCCTCTTGAATTGCTCGATTAATTCCTTGCTTTTATGGATGATTATGGCGATTGAGGGTGAGGAGATACCTCCTTTGTTATAGTGAGAAATGAAAGATGAATATCCTATCATCGTAATCTTGCCCTCATATAGATTAGAGAGAATATTAAGGCTTTTATGTTATCATCTCAACTTCATTGTTGGTCATTGCGCCATTTCCAAGCATATTTCAAAACCTACTACCTCTCCATAAAATCAAATGAGCTGTACACTTTCCACCCTCTCCTTCTCTTACTAGTAATCCTTACCTATCATGAAAACCTAATGCGGGAAAACCGGTGCAACAGATAGAGGGTCTGTATTATTAAGCAAGCAAAATCTAAGTACAACAGGTTTCCTCTCACATCGGCTAACCTTATAGTGAAATCACGACATCGAGAAATACATATGAGGGTTTACCTTGCTCCCCAAGTCACAATTGATCCAATGAGTGATGTGACACCCTTGCGACAAACAATGCAAAGTCCCTACACAATCATTGCGTGGGCCAATGTCTTGCCTTTAGAAGACTGCGTCACCCCTTCTGCTAGATCGATTTGCTGAGTGAATTCTGTCATTCATCCCTACCGGCTTAGAACCTCACTTCCTCAGCAAAATCTTCGACTACTGAAGAATACTCTACACTGCCACTGCAAGAGCCCCTCCTGGACTGCGTCAACTCTATGTGAGCCCCTCTTGGGCTACGTAGGCTTCTGTGTTGCCTTCCTGTCACTCAAGATGACTCTCTGCCACGTAATCTTTGGCTCAAAACTTCCTCTCCGATCCAAATCTCTGCTTTTGCCCCTCTCACTGCAACATATCACTTGTTCAATTTTCTCAACAAACCTCGCCCCAGAAAAATTGAACTGACTAATCAACTCGGTGTATCTCCAACTGACCCTCAAGCCTCCTCTTATACTTTTCTTATTGATGAATCAACGACCGAGATTAAGTCCCTATTCAACGATTAAGATTAAAATAGACTTGATCCTTGTCTCTTAGAAGCTTCTCACCCATATTTTTATTAATACACATTAATATTTTTATTTTCCTAACTTTAGACTTAGGAACCCCATTAAAAATATTAATTATTTTAATAAAACACAAACTGGGTGGAATTTCACCAAACGATTTCTCGGTCTTAGAGATCTCATGTATTCTAACCCCTCCACAAAATTTTGGAGCTAGAGCACATCTGATGGTACCCAAAATCAACACTACCTATTAGAGAGGAATGTGCTCTAGCGATACTTCTCAATAGAAGTATCACACTGATCTACGACATCAGTCCTCTGTGTTGCTGATGCTTGGCCTGCTGCCCTTCATCCACTGCACTGCTGCATCTTGTACTGCTGCCCATGACACTGCCACTGCCATTGCTACATCTGTATTGCAACTCCCTCCCAATATGCTGCATCATGCCCATAGCACTGCCACTGCAAATTGTTGCACTACAACTCAATTGCTGAGAATTAAGCAATTGAAAATACACCCAAAAATTGGCAGGCTGGTCAGTCTGGATGCCTAGTGATGCTGAATCTACCTGTGCTGCTAATCTATGTTGACCCTCTACTACTACTACGCTGTTGTAATTTGCTCTGTGCCTCCCAAGCTACTGCAACATTCCACTGCGCCACTTCAGACTTTGGCACTCTAGCTCTGTCACTGTTGCTCCATCATTCCTCGCACCAACTGACTCTTGTCATTATGCTATTGTCATTAAGGGCTCTTGTAGCCGTATGTGATCCAAGAGTTTGGGCACCTCAAGGATGATGCCCCTGTGTAGTCCTTCTGACAACAACTCAATGTCGCCCCACCTCTTCTCTAGAGGTGCATGAGCATTCATGGCACAATCATCATCCTCGCCCTCTCCGTCAGCTTTCACTGGAGCAACCTTTGTGTTAGACTTCTCTTCCTTTCCATTCTTCCGAGGGCACTGAGTGGTGAAATGTACCAGTTCCCCACATCTAAAGCATCTGACCTTGGATATGTCCTTATTTTTCTTCTTCTACTACCCTTGTTGTCCCGCTGATGCGAGAGCTACATCCTCCTCTTCCTCCTTTGCCACTACTTACTGCCTTGGTTAACCATCTGATCTCTTCCTGTCGAAGAGCTTCCCACGTCTCCTCTAAACTGGGGAGAGAATCCCTGCCCAATATGCTATGGACAAAGGTCTCCCAATATTCAATGACTGCATTCAGGGCAGTCGTGACCGTAGACCCCACGAAAGTCTACTGGTCTTGAATCCCTTGCAACTTGAGAAGGAAGGGATTTATTTCTTCTCCCTTCTGAATCTGGTACTTTCTTAGTTGATTCTCAAGAAAAATCTTTCGTTGAACAGAAGTTCCCTCGTACAAGTGGTTAAGGCCTCCCACATTGCCCTTGTTGTGTCCTTTTCAGCAATATGTGGGACCACATGATCCTTGACCCTGTCTAAGAACATGCACTTTGTTATCACTCTGATATTTCTTTTGAAGTTGATGAAGAAAGAAAAGTCAAAGGTAACCACAAACCACTTTTGGAGATCAGGACCTAGCCTTCCTGATGCTCAGAGAGGGCTCTATCTTTATAATTTAACTTTGTTTTAGTTTAGATGATTTTAGGCTAATTATTGCTTGCACTTGGGTTTTGTTTTGAAATTGGGTGGTGGGATCACTTTACTTAGATGAACAGAGGTTTGCTTCTACCATTGGGCTATGGAGTCTAATGTTAGACAAAGAAGACTGGATTCAGTTTTAAAAACAGTGCCTACAGGGCAAGATAGATGAGTTATTGTAGATCTCAATGGCTAAATGGTGGAAGGGTTTCAAATTGGATTCAGGGAGCAATTAAGGGTTCCCTATGCCGAACTTTGGAAGGAATCAGAGAAGTCAACAGGGATGGGAGAGAAATTAAGGGTTCTCAAATCCGGGTATGAGAGGAAAACATGTAAATGACTAATTGTGCAAAACAGAGTGTAATTAAACAAATTTTGAGTGATATTTCCAGTTAATTCATTCAAATTTAGAACACTTTTAAGATTATGAAAAACATAAGAAGGTAACAAAATCACACAAAGAAATTACTTCACTGCAAATGGCTCATCTCATGAATCCTATAGCGAAATGCTTTTATTACTTGCTCCAGTCTGTTGACTTGAAAATGGTACAATCACCCTTAGGTTTAAGATCAAAATGACTCTACAAATGTAAAATAATCCCCCATAATACTTCAAATTTTGAAGTATTTATACAAGAGGAATTACAAAATATCTGAAACTATATTCAAAACTAATCTAGGAAAAAAGGAATATCTTCTTGCAAGAAGATAGAGACAACTATTGAATTGCTGCTTGCTGTCCCTGTTTTTAAGGTTCTGTTGGCTTTGCTCTTTGATCTTTTGCCTTTATGTTTCTTGGCTATTTGGTCTTCATGCTGGATGCTTTGTTTCACTTCAACCTTTCACATGATACTCTTTCATTTGATGCTCTTTAATCCTGCTAACCTGTCAATATCCTTTTACCTTGTTGTTTCACTTTTTACTATAGATTTATAATTTAATGTCCTTTTACTATAGTAAATCATTCAGTTTTTCCCATCTTTCTGCATCTGGTAATTGGATATTGATCATTTTTATGTATATCTCATTTGCCTCTATATATTTGGCAAAAGTGGGCTTATTAATAAACAGGTGTTTTACCTCATGTTGGAGGGAAAACACGTTTTCAAAAGTTTGGTACAAGACTTTGCCTGTTGGCATGCCCTTCATGGATGAAGTGATCACCTGTTCTTTGGCCACTTCCCTGATCTTCTTGTTGTAATCTACCTATGCCATTAAATTGTCATTTATATCTAAGGGATTAGGTAATCTCTTTTCTTTCAAAAGTTAAAACATAGCCATGAACCTGTCAACTACTAGCTGCATGTTCTGACACTTATCTTCTAAATTCAACATTAAATTCCTCTTGGTGAGGACTCTTCTGACTTCCAAAATTGTACCTGTCCTGTTAGGTGTCTCCAGTTCTTGCAGTTCATACTTATTCTTGGAGTTGAGGAAGTGGATGATCCTTGCTGCTTCCTCTGGCATTTCTCCAAGTTTTGCTTTAACCCTTTCAATGGCTTCTGTAGCCTGCTTTATTAAATCTATCTGCCCAAATATGACCTGGATGGATGGCCAAATATCATTGACAGAGTCAATGATATTGGCACATAGTTGCTCTTTAGCCTTTCCTATAGGCTCAGTCAATGTCAGTTCTTTCTCCACGCCTTTTATCCTTTCATTCATCCTTGCAGCTTGTTGTTGTTCTTCTTTATGCATGATCTGGGCAAGTTTGCAATCTGTCTCAAGGTTGTTGACTTTCTCCTTCAATTTGTTCATTTCATTGGTATGAATGGACTTTTATTCCATTGCTTTGACCATCCTGTTTGCTTCATCACTTGTGGAGGTTGTTGTTGTTGATCCTGTTGCTGACGTAGTTTGTGTAGATGTTGGAAGTGCAGTGGCCATTGGAGCAGTGGGAGCTAATGCTGCTACCAAAGTAGAAGGTACAATTATGATCACTGTTGGAATGACAGTTGCAGGAGCATTATCAATGTAGCTTGTTTGAGCTGGATCAAGCTATCCAACTCCTTCTCCATCTCCTTTAACTGGTCATTCAGTTGTAGCACCAAGTACATCATCTCCTCATGATTGGTCTGGATTTCTAGGACTTATTTTGTTTGTGGGTGCTGTAAATGAGGCAACTTGAGCTGTTTCTTGAGGGCTGCTATGTCCTCATTCTTCTTCTTGATCAGTTTCTCTGTGGCCTTTACATCACTTAGGTCATGGCCTAGTTCAATAACCAAGTCCTCCAAGGACTTGATCCTGGTGTCTTTAGCCTGTGAGGAGGCTCTCTCCAACTTGAATTGAGTTGTTATATTGTCTAATGAATCCTACAATTTATAAGCAGCCATTGCCTTTGCTGTGAGGGTGGAGTATATCATTTCTCCAGCTTGCTTGTGAAATTCGATCTGATCAATGGGATGAACATCCCTGGCCAAGACCTCAAAATTTGTCTTCTTGTAGTCTGCTGAGGTTTTCGGTTGCTGTACAATGGGCTGTAGGAATGAGACTTGCATTTTTCCTTCTTTGATGTCAAATGCTGACATCAGTCTGGTTTGGTTTAGCGGTGTGAGCTTGAGATATTAGGCATATCTCTCTGCCTTCAGTCTTTCATTCCTCATTTTGATTTCTTTGAATCTGTCTTTAATGTCTTTTTCCTTGTCAGCTAGCCTGACATAGGAAGAGATCTCCATACTCGGTTTTCTATCAATCAACTGTGTGTTGGATGTTGAAGGTTGTTGTGTTTCCTCTGATGCAGCTGGTTCTTTTCCTTTCTGTCCCATTGCCTTAGTGTCAATTATTTCTTCTGATGCAATGTTATCCTCTTGTTCAAAGATAGGATTCAACTTTGGCCTTTTTCTTGGCTCAATCAGCTCATCAATGGTCTCCATGGTAGATCTAGATGCCTCATTTATGCTCCTATTGGGATTCTTCTCCTCATTTAGTGGAATCTGTATGATAGGAGGAGTGTTCATTGGACCTCCTTGCTCTGGAACCTGCAGGAAAGAGTTATGATCAAATTGTCTCTCTGAATCAATAAGTGTATTCTTTATGTCCACAACAGTGTTGTCCATGTCAATCAAGGTGTTCTCTACCCACTCATCCCAGTTAGCATATTATTCAATGTCAGGCTTTGGGTGGTGAATGTATGCTACCAACTTAACCTTGAGTTTGAGCTTGTTTATGACCCCATGAGGGTCATAGTGCTAGATGAAACTGTTTTTGAATTTCATTTGTTGAAGTACCCTGTCGGCCTCTGGTCCAGCTTCTTTGTTGTTGCAAATAAATGGGCCCTTCTAGTTATTCACTTTGAACTGGGTTTTCTTCTTATAAGCTAGGAAGTTAATATCATCAGAGTTCATGATTTTCCTGAAGTACTCAAGAGAAAATATCCTCATAGGGAGGTATTTGGGCAATTTGTAGGGAGCCAACTCACAGCCATAAATCTTGATCTCTGTGTGGTTTTGGTACAAGTACCAATCTCCCACCTTGCTGTTATTGGCTAGTTGTAGCACTCTTTTAATCTCTTGGTTGATTCTAGGCTAGGTCTTAGAAGTCAGCATGTTCATAACTAGGTATACAAAAGAGTCTATAAAGTCTTTGTAGGTGAATGAGGTGGAAACTTGTGGACCAAGGGTGGCCAGTAGATGATTGATCTTTCATTTCCCTTGGTGTCTAGTTTCTAGATCTTCAAAGGGAATTTATCTGTTTGCTAATATAGGACATATGAAACAAACTGAAGAGTATTTGAAAACTCTTTTATTGGGCAGTCTAGTGAGTTGTTCATGCATTCTGTCTGCAATGAACTAGGCATAATCATACATAATGGCAGGAGTCTTGCCTGGAGTGAAAATGGACAAGAAGGCCATGATGACCTCATCCACAAATTTGTCTGATGTGCATCCTAGGATGCATGAGAGCATGGTGATTATTCTCCTGCCAGTCTCTGAGAAAATAGTGGCAACATAGGGTGGAATGTTTGTAGGAGTATGTCTCTCCTCAATGATGAAATGATGGAATATTTGTTTGATTTTAATTGGGTCGAGTGTGATGTATAGGTCCAACAGGTGTCCAATGGACAAAGGAGTCAGATTAGGACTAGGCTGGATTTGCAACATCTAGTTAATGTATTCAACAGTAATGGTGAATAATATCTCATGGTTTGGTGCCTCAATAGCCCTATGTCTTGGAACATAACAGGCATGACAAAAATGTCCTATTTCTGGGAATGGGTGAACTTATGGGAAAATATACTTGGGCAAATTTGATTCCCAAAGGTTGATGTCATCAGCATGGTTTAGACACCTATCCTTAGTCTAGCAGTCAATTCTTAGAAGGTGGGCTGGAGTGGCTGTGTCTTTAATCTGAAATCCTTGTCTGCCAGGGCCAAGTGGTCAATGTATAAATGAGGGGTTGTCACTAGTCTAACATCTAGAGAGGTCTGGGCAGCCATATTTGTGATAAAATAAGGAAATTGGGCTTATACATCTTGTGAAAATGAAGTCTTGGTAACTCTGGTAAAGGGATAGGGTATTAGCAGTTTGCAGGTAGGAGTTTTGGTATTTTAGGAGAGGGAATACTCTCAATTTAAGGGAATTCAATTAAGTTCAATCAATTATTTCCTGAATTTTACTGTATGTTTTAAATTGAGAGGGTCGTTCTGGTTTTATGTTGAAATACCTAGAAATTATGGTCGGGGCTGCAAACTGGTCTTTGAATGGTGGTTGTAGAGGTTTTTGTGGCTTCAGGTGTGCTGTGGATGGTTGAAATGGGTGTCCAAAGCTTCTTCGGGCTGCAATTGGTAGTTGGAACTGGTCGCAAAAGCTCGGGGGCGCAAGAGGGCTTAGAACTCTTTCGTAGAGAAAATGCGTGAAAAGAGTAAAAATGGGGGTTTGCGGGCTTTTAACCAGGAATGGTTAGAAAATTGGTAGGGAAAAATGTTTTTATGAACAATGAAGGTTTTGCTATATGACGGGGAGGCGAAATTTGAGGGATATCACACTGCTTATGGGGGTCAGGCGGTATTTTCCCGAGAGCACGCGACTTAGCGCGGTGCCGCCACGTAACCCAAGGGGGCCTGAGCAATACTGCCCATACCATGTGCTCTTGGTCCAGTAAAGGTCGGGAAGTGAGCGAGCACGATATGGGCGAGGGCCGCAGGATCTAGGGTGGACGATCCAACGATCATTGCATGGCGAAGTAGCGCGATGGGGAATGGGGGCGGGATTTAGCAGGGCCCATGGTTAATTACCCTTAAATGTAATTAATCACTGTATAAATGCGAGGTTAATAAAGTAATGCGGGTTTATGGAATATAACGGGTAAAAGTGAATTTTCGGGATTAATAAAGTAATGCAGGGAGGGGGGGGGAATAATAGTTAGGATAAGAGGTTTAGTGGGTTTTTAGGGGAATTAATCAAAGGGAAAGTGATTTTTGCAAGGGGAAAGGGATTTTTGTAAAAGGGGATGAATTTAGAAGGTAAATTGGCTAGGGAATGTGTGAAAGTAAGGGGTAGGAATCAAAATGAAGGGAAATGGTATCTTCATAAGCCATGAATGGGTAAAAGGCAAATTAGTAAGTATATATTGGGGGGTGAAATGCAATGGGGGGGAGTTAGGAAAATCAGCTTATGAGCATCCTTTTTCTTTCAGAATTTCTCCTGCACACTAAAACACATGATTAAACATGATAGATGTGATTATGCCTCAAATAGCTTGTATTTTTTCAATCTTTCTTCTACTTACCCTTTTACTTACCTTAACATTTTTGCTTCACTTTATTGGGTGCACTTAAGCTAGCAAACCCTTTTCTTTCCTTTTTCTTTTATGAAACAAACTATCTACTTCTAACTTCATATCTTCCAAGGGCTCAGATTAAACTGATGAGCTTCTTTTATTTCTTTACCTATCTACTAATCTGCCAAGATTAAACTGTTTGGCCAGATCTTTATTCTTGAGCTATAAACATGAAATTCAAAGCATGAAGTAGCCAAGATTAATCAGTTTGACTATCATGGGTTGTGGCATGTATGACAAGATGCACACAACCATTATTTAAGATAGCAAAGTAAAAAGTAGTGGCACTTGGACTTGCACACTTTCATGATCTGTTTTTTGTTTGGGGTTCATATTTTTATTTTATTTTTTATTATCCCTTCTTATTTTTCTTGTCCTTTTATATTTCTTTTAGGACATATCCTCTTTAGATTTTTTAATTTTAATATGGAAAACATTTGCAGAAAGCAAAGGTATATACAATATTACAAGACTTAGCCTCAACCAATTCAAAATTATGAATCCTATCACTATAGGACTCTAATAGTGGCTCCACGTGGGGATGGAATTTCCTGGTGAAAAGTCAAGAACTCTAAACACTAGTAGCCCTTGAATTGTGACTGTAGTTACCTTGTGAATTATCCTTCTGTGTTTCTGCTTTTTTGATACTTATGAAAATGAATCCTCCAAATCTCAGGGCCTTCTCTCCGGGCTTCAACTTCAAAGGATTACCATCCAATCCAATCTACACTCTGCAATGTTATGTACAATGATGCAAAGTAAAGTGAACTATTGTGAGTCAGTGGAAAAATAATGCTTCAACACCCTACCATTAACAGGTCCTCCTGGTAGATCTGATCCATCTATCTCTCTTAAGAAAAAGGCATTATTGCCTCTGTAGCCATAAATGACATAAGGCCCTTGCCACAAAAAATCAAATTTTCCGTGCTTACTTTTGTCTTCTCTCCTTGAATCCCACTTAAGGACTTTATCTCCTATATAAAAATCATCTTCTTTAGTCTTTTTATCAAAGAATTTCTTGATTTTTTCCTGGATTATTTGTGATTTTACATATACTTCTTCTTTGGTTTGCTACAGGTGTATAGTCTGATTTATTCTTCTCTGAATATCATTTGGTTCCACCTGTAATTCCTAGATGATCTTCATCATTGGCACTCCCAAGGATGATGGGAAAACTGCATCCATCCCATAAACTAACTGGTAGGGAGATGTGCCAATGTAGTCAGTCTATCTGCCCATAATGCATTAAATAACTTCTTGTTCCATGTATTTTTGTTCTCTTCCAGCAAATTTTTAATGATATTGACTAGGATTTTGTTAGATGACTCTGCCAATCCATTACCTTGAGCGTAATAGGCCGTTGAATGGCCAAGGGTGATGTGGTACTTGTTACAAAAATCTATCATTCTCTTGGATTTAAAGGCAACTGCATTATCAATAATGAGCTTCTGGGGACATCCAAATCTTGACAGGATATTGCTCTCTAGGAAGGAGATTATGACAGTGTCTGTGGATTTCCTAGAAGGTATGGCCTCTATCCATTTGGTAAAATAGTCAGTGGCTGTCAGAATCCACTTGTGCTGCTGAGGAGGCTCAGTGTATTTCTCCATTGAAGTCTAACCCTCATTGTTGAAATGGAATTTCAGTGGAAATTGGTTTAAGAGGCAAAAGTAAAAGTTTTCTCTTTCCCCCAAATATCTGACATTGATGACAGGAGGTCACATGTTTCTTAACATCTGCAAACAAAGTAGGCAACTAGAAACCAACCCTCGGGATTTTGTTAGCAGTAGTCTTCCAGTACAAGGGTCCTCCACAATCCCTTGCATGAAACTCTTGCATGATTTTATTAGCTTCAATTTTCAATAAACAATTCAAAAGAATACCACTACTGTCTTTCCAAAACAATGCATTATCTATGATACAATACTTTAATGACTTCATCTTTAAAAATCTAGCTTTAGTTCTTCTCAAACCAGGAGGAGGTTGTAATTTTTTTAATACAAATATAATATCTACATACCAGGGTGAATCAGTAAAAGGTTCACTAATCGGTGGAGTCGCCCTCTCTTCCTGATCATCAAGGGCACTTATGAAGTTTATATCAAGGGCCTGATAGTTCGATTCAGCCATGAGTTTGGCTAAACCTTGGCCTTTGATAAGTTTAG
Organism: Pinus taeda; assembly: GCA_000404065.3. NCBI lineage: Eukaryota > Viridiplantae > Streptophyta > Pinopsida > Pinales > Pinaceae > Pinus > Pinus taeda. The sequence continues at coordinate 106,868 of APFE030260504.1, read as the reverse complement.
TTGGCTTTATTTCTATGTCATATTCCAATATTGTGGAAATCCACTTGCCTCTTTTCCCTTCAGGCCCATTTTGTGTCAAAATGTTCTTAACTACAAAATTTGGAACATAAGCAATAATGTGAGAATACAAAACGTATACTCTGAAGTATTTGATAGCCTTTACTAAAGCTAATGCTTGTTTTTCCATAATATTGTATTTGAGTGTGGCATCTCTTAACGATTTACTAAAAAATGCAATTGGTTGTTCATATCCTTGGTTGTTCTTTTGCAACAAGACTGTTGCAATGGTGTGTTCTGAAGCAAAAGAAAAAAATATAAAATCCTTGTTAAAATCAGGACTTATCAGTACTGGAGTCTTGGTTAAGGCTTCCTTTATGGCTTCAAAGGATTTTTTGGCCTCCACTGTCCATTTAAGTGCTGAGTCCTTTCTTAGCATGCTATTTAATTCTCTAATAAGTTATGCTAGATTTGAAATGAATCTCCTAAAGAAGTTTATCTTGCCTAGAAATGACTGTAACTCTCTAATGTTTCTAGGATGGGTAATGGTCAAAATGGCCTCTATTCTAGAAGGACCTATTCTAATCCCATCTTTAGATATGATATGTCCCAACAGATTTCCCTCTTCCAGACCAAAGAGTGTCTTTTTGGGATTTAAAGAAATCCCAAATTTTCTACATTTGATAAATACTCTTCTCAGGTCGTCTAGGTGTTCATTGCCAGATTTAGAGAAGACTGTGATATCATCTTGGTAGACTACTAGGAAGTCATGGATCTCCTTGGCAAAAGCTATATCCATAGCTCTCTGAAATGTGGCACCTACATTCATTAATCCAAAGGGCATCTTCAAATACATGAAGGTACCCCAAGGAGTAGTAAACGCAGTTTTGGCTTGGTCCTTAGGCTGAACTAAGATTTGGTTATACTCAGAGAATCCATCTAATAGTGAAATCCTGGATGAGCCTACCACCCTCTGCAATATATGGTCCATTTTTGGTAGAGGATAGTTATCTTTTAGTGAGACCTTGTTTAAATTTCTGAAATCTACACAAAGTCTAATTTCACCAGTCTTTTTCATGGTAGTGACTAAGTTTGAAATCCAATCTGAGTATCTAATGGGGGATATTATTTGGGCATACAACATCCTTTTAACTTCCTTCTCAATAGAGGGCATAAGAACTGGGTTTATTCTCCTAAGTTTATGTTTAAAAGGTTTATGATCTTCTTTTAGAGGTATTTTGTGTCGGATTATGTTGGTGTCATAAGATTTTAAGTCTTCATAACTCTAGGCAAATACATCCCAGAACTCTTTAAATAGATTGGTGTATTTAACCTTTTCCTCTGGAGGTAAGGCTTTTCATATTTTAATGAGTTTTGGTTGATCCTCAGTTCCTATGTTAACCTCTTCTATGTCAGCTCTCAAAGGTTCCATCTTGGGTTTCCTAGCTACATCATTAGAGTCAAACAAATCTTCTAAAGGGACTAATCCCTTAGGCAAAAAAATATTTTTCAGATTAAGAATCTCAGGATCATCATTCATTATTTCATCAATCTCTAAATTCTCTAAACTATCTATTTCTACTCTAGTAAATTTAGTTGGTTTATCTATATCTAAAATATTTACATCTAGGTTACTTTCTATATTATTGTCTACTGTACAGTCAGTATCTATCTTACAATTCTGAAACTCACCTTCATTGTTCATGAAACCGTAAATCTGAGAATCCTGGGAGAAAATCTGCCAATACTTCAGGTTATCTGGTATTACAGGCCTATGTCTAACTTTTGCAGTTAACTAATGGTTGGGTTGAAATGGCAATTTACAAGTACTAGCAAAAGTGGGCAGGCTGTGGGCCTGCATGTTTTGTTTTCTAGGAATGGCATCAAAGTTTGTTTCCAGGAGGTATTTGATCAAGTCTAGGATAATATCCCTATATTGACAAAGTCTAGGATTATTCTCAGAGTATTCACCATTAATCTGTTTAATAATCAACTCTAAGTCTCCCACGATTGAAACTCTTTTGGCTCCCAGTTTTCTAACTAATTGTAACCCTAGAATTAAGGCTTCATATTCGGCCATGTTATTGGTACACTTGAAGTTCAATATGAAAGAATGTCCCTCAACATGATTATTCTCCATATTATGGATCCACACTCCTGCACCAGCCCCTAACCTATTGACAGACCCATCAAAGTCTAGATGCCATAGTGACTCATGAAATATGTTCTCTCTGTTAGTTGTTCTGTATTTCAAGTCTTTAGTTGTGATTTCCTTATTATCATTTTTTGCATTATACAAGATAAAAGAGTCCATATTTGAATGCATGGAGTATATGGGAAAGTTTTGTGGTTTTTCTTCACTACTCACCATGTACTTCATCAAGGTATCTCTATATAATTTTCTTGGTTGGCCAAAAACAGATATGGTGGCATAAGACATATCCAACTGCAAGGATCCCTATAGTTTCGCTCCCCATGAGCGAGATAGCAACATTCCATATTTTGGTGGGATATATGCAACTACAATGTCCATTAGAATAATCTTTGTAGGGCAATGGACAAGAGTTACACATAAGTCTTTGATCAAACCAAGGCATTTAACCTGGTTAGAGTCAAAAGAAAACAAATCCTTATATGGCCTGGCAATGTCTAGGTCCAGCCTTTCCATTATTGCCTTTGACATCAAATTGTGGGATGCCCCTGAGTCCAACATAACGTTATGCAATATTTTGTCATGAATGTTTAGGCTAATGTAAAAAGGAGGAACTCCCCCTTGCTGATGAATACCATTGGCCTCAGGGCCAAACAATAATTCAGGCGGATAATCATTCAAATTAACATAATCCTCTCCCTCTCCTATGTTTAAAGTTTCAGTTATCTATGACCTATAAGATTCATTCTTTACTAGTTCAGTCAAGGGAACTGATATCTTTAACTTTGCTATTTCAGTTTTGATATTTAAAGGGGGTTGAGGTTTGTTTGTTTGGTTTAGATCTTCCTTAATATGTGCAGTTTGTGTGTCCTTATTCTGTTTCTCAGTATTAGGTATTTCAGTCTGTGTTTCTACTATTTTGCCTTGATTTCTCTTATTTTGATTGTTTTCAGTAATTGTTTCTATTTGGGTTTCAGTGGAGGTTATATCTACAATCTTAGGGGTTGAAGTATTTGTTGTTCCCCTTGGGAGGATTTGTAACACTTTGTTAACTGGAGCTTCTTTTATTATCTTAGTCTGGGTATGGATGGATCTTTTAATGGGAGTCTCGTTATTCTTTTTACTTCTCAAGCTATATTGTTTGTGTACCTCATATATAGTTGACTCATATCCCTGTTTAAAATCAAAGGATTCACCAGATTCTAACTGCAACTGTTGCAGCATATATAACTCTTGTTCTTCTTGAGTAAGAAAAACAATGTCTTCTTCTTTGGTTTCTAGTAAGTTAATCTCGGTATCATCCTCTCCTTCTTGGTTCTGTGAATCCTCAACATAGTTCTCTTGGAAGGGGGGCCTAATCTATTGATTTGGTGTAGCATTCTTTCCAGCATTAGGGTTCTTCCTAAAATTTGGGTTTCTTATTAGGGGTTGTTGTTGTTGATTCTCCCATTGATTTTTCCTCTCCATGTTTTCTAATCTATCCATTATTCTCTCTAAAATTTTAGCTAAAATATATACTTTTCCATCTGAAGTGGAAGCTTCCTCTTTAAATACAAATTTATTTTCATTTCTCATTTGGGATTTCTTAGCTAATAGGTCAGCCTCCACACTAACAACGTTGCTTTGCATTTGTTCAAGTGTTTCAGGGTTTCATTCCCTTAACTGGTATGACATGTCAACGTCAAAACTATCAGGGAACTTAATTAATGCTAAATCAGGGGAAGGCTTAATATTGGCTGAAATTGCATTGTATATACTATTAAACCTAGTGCAATAGTCCTAAACTGAATCATTAGGAGCTCTTCTAATGTTTTCATATTCATAAAGTATTTGCAATGGGTTTTTCTTTATCTCCCATCTATCAATGAATAACCCATGAAAATTGGCTAAGTCTGCAATATGGTTGGCAGGAAAGGCTTTGAACCATTTCTTGACATCCCCAGTTAAAGTTTGGGAAAACAACCTCATTTGGACATCAACTTCATCTATCTCATGCAACTCAAAAAAGTCAGACATCTTATTTACATGCTATTGGGCAGTGTGATGACCAGTAGCATGAAACAAGAAGATCTTACTTTGATCATCTGTGGGCAATGTAATGACCAGTAGCATCAAACAAGAAGATCTTACTTTGATAATCTGCGGGCATGGCATGGAGTTGTGCAGGTAAAACTAGAGGTGCATATCAGTTTTCCATTGCTGTGATTTTGGCTTGACTAGGGTGTAAAGTTGTGGTGCTTGAGAAAGGACTTGAAACTGATGGAGGTGAACTAGATGATGAGGATGGTTTAGGTGATTGGATTATGGTAGATACAATTGTTGAAGTTGTGGTAAAATAAGGGGTATTTACAGTGAGTGAAGTTTGTGCAGCAACTTCAGGGGCAGTAGTAGTAGAGGCAGCTGCTTCAACAGATTATTGAAGGTAAGAATCACCAATATTACTTATCAATTTAGAGGCCCAAGCTTCTATCTTGTCAAAAGTCTCAACGGAAAATTTATCTGAATCTGAATGAATAATCTTTTTTGATTCAATGAGTTTTACAAACTCAGGGTCTAAGACTGTTTCATGGATTGCATTCTCATATTTACTTCTAAATAATGAGAGGTCAAATGACAAATCAAAAGGGATTTCCTCTGAAGTAGACAACTCCTCAGGGAGTGAATTGACTCTGACTAACTTGCTACTACTGGCTTGAGTTTCTGCTATTTTGGGTTGTCTTAAAATTCTCTCTGGGTCATCAACTATAGTTGCATGGTTTGGATCTGGGTTTTCCCTGGTATAGTGAATCTTTTTTGGAGCCAGAATTTTAAGCTTTTTAGTTGTTTTTATGAAATTTTTCAAAATTGACTTTTAAAAAATGACCTTAATGGGCTCAAGATCAAATTTAAGGTTTCCTTAAAGTTTTATGAGACTTAGAATCAAAGTTCCCCAGCATGGTTGCCAGAAATGTTATCACTCTGATATTTCTTTTGAAGATGATGAAGAAAGAAAAGTCAAAGGTAATTGCAAACGACATTTGGAGATCAGGACCTAGCCTTCCTAATGCTCAGAGAGGGCTCTCTCTTTATAATTTAACTTTGTTTTAGTTTAGATGATTTTAGGCTACTTATTTCTTGCACTTGGGTTTTGTTTTGAAATTGGGTGGTGGGATCAACTTTACTTAGATGAACATAGGTTTTCTTCTACCATTGGGCTATGGAGTCTAATGTTAGACAAACAAGACTGGATTCAGTTTTAAAAACAATGTCTACAGGGCAAGATAGATGAGTTATTGCAGATCTCAATGGATAAACAGTGGAATGGTTTCAAATCAGATCTAGGGAGCAATTAAGGGTTCCCTAGGCCGGAATTTGGAAGGAATGAGAGAATTCAACTAGGATGGGAGAGCAATTAAGGGATCTCAAATTTGGGTATGAGAGGAAAACATGTAAATGACTAACTGCGCAAAACAGAGTGTAATTAAACAAATTTTGAGTGATATTTCCAGTTAATTCATTCAAATTTAGAACACTTTTAAGATTATGAAAAACATAAGAAGGTAACAAAATCATACAAAGAAAGTACTTCACTGCAAATGGCTCATCTCATGAATCCTGTAGCGAAATGCTTTTATTACTTGCTCCAGTCTGTTGGCTTGAAAATGGTACAATCACCCTTTGGTTTAAGATCAAAATGACTCTACAAATGTAAAATAATCCCCCATAATACTTCGAATTTTGAAGTATTTATACAAGAGGAATTACAAAATATCTTAAAATGTATTTAGAACTAATCTAGGCAAAAAGGAATATCTTTTTGCAAGACGATATAGGCAGCTATTGAACTGCTGCTTGTTGTCCCTCTTTTTAAGGTTTTGTTGGCTTTTCTCTTTGATCTTTTGCCCTTTATGCTACTTGGCTATTTGGTATTCATGTTGTATGCTCTGTTTCACTTTAACCTTTCCCCTGATACTCTTTCATCTGATACTCTTTAATCCCGCCGACCTGTCAATATCCTTTTACCTTGTTGTTTCACTTTTACTATAAATTTATAATTTGTTGTCCTTTTACTACAGTAAATCATTTAGTTTTTCCCATCTTTCTTCATCTTGTAATTGGATATTGATCATTTTTCTGTATATCTCACTTGCCTCTGTATATTTGGAAAAAGTGGGCTTATTAATAAACATGTGTTTTACCTCATGCTGGAGGTAAAACAATTTTTCAAAAGTTTGGTACAAGACTTTGCCTGTTGGCATGACCTTCATGGATGAAGTGATCACCTGTTCTTTGGCCACTTCCATGATATTCTTGTTGAAATCTGCCTGTGTCATTAACTTTTCATTTATAACTAAGGGATTAGGTAATCCCTTTTCTTTCAAAAGTTCAAACTTATCCATGAACCTGTCAACAACTAGCTGCATGTTCTGACACTTTCTTCTAAATTCAACATTAAATTCCTCTTAGTGAGGACTCTTCTGACTTCCAAAATTGTACCTGTCCTGTCAGGTATCTCCAGTTCTTGCAGTTCATACTTATTCTTGGAGTTGAGGAAGTGGATGATCCTTGCTGCTTCCTCTAGCATTTCTCCATGTTCTGCTTTAACCCTTTCAATGGCTTCTGTAGCCCGCTTTATTAAATCTATCTGCTCAAATATGACTTGGATGGATGGCCAAATATCATTGATAGAGTCAATGATATTGGACCATAGTTTCTCTTTAGCCTTTCCTATAGGCTCAGTCAATGCCAGTTCTTTCTGCAGGCCTTTTATCCTTTCATTCATCCTTTCATTCATCCTTGCAGCCTTTTGTTGTTCTTCTTTATGCATGATGGGCAAGTTTGCAATCTGTCTCAAGGTTGCTGACTTTCTCCTTCAATTTTTTCATTTCATTGGTTTGAATGGACATTTCTTCCATTGCTTTGACCAACCAATTTGCTTCATCACTTGTGGACGCTGTTGCTGTTGATCCTGTTTGTGCAGATGTTGGAAGTGCAGTGGCCATTGGAACAGTGGGAGCTAATGTTGTTGCCAAAGTAGAAGGTACAACTGTGGTCACTGTTGGAATGATAGTTGCAAGAGCATTATCAAAGCTATCTTGTTTGAGCTGGATCAAGCTATCCAACTCCTTCTCCATCTCCTTTAACTGGTCATTCAGTTGTAGCACCAAGTCCATCATCTCCTCATGATTGGTTTGGATTTCTAGGACTTGTTTTGTTTGTGGGTGTTGCAAATGAGGCAACTTGAGCTGTTTCTTGAGGGCTGCTATGTCCTCATTCTTCCTCTTGATCAGTTTCTCTGTGGCCTTTACATCACTTGGGTCATGGCCTAGTTCAATAACCAAGACCTCCAAGGAATTGATCCTGGTGTCTTTAGCCTGTCAAGAGGCTCCCTCTAGCTTGAATTGAGCTGTTATATTGTCTAATGAATCCTGCAATTTATAAGAAGCCATGGCCTTTGCTATGAGGATGGAGTATATCATTTCTCCAGCCTGCTTATGAAATTCGATTTGATCAATGGGATGAACATCCCTGGCCAAGACCTCAAAATTTTTCTTCTTGTAGTTTGCTGAGGTTTTTGGTTGCTGTACAGTTGGCTGTAGGAATGAGACCTGCATTTTTCCTTCTTTGATGTCAAATGCTGACATCAGTCTGGTCTGGTTTGGTGGTGTGAGCTTGAGATGTTGGTTATATGTCCTTGCCTTCAATATCTCATTCCTCATTTTGATTTCTTTGAATCTATCTTTAATGTCTTTTTCCTTGTCAGCTACCTGACATAGGAAGAGATCTCCATACTCGGTTGTCTATCCATTAACTGTGTGTTGGATGTTGATGGCTGTTGTGTTTTCTCTGATGCAGCTGGTTCTTTTCCTTTCTGTCCCATTACCTCAGTGTCAATTATTCCTTTTGATGCAATGTTATCCTCCTGTTCAAAGACAGGATTCAACTTTTGGCTTTTGCTTGGATCAATCAGCTCATCAGTGGTCTCCATGGCAGAGCTAGATGCCTCATCTCTGCTCCTCTTAGGATTCTTCTCCTCATTTAGTGGAGTTTGTATGATAGGAGGAGTGTTCATTGGCCCTCCTTGCTCTGGAACCTACAAGAAAGAGTTGTTATCAAATTATCTCTCCAAATCAATAAGTGTATTCTCTATGTCCACAACAATGCTGTCCATGTCAATCAAGGTGTTCTCCACCCACTCATCCCGCTTAGAATACTGTTCAATGTCAGGCCTTGGGTGGTGAATGTATGCTGCCAACTTAGGAGTCTGAGCTTGTTTATGAACCCATGAGGGTCATAGTACCAGATGAAATTGTTTTTGAATTTCATTTGTTGAAGTAACTTGTCGGCCTCTGGTCCAGCTTCTATGTTGTTGCAAATAAATGGGCCCATCTAGTTCTTCACTTTGAACTGGGTTTTCTTCCTATAAGCTAGGAAGTTAATATCATCAGAGTTGATGATTTGCCTGAAGTACTCAAGAGAAAATATCCTCATAAGGGAGGTATTTGGGAAATTTGTAGGGAGCCATCTCATAACCATAAATCCTGATCTCTGTGTGGTTTTGGTACAAGTACCAATCTCCCACCTTTGTTTTCTTGGCTAATTGCAGCACTCTTTTAATCTCTGGGTTGATTCTAGGTTGAGTTTTAGAAGTCAACATGTTCATAACTGGGTATACAAAAGAGTTTATAAAGTCTTTGTAGGTGAACGAGGTGGAAAACTTGTGGACCAAGGGTTTATAATAGATCACTGATCTTTATTTGGGAAATTTGTAGGGAGCCATCTCATAACCATAAATCCTGATCTCTGTGTGGTTTTGGTACAAGTACCAATCTCCCACCTTTGTTTTCTTGGCTAATTGCAGCACTCTTTTAATCTCTGGGTTGATTCTAGGCTGAGTTTTAGAAGTCAACATGTTCATAACTGGGTATACAAAAGAGTTTATAAAGTCTTTGTAGGTGAACGAGGTGGAAAACTTGTGGACCAAGGGTTTATAATAGATCACTGATCTTTATTTTCCCTTGGTGTCCAGTTTCTGGATCTTCAAAGAGAATTTATTTGTTTGGTAATACAGGAACATATGAAACAACACAGAAGAGTATTTGAAAAATCTTTCAGTGGGCAATCTAGTGATCTGTTCATGCATTTTGTCTGCAATGAATTGGGCATAATCATAGATAATGGCAGGAGGCTTGCCTGGAGTGAAAATGGACAAGAAGGCCATGATGACCTCATCCACAAAATCATCTGATGTGCATCCTAGGATGCATGAGAGCATGGTGATTATTCTCCTGCCAGTCTCTGATAAAATAGTGGCAACATAGGGTGGAATGTATATAGGAGTATGTCTCTCATCAATGATGAAATTATGGAATATTTGTTCGATTTTAACTGGGTCTAGTGTGATCCATAGGTCCAGCAGGTGTCCAATGGAAAAAGGAGTCATATTAGGACTAGGCTGGATTTGCAGCATCTGGTTGATGGATTCAATAGTAATTGTGAATAATATCTCATGGTTTGGTGCCTCAATAGACCTATGGCTTGTTACATAACAGGCATGACAAAAATGTACTATGTCTGGGAATGGGTGAACTTCTGGGAAAATATACTTGGGAAAATTTGATTCCCAAAGGTTGATGTCATCAGCATGGTTTAGGCACCTATCCTTAGCCCAGCAGTCAATTCTCAGAAGGTGGGCTAGAGTGGCTGTGTCTTTAATCTGGAAATCCCTGTCTGCTAGGGCCAAGTGGTCAATGTCTAAATGAGGAGTTGTCACTGGTCTAACTTTTAGAGAGGTCTGGGCAGTCATCTTTGTGATAAAATAAGGGAATTGGGCTTATACAACTTGTGAAAATGAAGTCTTGGCAACTCTAGTACAGGGATAAGGCATTAGTAGTTTGCAGGTAGGAGTTTTGGTATTTCAGGAGAGGGAATACTCTCAATTTACGGGAATTCAATTAAATTCAATCAATTATTTCATGAATTTTACTGTACATTTTAAATTGAGAGGGTTGTTCTGGTTTTATGTTGAAATACCTGGAAATTATGGTCGAGGCTGCAAAATGGTCTTTGAATGGTGGTTGTAGAGGTTTTTGTGGCTTCAGGTGTGCCGTGGATGGCTGAAATGGGTGTCCGGAGCTTCTTCGAGCTGCAATTGGTAGTCGGAACTGGTCACAAAATCTCGGGGGTGCAGGAGGGCTTAGAACTCTTTTGTAGAGAAAATGCGTGAAAAGAGTAGAAATGGGGGTTTGTGGGATTTTAACCGGGAATGGTTAGAAAATTGGCAGGGAAAAATGATTTTATGAACAGTGATGGTTTTGCTATATGGCGGGGAGGCGGTATGTGAGGGATATCGCACTACTTATGGGGGTCAGGCGGTGTTTTCCCGAGAGCACGCGACTTAGCGCGGTGTCGCCACGTAACCCAAGGGGGCCCGGGCAATACCGTCCATATCGTGTGCTCTCGGGCCGGTAAACGTCGGGCAATGAGCGGGCGTGATATGGGTGAGGGCCATAGGATCTGGGGTGGACGATCCAACTATCATCGCGTGGGGAAGTAGCACGACGGGGAATGGGGGCGAGATTTAGTGGGGCCCATGGTTAATTACCCTTAAATGTAATTAATCACTGTATAAATGCGGGGTTAATAAAGTAATTCAGGTTTATGGAATATAACAGGTAAAAGTGAATTTTCGGGATTAATAAATTAATGCAGGGGGGGAATAATAGTTAGGATAACAGGTTTAGTGGGTTTTTTTGGGGTTTTTAGGGGAATTAATCAAAAGGACAGTGATTTTTGCAAGGGAAAAAGGGATTCACAATAGGGGAAAGGGATTTTTTGAAAAGGGGATGAATTTAGAAGATAAATTGGCTAGGGAATGTATGAAAGCAAGGGGTCGGAATCAAAATGAAGGGAAATGGTGTCTTCACAAGCTATGAAGGGGTAAAAGGGAAATTAGTAAGTATATAGTGGGGGGTGAAATGCAATGGGGGGGGAGTTAGGAAAATCAACTTATGGGCATCCTTTTTCTTTCAAAATTGCTCCTGCACACTGAAGCACAAACATGATAGATGTGCTTATGCCTCAAGTAACTTGTATTTCTACAACCTTTCTTCTACTCACCCTTTTACTTGCCCTAACATTTTTTCTTCACTTTGATGGGTGCACTTTGTTATGCTCTTGACCTGCGAGAAGATACTAGAATACCAGATATGCGAAGCAATATAACCCAGAACATAGAACAATGAGAAATAACAACATGTATTTTATTATTCAGAAAGGAAAGCAATGTTCACTTGCCTCTTCGAGGGGGCAACCTCTAATAGAGCAAGGCTCGATTACAAAATAAGACACGACACTCCTCAATGGGGAGTCTCTATCCTTTATATAGGATTCATACATGCAATACCATGGGTCAATACCATGGTTCTTATTTACATCTATCTCATCCATGGCCCATTTGCAACTAACTTTTTCTCTCTTTATGTTGATCACCCTATTACAATATTAATATGGGCTTTATTGACTCTTTAACTAACTATAACTATGACTCGACCCTATTACATAAATAAGGGGGTTAGGGTTGGACCCTAACATGCCCTCCCCCATAAAAAAAACCTTGTCCTCAAGGCTGAAGCTATGGAAACTGCTGAAGAATAGTGGCTGGTTCCCAGGTTGCATCTTCTGGAGAGGTGTCTTTCCATTTGATGAGGACTTCCTTGATCGTGCGGCTGCACAGGTGCCATTCTCGCGTGTCAAGAACGTGTTCAGGTTGGAGCCAGATTGAACCTTCTTCATCCAATTCAGGTAGACTGGTTTGAATTCTGCAATTGTTCCCAGCCACTTTCTTGAGGCATGAGACATGGAAGACAGGAAGGATTTTTGTAGTGGGTGGCAACGCTAGCTTGTAGGCTACTTCTCCGATGCGCTGAAGTATTTGATACGTTCCGTAGAAGTTTGGAGATAATTTTTGACAACCCTTGTCTTTGAGTGATGTTTTCTTATATGGTTGCAACCTCAAGAATACCTGATCCCCTTCTTGAAATGTGCGCTCTGAATGATGTTGGTCTGCCTGTTGCTTCATGCGATTTTGAGCTTGATGGAGATTATCTTTGAGGTGGGCAAGCATGGTTGCACGATTCTGTAGGAGTTGATCCACTGCTTGTACCTTAGAGCATCACATGATATAAGAAGTAGGTGAAGAGGGGAGTTGACCATAAACTGCTTCATATGGAGTCATCTTGGTGGTGGCATGATAGTTAGTATTATACCACCATTCTGCTAGAGGTAACCACTGTACCCATAAATGTTTCTTTTTTGAAGTGAAACACCTGAGGTAGGTCTCTAGACATTTGTTGACTACTTCAGTTTGACCATCAGTTTGGGGATGATAGGAAGTACTGAGTTGGAGTTGGGTACCTTGTAGCTTGAAGAGTTCATGCCAAAAGTTACTGGTGAAGATCGAGTCACGATCATACACAATGGAAGTGGACATGCCATGCAATTTGAAGATCTAGTCCATGAAAGATTGAGCCACCAAAGCGGGTGTAAAAGGGTGGGGTAGGGCGCAAAAATGAGCATACTTAGAAAGGCTGTCCACAAACACCATGATGACTGACTTGTTGCCTGACTTCAGAAGACCAATAATGAAATCCATAGAAACATACATCTAGATTGAGGCAGGGATGGGAAATGGTTGTAAAGTGCCTGGGGATTTGACTGTTTCTCCTTTGTGGTGCTGACACACATCACATTCAGCTAAAAAAGTAAGAATGTCCTTTTTCATGCCTATCTAAAAGAATGAACGCAAAGTGCGAGCATAAGTCTTTTGAAAGCCTGAATGGCCTGCAGAGGGAGATGAGTGCAACTCTACCAAAATGAGATTTTTGAGGGTGGATGTTGGTGATATCACTACTTTGTCCTTGTAGCAAAGAATCTCATCCTGCCAAGAGTAGCCTGCTATGGAATTTGGATCTACTTGTAATTGATTAATGAGTTGGGAGAGTGAAGGATGTGAAAACCATTCCTTGCGAGACTCTTCAATCCAATCTGGAATGGGAAGAGAGATTGCTAGCAGGGTGCTTTCCTCCTCAATTTGGCATGATAAAGCATCCGCTATGGCATTTTCACACCCTTTCTTGTAAATTATCTCATAATCATATCCCAACATTTTGGCTAGGCATTGATTTTGTTGTGCCGAGGATAGGCGTTGCTCGAGAAAATATTTAAGGCTTTAATGGTTTGTGCGGATTTGGAAAAGCCGCCCCAATAAGTATGGTCGCCAGGTATCCACTGCATGTAAGATGGCCATCATCTCCTTCTCATAGGTAGATTGTCCCAAATTTGTCCCACTTAGTTGTTGGCTAGTGAAGGCCAAGGGTTGACCTTCCTGCGTTAAGACATCCCCAATACCCCTACCTGAAGCATCACATTCAATCACAAAAGATTTGGAGAAGTTGGGTAGTGCCAATACGAGGGTGGAACACATGGCATGTTTGAGAGATATAAATGCCTGTTGCGCTTCATCATTCTAGAGGAATGAATTTTTCTAGAGAAGGTGAGTGAGGGGTCTAGCAATGCGACCATAATTATGGACAAATTTGCAATAGTAGACAGTGAGACCCAAAAATCCTCTCAAACTCTTCAAGGTCTTTGGTTGGGGCCAATCCTACATTGCTTGGATATTTTTGGGATCCACCTTAACACCTTCACGCCCCACAATGTGTCCCAAATACTCAACTTCTTTCATACCAAAAGAGCACTTGGACAATTTGACAAATAATCTATGCTTTCGGAACAGTTGCTAGAGCAGGTCTACATGCTGAAGATGTTTTTCCCAGGTGAGGCTGTAGATGAGGATGTCATCAAAGAAAACAAGGACAATTTTTTTGAGATATGGTTTAAGCAAGTGATTCATGAGGCTCTGAAAAGTGGATGGAGCATTACAGAGACCAAATGGAATTATCAGGAATTCATAATGGCATCATGAAATCGGAAAGCAGTCTTTGGAATGTCTACTTCTTTCATATGAATTTGGTGATAGCCCGAGTGAAGGTCTAGCTTAGTAAAGAATTGAGCCCCATTTAGTTCATCCAGCAAATCATCAACAACCAGGATGGGAAATTTATCTTTGATCATCAGTTTGTTGAGGGCCCTGAAGTCTGGACACATACGCCATTCCCCATTTTTCTTTAGCACCATGACCACAAGCGATGAATAAGGACTAATGCTAGGATGAATGACATTGGCTTCCAAGAGTTCCTTGATGATTTTTTCAATTTCGTTCTTTTGGACGAAAGGGTATCTATATGGGTGCACATTTGGTGGTTGTGCCCCTGGGACCAAAGTAATGCTATGATCATGTTCCCCTCTCGAGGGTGGAAGCTCATGAGGTTTGTCAAAGACCTACCGTTGGTTGTTTAAGACCTGTTGCATCTCAGGATGAATATGAAGAGACGTGGGCTCAAAGGCTTGGATGGCATTAAATTGGGCGATAACTCCAGGGTGGCCCTTTTTTTAACAACTTTTCCATCCGTTGTGAGCTGATGATAGAAGGAGCACCTGCCTGGAGTTTGTAGAGGGTATGCATGTGGTCATTCTGCTTAAAGCTCATATATAGCTCCTGGAAATCCATTGTGATTGGGCCGAGTGTGCGGAGCCATTCAGCCCCCAAGACAATGTCACACCCACCCATGTTGATGGCAAACATGTGGGTCTTTAGGTGGTAATCCTCCATCTGAATTTTGACATTTTCACAGCGGCCATCACATTTCATTGTCCCCCCATCAACAATCTGGACCTGGAAATTAGAGAATGCTCTAACAAAACAATGTACTGCTTCTGTGACTCTTTGGTGGATTAAATTATGCATGTTGCCACTATCAATCAAGACTACTACAGGGTGATGTTTAAGAAAACCTCTGATTTTGAGAGTTTGGGGAGAAGAAATGCCTGTCAAAGCATGGAGCGAGATAACTGGTTCTTCTGGTGTAGCTGGGAGCTCATTGTCCTGTTGGTTGTCTTCATCTTCTTCCTCTGGTCCCTCACAGGGTGGGGCTTCCTCAATAGCATCCATTTGAAGAATTTGGGTTCCTTGCATTTATGCCTTGGGGAGTATTTGTCATCACAATAGTAACACAATCCTTTCTTTCTTCTTTTCGCCATTTCTGCTGGTGACACCTTTTGAACCTTAAATGTTTGGGTAGTGCTCAGAACCTGGGTGGGGCGTCCCTTGGCTATGAAATTTGGATGAGGTGACTGGGCTGCTAATGCGCATTCCACTTCACGAGTCGTCGTGCAAGCTACCAACCAAGTGGCTGGGTGGTGCTTTTGGACGTGGGCTTGCATGGCATCTTTGAGACCACTGATAAAACATTCCAAGTAGAATTCATCTACTAGACCTCCTGTGCGGAAGGCTAATGCTTCAAAGGCTTTAATATATTCTTGTACTATGCCTGTTTGTTTGAGCTTAGTAAAATGACCCAAAAAGTTAGATTCATGATCAAAGCGATCAGAAAGGGCTTTTGAGAATATCTACCAAGTCATTGGCCTTGCATAGCATCATTGATGCCACTGCCACCATTGCCATCTTTCTTGGTCCAAGTAAAGGCTCCCCACACTTAGCTTAGTCTCATCATCTCTAATGTGATTCAATGTGAAATATTGCTCCATTTGTGATAGCCATATGGCCGGATGAGAGCCATCAAATTTATACATGTCCAGCTTGGGTGGTCGAGGGTGGGACTGTTTGTGGTTTCCATAGAAGTGAAGAGAATGGATAGATTCACCCTCATGGTTTTCATTAAAATCATATGCCTCCGATTGTAACCCCGCCTTTCCCTTGGTGATTGCGTCACTTAAGGATTGGATCTGCTTTGTTAATTCATCCAACTTTTGTTCAAGGGTGTCTATCTTCTCACTGGCCATAGCTTGAGCTCTAGTTTGTACCATGCATAGATCCGGTGCACTTGTCGTTACTGGAATTTTTTTTTTGGGACCACTCGAAAATTTGAAGCTAACAAGTGAATGGTACCACCTTGCTCAGCTCTTCGTCCTGATTCTTATGGGCTAAGTCTCCTATAAGCGTCTCGGGAGGGCCTCAATTTTTTTTTTTTTTTTTTAATTTTATTTATCTATTTATTTTTTTCCGAACAGAGTTTTACTCCTCGCTTAGGAATACTGCAGTAGCCAATTATCAGAAAAGTTAATCCTGACCAATGTCCTGCGAGAATCACCCCAACATATAGGAGCCACCAGCCTCCCTGCACAAATAGTCATATCTGTCTCTGAAACCCTCAACTGCTGAGTGTGAGTAGGAATGTGGCAGCGACCGAACCCCCGCTGCTAGATCTGAGTGTCGGATTTGATTATTGCTGTTGCGACATAACCCAAACTGCTAGATCTGATCTGGCAAAGAAGATGATGGGCGATTTGTAGAGAGACAAGGGAACTATGGTCTCAAGGAGTGTCAGGTGCAACAGATTGCAATATACATAAGGGTCCAATAGTAGTACTTGACCCAATCTTTGAGGGCACTAACTAAGGAGGATCAACTATACCCTTAGTCGTACTACCCGACTACCCCATCGTACATGCGAGTAATCTCCCCGAGTGCTATTCTCGGTGTATTGTAGCAACAAGACAAACGACGGTTTATCTACGGCGAGGTTTTAGGTGAGCCTAGGGGGCTTCCGATATACCCACAGGGTACGTGGAAGACAGTCCATGCGCGGTTCTGTCTAATGCGCTACTACTTGAAGGGGTACCCACAGGGGTTACAAGGGAGTCCAACAAGCATGACCACCTCTTGTATTTCCTGCGTGCATGCCTCCCCAAATCCGAAGGTTTATGCGCTCAACAACAGATCCCGTGGTTTAAAGACGTCGGAACATGTCTCTAGCAAAAAAAAAAATTCTTCTAAAAATAGAGATCCCACCGGCCTTGGAAAGTGCTTTGATACCACTTGTTATGCTCTTGACCTGCGAGAAGATACTAGAATACCAGATATGCGAAGACATATAACCCAGAACACAAAACAATGAGAAATAACAACATATATTTTATTATTCAGAAAGGAAAGCAATGTTCACTTGCTTCTTCGAGGGGCCAACCTCCAATAGAGCAAGGGTCGATTACAAAATAAGACACAACGCTCCTCAATGGGGAGTCCCTATCCTTTATATAGGATCCATACATGCAATACCATAGGTCAGTACCATGGTTCTTATTAATACCATCTATCTAATACCATGGCCCATTTGCAACTAACTGTGGTCCCTTCTTTAAATGCGGATCAACCAATTACAATTATTAATATGGGCTTTATTGACTCTTTAACTAACTATAACTATGAATCGACCCTATTACATAAATAAGGTGGTTAGGGTTGGACCCTAACGCACTTAAGCTAGCAAACCATTTTCATTCCTTTTCTTTTATGAAAAAAATTATCTACTTCTAACCTTATATTTTCCAAGGTCTCAGATTAATCTGATGAGCTCCTTTTATTTCTCTACCTATCTTCTAATCTGCCAAGATTAAATTGTTTGGCTAGATCTTTATTATCTAGCTATAAAAATGAAATTCAAAGAATGAAGTAGTCAAGATTAAACAGTTTGACTATCATGGGTTGTGGCATGTATGCCAAGTTGCATACAACCATTATTTAAGACAGTAAAGTAAAAAGTAGTGGCACTTGGACTTGCACACTTTCATGATCTGTTTTTTGTTTGGGGTTCATATTTTTTCGATCTTTTCTTATTTTTCTTGTCCTTTGATATTTCTTTTAGGACATACCCTCTTTACATTTTTTAATTTTAATATGGAAAACATTTGCAGAAAGCAAAGGTATGTACAATATTACAAGACTTAGCCTCAGCCAATTCAAAATCATGAATCCTATCACTATAGGACTTTAACGAACTTCACCTTTGGTTGAGCCTCCTTGTATTTCTTTAAAGGATCAACATCGACTGAAACAACAACTGTCTTCAAAGGATAATCCTTGATGCAATTCTTGTCCAAGATTGTTAGGATCCTGGGCTTCTAGATGACAAAGTTGGATGCTCCATCCAATCTGTCATGATCCCTTAGTCCATTAACTACCATCTCTGCTCAAATGAGTATCAAACAGGTTCTTTTCTCCCTCTCTCGCTGCTACCCCAACAAGACTCGGATATGGATTTCTTTGGTGCTAGAAATCCTCTAAGGAACAAGTTCCTTCTAGACTCCCTTTGAGTCTTGATTCCCTTCATGGAAATCCTCCCACCAAATAATGTCGAATCACCCCTTCCTGATCCTCCTTTGCTGCTGCTCAACAACCCAGATCTAGATTTATTTGGAAAGCAATCTATTAAGCAATGACCTCCTCTACCTTGGTTCAGTATCCTTAGGCACTGTTCTGCATCAACAACAACAATGTCCCACCAACACCTCAGATCTGATCTGCACTGCTCCCTTTGCCTCAACAACTAAATAATCTGAGCTCCTCAGGCTTTGCGTAGTCACTGCATGAGCTAGATTAGCTCCTCCTGGTCACTGCGTCACTCCTTCCCGGTCTAGAAATATGACGTGGCTCTGCGTGAGCTTGATTTGCCACTTTATGCTTTTATGCTCGCTTAGAGAGCTGACATAGTCATTGCGTGGGCTCCTGCCGGCTATTGCGTCAGCCTCACCTGGCTCATAATGTTGAGGCAGACACTGCGTGAGCCTTTGCGCCACTTCTTCTACACTGCGTCACCCTTCCTCTGCGTCTTTAGCTTTGGAACATTGTTGTCACTAGGGACAACTGCCTCTGCAGCAGATCTGCTGGATCTTCTCTATTGATGGCTTCAATGTCCTATGATCTGCAATGCTCTAATACCATGTGAAAATATCTGAATCTAACAAACATAAATCCTACTGCAGTCACTGGTTTAACATCTCCTACTTGTTATTTCATTCAACAAGTTATTTAATTACATAAACATTGATGAAAACACTACTGCAAACTACATTGACATACATATCATAAACTGAAACAATAGATCAGGAAAACACACAAGGGACACCATTATTTTTGGACAACACGTCCCCTAAAAAACCCAATGAATTAAAATTGGTGCAACAAATAAAGGGTTTGTATTATTAAGCAAGCGAAATTTGAGTACAATAGGTTGCCTCTCACACCAGCTAACCTTATAGAGAAATCACATTAGCAAGAAATAAATATGAGGGTTTACCTCGCTCCCCAAGTCACAACTGATCCAATGAGTGATCTAATTACCCCATGTCAAACATTGCGAATTCCCTACGCAATCACTGTGTGGGCCAGTGTCTTGCCTTTAGAAGACTGGGTCACCCCTTTTGCTGGGTTGATTTGCCGAGTGAAGTCTGTCGTTCAGCCCTCTCGGCTCAGAACCTCACTTCCTCAGAAAAATCTCGGACTACTGATGAATACTCTACACTACCACTGAAAGAGCCCCTCTTGGACTGCATTAGCTCTGCGTGAGCCCCTCCTGGGCTGCGTAGGCCTCTACACTGCCTTCATGTTGCTCAAGCTGCCTCTCTGCCATGTACTATTTGGCTCGAAACTTCCTCTTCGTTCCAAATCTTTGTTTCCCCCCCTCTTGCTGCAACAAATCACATGTTTGATTTTCTCAGCAAACCTCGCCCTAGGAAAATCGAACTTATTGATCAACTCGGTGTATCTCCAACTAACCCTCAAGCCTCCTCTTATACTTTTTTTGTTGATGAACCAAAGACCGAGTTTAAGTCCCTAATCAATAGCTAAGATTAAAGCATACTTGATCCTCATCACTTAGAAGCTTCTCACCCATATTTTTATTAATACCCATTAATATTTTTATCTTCCTAAGTTTAAACTAAGGAACCCCATTAAAAATATTAATTATTTTAGTAAGACACAAATCGGGTGGAATTTCACGAAATGATTTCTGGGTCTTGGAGATCTCATGTATTCTAGCCCCTACAGAAAATTTCGAAGCTAGAGCACATCCAAGTCTACCCAAAATCAACAGACTACACGCTTAACCTTTGGCTTGAGAAACCAGACCCATGGGCAGGTAAGCCATCAGAATCACTCGGGGATTGCACCCAACGTGGGCCACAATAGCCCTTAACATGGATGTACTTTTTCCCACAGAGTTTCTAACCAATGACCTTCACATCAAAGAGTGCCTTGTACACCCCATTGCCATCTATTTTACACTCCATGGACTAATTATCACGATCTATTTTACACTCCAAGGACTAATTATCACCATCTATTTGACACTCTATGGACTAATTGTAATCATTAATTTTATATTTTATTTTATTTTATTTTTAGGTAATTTGACCAACTTAAAATGTTTTATTGATTATTATCATATTAATATTAATTTAATTTAATTTTTCAATTTAATTTTTATTTTGACCAAGCCAAATGATTATAGGACATTACAATATCTCTACCTAGTTCCACATCTAAATGTTTACAAACATTTATATGCAACATGTCCCTATATCTTACAGTGGGGTGAATATCCATGATTAATAATATTGTTATATTGTAAGTATTAAGTTTTTATGTGCTTATTAATTAATTTTAAATATGGGAATATGCATGGTAAATAATTTTGTTATATTGTAAGTATTAAGCTTTATGTGCTTATTAATTAAATTTAAATGTGGTTATTGAATCATTATTTTTATTATTATTATCATTATTGTTTGTATCCATGATTAATAATATTGTTATATTGTAAGTATTAAGTTTTTATGTGCTTATTAATTAAATTTAAATATGGGAATATGCATGGTTAATAATCCCTCTTAGTAATATCCATGATTAATAATATTGTTATATTGTAAGCATTAAGTTTTTATGTGCTTATTAATTAAATTTAAATATGGGAATATGCATGATTAATAATCTTGTTATATTGTAAGTATTAAGTTTTATGTGCTTATTAATTAAATTTAAATGTGGTTATTGAATCATTATTTTTATTATTATTATCATTATTATTTGCATCCATGATTAATAATATTGTTATATTGTAAGTATTAAGTTTTTATGTGCTTATTAATTAAATTTAAATATGGGAATATGCATGGTTAATAATCTTGTTATATTGTAAGTATTAAGTTTTATGTGCTTATTAATTAAATTTAAATGTGTTATTGAATCATTATTTTTATTATTATTATCATTATTATTTGTTTTTTAATCCCAGAGGCACTTAGTAACTCAGTGACACATAGTTACTAGTAAACCTTTGGGGTCTAAGGTTTGTCCTCCTCACAACAGAGGGGATTTGAACCTTGGATCTCTTAGTTATCTCAATACTCATGTTACTTCGATCACCAATTGAGTTGCCCAACCTAATGTGGTAGAGATGTTGTAATGTAATGTCTTGTTTAACGTTAAAAATAAAATTAATCTTGTGGGAAAAAAGTAACACTAAAATAAATAAACTTCATGGTATTGACCCATGGTATGAGAATCCATAGTATTCATGTGAAATTAAACTGGTCTAGATCCATCTTAACTCCGAATTTACCAAGGGTAGGGATAAAATCTCTTGAGACGCAAACCTCTTTTAGAGTGAAAAGAGATTTGATCCCTGACACTCCATAGATCCGAAGTTAAGACGAATCTAGGCTGATTATTTTTATTTAAATAGTAAATTGGATCTTAATTTATAACTATTATTTAGATGTTATCTATTTTAATTGTGATATGTATATTATGATGTTTATTATTATTAAAAAACACGTTTCTTAATTTTTATTACTAAAAATAAAATTACAATATAACAAATTGAATTTTATTATTTCTATTATTTTTATTAATTGAATCAATATTTAATATTTACACTCATTTACTAACTACATCTCCTGCATACTTGGTTTTATATTACTTTACTCTTTTATTATTTTTAATGCACCCACCATGTAGATTGTTGTTTATAAACATTTATATTAAAATAAAATATTTTATAAAACTTTTTTGATTTTGAAATGAGTTATGGTTTTTTGGGCATGTGGTATTGATAGTCATGGTATTGGCCCTTGATATTGTAACAAAAGAAGTTAATAATATTTATGGTAAAATGAGGGTGAATATTCATAATTAAGAAACTTGTTATATGTAAATTTTTTGTAAGTATTGAATTTTATGTGTTTATTAATAAAATTAAATATGAGTACATAATCATTATTTTAATTTATATGATAAAACAAATTTTAATTTATAACTAATATTTATATGTTATATATTTTAATGTGAGATGTATATTACGATTTTCTTTTATTTAAAAAATTGATCTTAATTTTATTAATAAAAACAAATTCCAGATAAAAAAGTTGAATTTAAAAAGTGTTTAAATGTCTAACATCTAATATTAATGCATACATATTTCCCATATCTTAAGTTGTACAACGCCTCTCAACTCAATTAAAAAATTCTAGACCAAAACGTATCTAAATAATAACACATACAAATTACAAAATTGGAGTGGATAATGTATATTCATATACCATATTTAACATCTAACATATACACCCTATACCATTATACACCATACCCAATATTAAAAAAAAATTGTAAACTAAAATATCCCAAAAAATGATACATACGAATTACAATGGTATATAAACGTATATGATATGCTATATTTAAAACTATAAACTAGTTGAAGGTACTACTTACCAATGCTCATATCATATTATATTGATGGACTTGATGAACACACCACACAAATATTTGAAAAAATTTACCATTGAGAACTAAAACTGGAATAACTGGAATGTTTTGCATCTTATCAATGTCTATAATGTTTAATTCCATCAAAATGTAGGCCGTCAATAAACTATTTTATCTCCTAGTAATGCCCTAGATTATAGTATGCCTTAGATTTTAGTATTTAAATATCATTTCAATCGAATTGGACACCAGTCTAGGACCACTGTGCGTCCTACTTTATGTTGAAATTTCTATAGAATATTTTATTGACTCTTTTTTATTGTTGAGAAAATATTTTTATTTTTATTTTTATTTTATTCTTTAGAATTAAAAAAATTACAAAACAGACTCATATAATCTACATCTTGTTGTGAAGGCGGTCAAAAATGAGTAACGCTGTTGAAATCTATGAAATGTTGAAAGAGGATATTAGACTTTTACTGCATTAGTAATTATTATTCAACCATTACCAGTAAAAGAACTTAACCATTGGTTTTTATGATTAAAGCTTGGAAAAAATTCAAATATCCTGTTATAAGCTATTATTTTTAGGCCACTCAACCAAATTTAACAAATTACATAGCAAAACTTACAACACTGCAAAGAATCACACAACAAAATTTAGTGAGCAAGCATACATGGAAAATGTATTTTGAGAAAATTGGAAAAATTGGTAGTTAGTAATGAATTCTCACACTACTGCTTATAATGTTGAGATAACTAAATAATGGTAAGGTGTCTCACACAATTTGCCATGACGAATTATTAAAAATGCGTCTCAATACACTTCACTCATCTGTGACACTTCAATGCATCTTAACTCTCACCGAGTTATCATGGCTCAATACCCTTTCACCCTTACAAAAGGCTCACACAATGAGTTTTGAAAATATAAAAATAATGTCATATACATATACATATATATATATATAACCTACAAAATAATGAATAAAAATAAAATGTTTTTTACAATAAAAACATATCATATACAAAATAAACCACGATAACAATCTTCCATCGTTGACGTGTTGAGGCTTTTTGAAGTTGGAATGAAATTAATTAATTATTTTAACTTTTACTAAATTAAAGATAGTCTATGAAACAAACACCTTAGTTATTCGATTTCTGCATTCAAACTTTTTCCTATGCAACATGACAATGAATGCTTTTAACCTTTTAACCGTACTACAACTGTACTTCTATGCAACATCACAATGAAGGCTTCTAACTATTCAACCATCGTGCATTGAAAAATTATTTCAAATTAATTATTTTAACTGTACTAAATGTTGACGATGCTAGAAATCCGTCAACCAAGGGGGTCTCCCCAATGTGAAGTCCTAATTAGACCTCACACCATTTGGAGTATGAGCCCCATCCGAAATATCAACTCGATGACCATGTATTCTTATACCTTTGCCTTGGCTACAAAGTTCAATACAAGAGAGTAATACACATGTATCTTTAGATCAACAAGTGAGTGTGCCTTGTGAAATGTTCAACTACGAAAGTATCAAGGTCCTTCTACCAAAAGGGAAGAGAAAAGTGGGCTCTTTAAAGACGATTAATAATGCTAATCTAGAAAAGGCACATGCGCATATACATATGAATGAATTGCCGATCAACCAATGAAATAGTTCACAAAGAAACAACAATTGTTAGAGAAAATACAATACATATTCAACAAGATAAGTGCCAAAGCCACCAAAATAGTTCAATTTCATTAGTACATATGAAAACAACATACATTGAAAACATTCAAAGAATAATCTTATAATATTCATGACATATGCATGGAAGCGTGCTGGCTCAACGAGCTTCTAAATTAAGTAAAAGTTCCAAGATACATCAAGACAGTGAACACCACTAACCCCAATAGTGGAGCATTATAGCAGTCACTTGCTCCTACAAAACAACTATATTTCTCTCCAATGTCTAGTAGGGGGAGCCAAGGTGAAAAGGTCATTTGCTTGAACAATGAGGGTGTATATATAACAAATGGGGTGATCCTTCACCTCCCTTATGACTCTTGGACTACCCTCATGACTGTTTGACTTCTCATGAGTTTTCAACTTCCTACATGACTTTTTGCATTACATAGATGACTCTTAGACTTCCACTTTACATTACATTTTCCAATATAGAATTACATAATCCACAAATGATATTGCACATGATGCCTTATGACATGGACTGCATGATGACATGGCAATGCCAAGTCATTTTTTGCTACTGCTTTCTTTGTGTCTTCTTGAAATATGGTGCATGCTTTTCTTCTTCCTCCTCCTCATGACTTGAAGATAAGGAGTCTTCAATGGGGTCTTGATCTTCCATATTTTGTTGTAATCTGGTGTTCCTTCGTCTTCTTGCCTGATGAACATCTTATCTCCTTGGCCCCTTATGTGTCTTCTAGCATGGTCTCCTTCTCCATTTCCTTCATCATCATCCTATCATGACATAATAGAATACCTATGACTGCAATCCACCCATGACAAAACGACATCAGTCTGATAAACCCCTAGCCTAAGATGCTTCATGAAATCACTTGTTAGGGCTAGAACTGGTGATTGGCTGAGTGATTGACATAGGGATTGTGCAGTTCTAGGGGCCAAGGTCCGAGGCTGAGGCTTGAGACCATGCAATGCATAATTCTAGAGGCTTGGGAAGAGGGACTGCGCAATTGAGGGACTTAAGGGCTCAAGTTGGAGGCTTGAGGCTTGAGACTGAGCAATGGACAATTCTAAAAGCCTAGGCTGAGTGACTGCACATGTGAGGAACATAAGAGGTCAAGCTTGGGGCTTGAAGTTGCCTAATGTGTAGTTTAGACAAGAGAATAGGTTGGGAGATTGTGCATTTGAGGGGTTCAAGGCCTCAAGCCTTGCCCAATGCATAGTTTTGGAAGGAGAGAGGCCAAGTGATTGTGCAGTTGCACAATTCAAGAGCTCAAGACTAAGACGTGATGCTTGAGACTACACAGTGCGCAAAGAAGGTTGACTGGTGGCAAGGATTGCGCAGCTCTAGAGCTCAAGGACTGAGACTAAGCACTGAGACTATGCAATACACAATTCCAAGAGGCAAAGTTAGGTCTTGAGGGTTGAGACTACGCAATGCACAGTTCAGGAAGGCTGATTGCAGTCAAGTTGTTCGAGAACGAAATTTTCCGAATAAGGTTAAATGTGGCATTCGTGAGGCTTAAGTGGGTAAAGACAAAACTAGATCATGATCACACAATCAGAATAGTTAACAACACAATATTGAACACTCAAAAAACAAGAACAACATGATGTCCTCAATGCGACAACAATGCAACATACCTCTCCAAGTGCAACACAAAAGATACACTTTGCGACGAAAGTGACGACACTTGTGCAACAATGCATGAAACTTTGAGAATGAATGTAAAACATGTCTATATGACTAGTAGGACTCATAAACACCAAATTTACCCCTTGAAACAAGCCAAAACTCCACTTTACATGATAAACGATAGTTTCCATGCCAAAATATGACATTTTCTATAAAAAGAGAAAAGTGCAAACGACACTTGCGATATACGAATGACATTGAAAACAACACATGGCAGAGCCAAGATAACATGAAAACGACACTAATTAAGATGAAAGAAAATGAAGACGATAGATGAAAACATGAAAGCAACACTTGTGAATGTGAAGGCATGCAAAAGCGAAAATTTGGAAAACTCACCAAAACAAAAGTAGAATCACAACCAAAAGTGAGAGACTGTCAATGAAAGTGTGTGTTGACTGTCAACATAGGTTGATCATCACAAAGACACAGTCTTGATTGATTATATCATGCCTATACAAGATTGCATAAAATAATGCACTCATAAACTTGTTGGAGACTGAGTATGTGTGAGAAGGTGACTTCAACACTTATAATCTAAGAGGGAGCACAAAGAATTAACAAGACATCAACCAACCAAGAAGTGACTACAGAATGACCGATCACAAGATCCTAAGTAGACTCCAAAATTCAAGTGTAGGCAAAATTTTGAACAATGTTTGTCACAACAATAACACTAAGTTAAAAATAGTCTATGAAACAAACTGTGTAGCTATCTGATTTATGCATTCAACCCTTTTCCTATGCAACACGGCAATGAATACTTTTAACTTTGCTTTTAACTTTTCAGTCGTACGACAACCCTACTTCTCTTCAACATGACAATGAAGGCTTATAAATTTTCAACCATCATGCACTCTGAATAAATTATCTCAAGAACTAACTCTCAAGATATTTAAATAACCATCTTTTCGGTCCTTGAAGACCTCAGATACATAAAATAAGCCTCTAACTAAAATCACCATCATAGCGTAGCCTGAATTGAATTGAATTGAATGAATTTTAATGATGTCCACGAGACCCATTGGTCTAAGGGACCTATACTCCAAACCAAACAAAACATCATAGTCTCAAGTTTCTCTCTAAAACAACCCTTTTGCATGAATCTTGATAAAAAAATTCACGTTTTGTGAAGCCTTGCTTCCTCAAACAACATGCTCAAACTATCTGCCTTTAGATTATTTCCAAATTGATTACGAATGCCCTTATAATTCAGACATTCCATGATGAAGTGCCACTTAGTTTCAACTGCTCTTCATGCAAAAGATGCAAGTTCTTTCTTCCCACTCTTCCTTGGGAGTTATCCATCTACCTATTTCGCACCTAAGATGGTGAGATCCGGTTCTCAGCTGCGTTATTAAAATTTTAGCCTTTCCCTTGATTGCGATGCTTAAATAAGTCTTCATCATGCAACTGTGATGGGTTGAAATTTTTGACATATATCAATTTTTTTCTGCCAACCTATTTCTCCCACATGACAATCCTAAATTTTTGAAGTACCCACTTTTTTATCTCCTCTTTAGAGTTAGGACAGTCTTGCCAATTTATTCCCCCTTTTCTCATCCACTTGTCATTTTGCTTCCTCCAAGTTTTCTTCCTACACTTTAGCTCCTTTGCAACGATCATCTTGGGCCAACAATGTTCATCCATGCTTTCCACCTTTTTTAAATAACTTAACAAACGAATGATTACTGAAGCATCCATTGGGAACATTCCAACCTCTGCTAGCAATATCTCATATGGGACAATTGACTTGACTTTGAGGTTACTAATGGTTAAGTGCTTTTGAATTATTTATAGTTGCCTCCACTTGTGATTTGACATGTTGCTCCCCCAAACTTCACATTCATAGACGAAAACCGGGGTAACCAACACTCCAAAAAGAGTTTTCTTGGTTTTCCAGTCCCACAATTATGCTTTCCTGCATCTGTTCTGAAGGAGGTAAGAAGCTCTTCGTTCCCCTTGTATCCTTTTAGTTATGCATGTCTCCCAACTAACCCTGTTGTGAAAAAAATTCCTAGGTACTTGTATTCTTCCATTATATCCAAGGAGTTTTCCTCAAATATAAAGCTAACCCACTTCTTTTTTAGCTTTAAAGAGAAGATCATGACTTTGGTTTTGCTAGTGTTTACTTGTATCCCAACCTCTTGACAGAAAATATCTAAGGCCTTCAAATGATCTCTCAAACCTTGAGAAAATTTTGCAATTAGAATAAGATCATCAACATACAAAAGTAGCTTCACCACGTAACTTGCTAGTTGAATCCCCTCTCCACTAGTGTTGTTTAGTCATTCTTCTAACTTATCAATATATAAACCAAATAGAGTGGGAGAAAGGGGACACCCCTGCTTGACCCCAATGTCACTACCAAAGCATTCTAAAAAGCCCTCTTTAGGTCTGATTTTAGCACTAACCTTCTCATACAACTTATGAACATCAACTCTATATTCACTTGGGATTCCAAGCTCTTCCATTTTTCTCCAAAGCTTATCTCTAGGAACAATGTCAAACACTTTTTTGAGATTTAAAAAATTAACAAAAGACTTCCCCTTGAATGTCCCATAATTCAATAAAATCACTAAGAGTGATGCAATGATAATTGTAAAGTGTCTTGGCCTAAAAGACACGACAAGGCTTGCGACCAACATGCATAATCTATTGCCAGAGTAGAGATAAAACTGCTCAATGTCGAAGAGAAAATAATTTCCGTCCAAAGCAAACATTATGAATTGTTGAAGCCTCAACATTGGGCAGCAGCGACAAAACCAGTGTGTAAGGCAGAACAAAAAATTATTGTCCAAGCAGATACAAGCTAGTTCAAAAACCTTCCCTAGTGTAGAAAGCATAATTTCCATATGTGCATAGATTTTCCATTTTTGAATTTCATTTGAGAAGATGGGCACATACGTGCACCATTTCTCGACAGTACGAATTCATGCTATAATGTATTCCCGTACACCAACTGTAGCAAGAATGAATGTTGCTAGCATGGCTGAATTTTTTCTGGCTGATCCGGTCTGGGATTCTGTTAGGGTTGATTCGAATATGTTTTGCATTTTTCGGATTGACATTTGCTCCATTTAGTGGTTCCAGCAGCTTTTTGATTTCACTCAAGAGTTTGTGCATCATTTGGAGAAGATCTGAGTCCACATTCTTAAATCAATTAGGAACTTGCTTCAATCTCTTCAGTTTGAGGTAAGATACAGAGTGCTCTCCATGGCGCATGTTTATTTTATTTTACAAATCGAGATTTTTAAAAGACTTATGCGAAGAACATCAGCCTGAAAAAAGTATTACATTCAAGGAGAGCATATAGCTCTCGACTAGTTCAAACCCAATGAAAACACTGGGGTGAGAGTTCAGACAAGAGTCTCTAATTATAGAATTACCATAAAGTCCATAAGAAGGAACTGCCCTTACATTCTTCCATCAAAATATCAAAGAAACTGGACTATAAACGTGTGATTATCACCGTCAAGAGTTTATGACTGTACCCCAGAAAGGAAAGATCTATTAAGCAGAAAGAAATGATTACAACAAGTATTTCATTATGTATATAGGAATCTCAAGGAAGCTGGGAGAGATATTCCTCCTTCTTCTTCATTATTCTGCCATGTGCCTCCAGATAATTCCAGTGCTTTGTGTGTTTGCTTTCACATTACGAGACCCCTCCCAATCTTCGCAATCCAGTGGAATGAATTCCAAATAAGCTTGTATATCGGTTCCTAAAGCTGCTCAGAATAAAGAATGTCACCTTTGTTATCACTGAACCGGTCTTCAACGACTAATCAAGGTTTTAGATGTATATGGTTTTGCTAAATCATAAGTTTTTGGTATATCTAGCTTGCAGGGGTTGGATATATTCTTGCTGTTGTATTGGCCATTGGAAGATTTGATCCTGCCTTGTCGAAATTATTTTAACCAGTTTTTGGTACACCATGGTTGAGAAAAATAAAAAGAGAAAAGAAGAGGAGTACATACGGGAGCTTAGATCCATATTAGCTCCAAATCTATGAAGTAGGGATCAAATCGTTTTGCATCTTAAGATATTTACATCTCAAGAGATTTGATCCTCTCGACATTGGTAGATTCAGAGTTAAGATTGATCTAGGTTGGTTTAACTCCCCCTTTAAATAATGGACTATTTTCCACATGAATACCATGGGTAATACCATGAGTACTTGGAGCTCAAAAATTAAATCTCTTTCCATCTTAAGATATTTCCATCTCAAGATATTTGATCCTCTCGACACTGGTAGATTCAGAGTTAAGATTGATCTAGGTTGGTTTAGTTCCCCCTTTAAATGGATTATATTCCACATGAATACCATGGGTAATACCATGAGTACTTGGAGCTCAAAAATTAAATCTCTTTTCATCTCAAAATATTTGATCCTCTCGACACTTGGTAGATTCAATTTAGAATTAAGATGGACCTAGGTTGGTTTAATTCATCCTTTAGCTGATATCTTGACCAGTCAAGTTTACCTAACTATCCAACAAAAAAACATAAAAATAAAATAATAACATATAATTTTTTACTTTAACTACCCAACAAAAATTGATTAGAAAATAATAATAATAATAATAATTTAGATTTTTTATTTTAACATAGGGTTATTTTTATTTTTATTTTATGTTACTTTGACAAAGTCAAAATGTTTACAGGACAATACATTACAACATCTCTTGCATATTGGGCTAGAAAGCGCCTCTCGACACAATGATGATACAAAATTGTCAATGACAATGTGTTGATTTCTATAGTTGCGGAAGGTCTTCTTCTAGCTTTGTGTTTTAGCATGGAGAATACTTCAATTTTCTTCTTTGGGTGCTTATACACAAGGTGTAAGTGATTTTTGATTTCTTTCCTAAGTTTTATTTGTTTTTTGGTACTTAGAGGAATCGACAAGTGTGTTGGTCTCGTATTCACATGACACAGGGTCGATTTCAACTGTTACCATTATAACCTCTAGGTGCCTATGGAGTATCATATATTAAGTCTCTTTGCATCTTAATATATTTCCATCTGAAGAGATTTGATACTCTCGACACTTGGTAGATTCAGAGTTAAGATGGATCTAGGTTGGTTTAATTCCCCCTTTAACTGATATCTTGACCAAGTCAAGTTTACCTAACTATCCAACAAATAGACATAAAAATAAAATTATAACATATAATTTTTAATTTAACTACCTAACAAAAATTGGTTAAAAAATAATAATAATAATTTAGAATTTTCGTTTTAACATAGGGTTATTCATATTTATATTTTATTTTATTTTGACCAAGTCAAAATGTTTATAGGACAGGACATTGCAACATCTCTTGCATTTTGGACTAGAAAGTGCCTCTCGATGCAATGATGATACAAAACTGTCGATGACAATGTGTTGATTTCTATAGTTGTGGAAGGTCTTCTTCTAGATTTGTGTTTTAGCATGGAGAAGACTTCAATTTGCTTCTTTGGGTGCTTATACACGAGGTGTAAGTGATTTTTGATTTCTTTCCTAAGTTTCGTTTGTTTTTTGGTACTTAGAGGAATCGACAAGTGTGTTGGTCTCGTATTTGCATTCCACAGGGTTGATTTCAGTTGTTACCATTATAACCTCTAGGTGCTTATGTATGCTTCCATAGGCATAGGTGAATCACAGGGATTTGAACCTCGAACCTCCTCACACATAAAATTTCATTTTCACGGCCATTGCCATAGTTAATTTGTTTCCTAAGTTTAACTTAGGAAAAGTTAATAATTAATTATTGAGAATTATTAGGCCCAAGTCTAATGATAAGTGAGCTACTTTATTTAAGTGACTTACACAATACAAGCTCAACCATTGATCTCAAGTGATCTTAGGATTTAATCCTAGCCATTGATCACTTAAGAAATTAGGGTTAGGGATTTGGCCTAATGAAATCATTAAATAAGCCTAACAATGAGGTGAAAGACACATTATTATTGTTGAGCACTTGGGCAAGAGGTTTTCTCAAGAGAGAGGCTCGACTTGATTGAGGAGGAAGATAAAAATTTTGCTTTGGATATTTCGGGAAAAAATTAGAGGATCTAAGTTGGAGAGGGAGAGGGTCAAGAACAACAAGGGAATGAAGATGATTTTGCCAAGAGGAGGCCAACTATAACATGCCAAGACCATCCGTGTGGCAGAAATAGGTCGAGCCCACTTGTGCGACAACAAGGGTGTTGTATAATAACCATTCAATGGGGTGCAAATTCTTGTAGGATGACTTATTCTAGCTGATAGTGAATTTATGAGGCCAATTTTAGGAGGAGGCTGAGTTACATGCTTCCTTACAACGACAAAATTTCTCCATGTAAAATTTTCTAAGTGGGTCTAACCCATATTCTCTATATTTTAATAAAAGTGACAAAGAAATTTTTGGGTGAAGTTTTTTCTATTGCATGTTGTTGCATGTATGATTTCTTGCAATTATTGTTTGTTGTAAATTATTTTTTGACTTAATAAACTAGTGTATTTATTCTAGTAGCAGTTTTAGAATTTATTTATGATAAATATTTTCTAGGTTTTGTTTAAATTATTGAAATAAAATAGATCAGAGCTAGTATAAAGAATTTGACATGGTCTCAAAGATTTAAAACTTTCAAGAAGGAATATTAGTGATTTTGACAATGTTTTATTTTTGAGGGTTTTGCGGCTAAAATAGATTTGATAACATGGCATCATCAAATCTGAGGTATGAAGACAAGTTAGAAAGGGTTGGAAATTTCAAGCCATGGAAGGAGATGATCACCATTGTTCTTATGGTGAATGGCTAGTGGGAAATGCAAGCACTAAGATCCAAGTTACTTAAGATGCTACCTAAGCAGATAAACATAAGATAAAATATATAATAGCTAGATGCATAATTTTGGACAGTGTGACGGATCACATGGTCCCTCACATAATATTTCAACGGTGGGCATCCATCTTCTGCGTTGTTGTTTCAACAAGAGATACAGAAGATATGACGTATTTCTAAGCTTTTGAGGGCCCGATGTGAGGAAAGATTTTGTCGATACCAGTACGACGCCCTCACTGCCGAAGGTTTCCGCATATTCCTTGACACCTACCATCTCCAGAAGGAAGCAGACATCTCTACAAGCTTACACCGAGCAATTGAGGGAAGTCGCATCCTCATCCCCATATTCTCCACCAATTACGCAGAATCTGCATGGTAATTTTAGTGATTCAAAGGCATGTTTACCAGAGATTGATCAAAATGTTCTGACTCGCTCTTCTGCGGCATCACCTAGATCGCTCTAGATCGCTCTTCTACGGCATCGCCCAGATCGCTCTTCTGCGGTAACAATTTTGAATCTCAGAGCGGATCAGATCTCCTCTTCTACGGATCGGTTCTCCTCTTCTGCGGTGGCTCAGAGTCTTCGGTGGCTCAGAGCGGATCAGATCTCCTCTTCTGCGGTGGCTCAGAGCCTTCAGTGGCTCAGAGCGGATCAGATCTCCTCTTCTGCGGATCGGTTCTCCTCTTTTGCGGTGGCTCAGAGTCTTCGGTGGCTCAGAGCGGATCAGATCTGATCGGTTTGAGCAGATATCTTCGGCTCTGCGGACATTTTTTCATACTTTTTTATTTCTCTTCTTCGGATCGGTTCTCTTCTACGGATCGGTTCTCCTCTTCTGCGGTGGCTCAGAGTCTTCGGTGGCTCAGAGCGGATCAGATCTGATCGGTTTGAGCAGATATCTTCGGCTCTGCGGACTATATCTAAAGTTAAAGCATTGTGGACATTTTTTTTCATACTTTTTTATTTTTTCCATAATATGTAATCAAAGGAAGCCTTCGAATTAACATTTCTCTTCTGCGGATCAGGGCTAGGATCTGCGGCCCTTAACAGAATCGATTCACCAGAAGCTCGAAGATTCAGAACGTCCGCAGATTAAGAACTTTCATGTATGCTTCAACCCTACGGCAAACCATAATTCCGTAGAGTCAAAGTTACTTCGTTTGATAAGGATAACATTTTCTAGATGGCTCCCAGCTTCGCGAAAATAGCTGCTGGCTCTCTGTCTGCCTCGAGGCAAGCTCCTACCCATATTGTCAGTGAAGCCCCAGTTCCCACTGTCCAGCTGGTCCAGGCTTCACTCGATGAGGCTTTGAAGTTCTCTGAAAGTGCCCTAGTATGCCAATTCAATGGTTTTTGGCCGCAGCTGATAGCTCTCCACAGTTGGATCTCAGAGGTATGGAAGCCTCTAATTCCTGATGCAATTAATATCTACCCCTGTGCCAGGGGTTTCTTTATAGTAGATTTTGAAAACCGTGAAAGCAGACAATGTATTCTAGACTCTGGCCCTTGGTTTTGGGATAAATCAGGCCTATTCTTGAGGCCATGGTACCCATCATTCGATCCCTCAACA
>APFE030260504.1:0-68237 GCA_000404065.3 Pinus taeda | reverse complement strand
CAAGTCCAGTTAGATTAATTCAAACAATTTGTTGAATTAATTGTGAGTTCAGTTAGTTAATGCATGCATGCATGTAACTGCTGCACTTTAGATAATTGAATATTCTCTCATAAATAACTCATGCATGTCAGTTCAGATAGAGACCTAGTTGAGATTAGATGGAGGGACAATGTACTATCAGTTTCAAGAATATTCCATTGTGAATATCTCTTGCATGCAGAAGGAATTCATTCCTTGGATATTGAACAGTTACTTCTTCAGTTTTAGTGAGTGTGACAAGGCCAATTCACACATGTGGCATCATTGGACCCCAAGGAAAACTACACAAGGAAATAGGAGGCTTGGAGGGCCGAGGGAAGGCATATCTAGTGTCTACTCAGTCTGTGAGGTGTATTGTTTGATTGCAGAGAGAGTAGGATAGCTTGAGAGCTGATTCTTTTTGTAACTTGAACATATTTCCACTTGTATGGTAATACAGAGATTGGGGTTTTAGGCTGAGGCTTTCCTCGGGTTATTCTTCTGTGTTCATGTGTGATTGATTTCTCATTCTCAGTTATATGTGTTCTCATTGATCTTGCTCATATTCGATTAAGCTTCCGCAAAGTTTGATTGTAGAAGTAGATCTAGTATTTTGATTTAGGATATTGCATTATCAAGTGATCTACAGTGGAAATTCTACATGGTATCAGAGCAAAGGTGATCAAAGCGAAGAACAATATACAAGAAAGGAGAAGTTTGAAGTTTGAGGTTCCTGAATATAGAAATCGAGTTCTTTTCACATCTCAATTTCACCAATGGAGTTCAACGGTTTAAGACTCGAATATGATCTTGATGGTAGTTTGAATTATATAGCCTGGAAGGATCGTATAGAAGCAGTATTAGAGGATAATGGTCTAAAGGACTTCATTAATCAAGAAGAGCCCAAGCTGAATGATGCTACAAAATTGGCGGAATGGAAGAAATGTGTGGCTAGAGCAAGGAGAATCCTTCTGGAGGGAGTTTGAGACCACATAGTCTCGAGTCTCCATAGGAAGGAGACACCATTTTTGATGTGGAAAACATTGAAAGATCTATATTAGAACAACAATGATCAAAGGAAGGTGGCGCTGAAAGACAAGCTTTGGAAAATCAAGTGTGAAAAGGGAGACACGATCTCTACATATTTGAACAAGCTCACCACCTGCAGGGATGAGCTTGGAAGTGTAGGGATCATGACCGCTGATGATGACATGGTGAGTCGTGCACTCCTCGGTCTTCCTAAGAGCTCAGATGGCTACCATGACTCAGTTAATGGAAGAGAAAAACTACTAGATTGGGAATGACTTTGGTCGGACCTGTTGCAGGAGGAGATAAGAAGAAGCACCAGAGATGGATCCTCATCAAATCAAGATGATGAGGAAAATCTAGCCTTAGCAAGTAAGGGGAGGAAAGGGAGAGGGAAGGCATCCCATCCCAAATCTGGTTCTTCCCATGGTGGGAAGAAGTTCGATGCGATGCTTTTATTGTCATGAAGTGGGCCATTATGCTACGAACTATCCACAGAAGAAATCCAAGAAAGGATCCTTGAAGGGATTTGATGGTCAGGCATTAGCCTCACAGTTTGAGTTGGATTTCTCTCTTATCACATGCATGGTTTCATCCATGGTGGGATGTGTGTGGTACGCAGACAGTGGAGCTTCATTCCACATGTCAGGTGACAAGAATCTTTTCAGTACCTTGGAGGAGAAGGATCTCCAGATGCGGATCGATGGGCGATGATGGAAAGTACCGTGTTTCAGGTGAAGGTACGATTGTGTTTTAGAGGGAGCATGGAGCTCCCCTCATGCTGACTGATGTAATGTACCAGGTCTGAAGAAGAATCTTGTGTCTGTTGCTATGCTAGAATATAAAGGCTATGATGTAGTCTTTAGTAAAGGAAAGGTATTCTTGAGGCATATCGGCACTGGACAGACTAAGCGAATCGAGATTTGAGTAAAGAATCTCTACAAGCTAGAGGTAGATGACTGTGCTGCATTAAGTTCCAAAGCTGAGATGGTACAGAGCCAAGATGTTGGCGAGCTATGGCATAGAAGACTGGGCCACTTGCACCATGAAGCCCTGAAGATCATGCAACGGATTTCTACCTGAATTCCCAAGGGAAAACTGGAGCAGACGAATACATGCAAAGGTTGTACCTTGGGTAAGTATGTGAAATCTTCCTTTCCAGATTGAGACAGTAGAGTTAGAGCAATATTGGAGCGAGTTCACTTAGATGTTTATGGACCTTTCTCTACAGCCTCCACCGCTAAACAAAGGTACTATGTTATTTTTATTGATGATTTTTTTCGTAGATGCTGGTTCTACTTTATGCAAAAGAAGGATCAGACCTTCTTTAGGTTTTGTGAGTTTAAAGCCTTGGCAGACAAAGAATCTGGAAAGAAAATAAAAGCTTTATGTAGCGACAATGGTGGAAAGTATGTCTCCCAACAGTGTAAAGACTTCTACATTGCAGAAGGAATTAAATGGGAATTGACGACACCCCATAACCCACAGCAGAATGGGGTGGCCGAAAGGAAGAATAGATCGATTGTGGGAGAAGCTTGAGCGATGTTGCATGACCAAAGCCTGCCACTGCATTTGTGGGCTAAGGCACGCAATACAATAGTATACTTGCATAACGGAAGCCCGCACTGTATACTGGGAATGAAGACACCTATGGAGGCCTTTTCTGGGAAGTGACCAGATGTGGGTCATTTCCAAATCTTTGGATCATCAGTTTATTGTCATGTGACCAAAGATGCCCGAAAGAAGTTGGATCCAATAGCTGAGTTGGGAATACTTGTGGGGTACACAAATGCACCCCACAACTATCAGGTGTACCTGCCTACTAGTCAGAGGACAATGGTACGCAGGGATATGAAGTTCGACGAGTAGAAATCCATGCGATTATCACTTGAGAGGGAGCTCAATTTGCATGCAGAGGAGGAAATTTTAGTTCCTAAGGAGGAGGAGCCACAGATTGATGTGGAGCAGCTGCATGTAGAGGATCCATGAATGGAGACATCCACTCATGCCGAGACTTCTAGAGATGGGTGGAAACGCTCAAGGGAAGCTGACAGGCTGATGCTGGATGCGTGGGAGAATGTGGGACAACCATCTTCTCAGCACAGAAAGAGGAGGTCGCCCGAGTAGTACATTGGGTACATAGCCCTGGTTGGGGAGTGTGTAGATACCAAACCTTCTTCATTCAAGGAGACAGTGCAGCAACCAGTCTGGGTTGATGCAATGGTAGAGGAGTACGACTCTATAATTCAGAACAATGTGTGGGATGTTGTCCCAAGACCTCAGGGAAAGTCAGTGGTGAGTTCTAGATGGCTTTACAAGGTAAAGCAGGTGGTTGACGGTAGTGTTGAGAAACATAAGGCAAGGTTTTTTTCTCGTGGTTTCTCACAAGTCAAGGGGATAGACTACAATGAGACCTTTGCTCCTGTAGCAAGGTACTCATCTATTAGATCGATGTTGGTACTATCAGCTCAGATGGGTTGGAAGATCCATCAGATGGACGTGAAGAACCATTCCTCAATTGGAAGATTGAGGAGGAGGTGTACATTGAGTAGCTAGAGGGTTTCGAGACCTTCGATTGTGAGTCACATGTGTGTCAACTCAAGAGGGCTTTGTATGGGCTGAAGCAAGCACCCTGTGCTTGGTACACCAATATCGATAGTTATTTCATCAGGTTGGGCTTCACTAAGAGTGAAGCAGATGTGAACCTTTACCACATCATGGTAGAAGGTAAACCCTTGATCATTGTTCTTTATATCGATGTTCTGATTTTGACAGGTGATGATCAGCTGATCCAGTCTTGCAAGGAGGACCTTGCAAGAGAGTTCGAAATGAAAGACATGGGACTTATGCACTAATTTCTAGGCATGGAGGTGTGATAGAAAGATTGTGAAGTATTTGTGTCTCAAGGCAAGTATGCCAATGAGATACTCAAGCGATTTCACATGGAGAAGTGAAAGCCCATGCAGACTCCTCTAGCTGGGAATTGGAAGAAGGAGGATGCTACTTCAGGTAAGGTAGTAGCTGCTACTGTTTATCGGCAGCTGGTGGGTTCACTTATTTATCTGGTGAACACATGACTTGACTTATGCTTTGCGGTGAACCAGCTGAGTCAAGCTATGGTTCAACCTACCAAGCTGTTTTGGAAGGTAGCAAAGCATGTGATGAGATACCTCAAAGGAACATCTCAGTATGTATTGTGGTACAAGCGGACAAAAGGAGTGAAGCTTTAAGGCTTCATAGATGCTGATTGGGCAAGAAGTCCATCAGACAGGAAGAGCACTTCTGGAGGAATCTTCAACCTTGGTTCAACTGCAGTTTCCTGGTACAATAGGAAACAGAGGTCAGTTGCACTTAGCTCAGCAGAGGCTGAATACATGGCTGCTAGTCAGGCTGCATGTGAGGCCATTTGGATGCAGAAGATTCTAGTGAGATTGTTTGGTCAGAGGATGGATCCAACCGTGATCTACTGTGATAATCATAGTTGTATCAAACTCTCTGAGAATCCAGTTTTTATTACAGGTCCAAGCACATTGATTTCCGGTATCACCATCTTTGAGACTGTGTGGTCAAGAGGATCATGTTGTTGCAGTATATTTCGACTGAGGAACATGATGCAGATATTTTGACAAAGGCATTGTCAAAATGAAAATTCGAGTTCCACAGAGATAGGATTGGGGTTACTGATAATCCCTTTCTTGTTGAGAGGGAGTGTTGAAAATAACAACAAGAAATTCTAAATAAGAAGTGATAAATTTAGTACTTCTATAAATAGCATTTCGGGATACCTTCCTATTTTAGTTAGTCGCTGAACTAAAGTAGAGAAGTAAAAATTCGAATTTGATCTTAGCAGCTATTTGTAAAATAATTAATTAATTCATCATGAGTTAATTAGTTGTAGAAAATCAAACATGAAGTCTATGTGAGGACATGCAACAATTTCTTCATTGGTTGAGGAATGTATCCATCAATTAAATAGATAAGGATGAGTTGCAATATTGAGTTGTAATTAGTTGGCTCAGTTAATTGAGTCAAGTCTAGTTAGATTAATTCAAACAGTTTGTTGAATTAATTGTGAGTTCAGTTAGTTAATGCATGCATGCATGTAATTGTTGCACTTCAGATAACTAAATATTCTCTCATAAATAACTCATGCATGTCAGTTCAGACAAAGACCTAGTTGAGACCAGATGGAGGGATAGTGTACTATCTGTTGCAGGAATATTCCATTGTGAATATCTCTTGCATGCAGAAGGAATTCATTCCTTGGAGATTGCGCAGTTACTTCTTTAGTTTTAGTGAGTGTGATGAGGCCAATTCACACATGTGGCATCAATGGAACCCAAGGAAAACTGCGCAAGGAAATATGAGGCTTGGAGTGTTGAGGGAAGGCATATCTAGTGTCTACTCAGTCTGTGAGCTGTATTGTTTGATTGCAGAGAGAGAAGGATAACATAAGAGCTGATTCTTTTTGTAACTTGAACATATTTCCACTTGTATGATAATATATAGATTGGGGTTTTAGGCTGAGGCTTTCCCTGGGTTATTCTTTTGTGTTCATGTGTGATTAGTTTCTCATTCTCAATTATATGTGTTCTCATTGATCTTGCTCATATTCAATTAATCTTCCACAAAGTTTGATTGTAGAAGTAGATCTAGTATTTTGCTTTAGGATATTGCATTATCAGGTGATCTACAATGGAAATTCTACAACTTTATCATGTTGCAGGAGATGGTCACTAGCTTTTCAAAGATCAAGGTGGAGCAAGAGGGTGCGTGTAAAGGATGTGCACTTGGAAAGCATGCAAAGGCAAGATTTCCTCATAGTGAGACTAAGTACAAGGGAGTATTAGACTTGGTGCATTCAAAGGTATGGCATTATATGTTACTGGTGTCAATCACGAGATTTATTTATCTTGTGACCTTCATTAGATGACTATTCCAAGAGGACATGGATCTACTTCTTGAAGGCCAAGGATAAGGTCTCCACTTAGTTCTTGTTGAGAAATCAATGCTTCTAGGAATTAGGGTTTGATTCCTACCCCTCCAAGGGGAAAAACCAATCCAACTCTTCCAATAGTAGATTTAAATCAAAATGAGACAATCTAAGAGCCTTTAGACCTAGACAAATACCTCCTCCAATCACCAAGTTAGCCTTTCCTTCCAATAGATGATCCCTCCCAAAGTCTCCAAGTGTCAGCTTCTCAGATGCAGCTTCAATCCAGAATTTCAGCCCCTAACTACAAAATTTTGCCCCCCAGCTTCAAAATTTTGGACTTGCAGTAGATTCATAAATTTTGGCCCTAGATACAGTCTAGTAACTTCACATGTGTAAAAGAGAGATGCCCAAAATATCAATTCTTGTCTTCCCCAACTTCTTCCTTCTTTCTCCTCAAATTCATCTTCTTTTCTGCCTCTCTCTTGTAGATTGAACTTGTGTAGTGTGTGTGCCAAATGAGTGAAGTTGAATCTCTCTATACACTTTTTCTGTTGGGTTGAATAGCCCTAATCTAGTTTGAATTCATGAGGACATGGCCGACTTGGTGTGGAGGTGAAAAATTGCACTTTTGAGTAAAAAATAATTCTTTTTACATGATATAAAGGCCCAAGAAGGGTCTAGTAAATATGAAAATGAATTTATTGACTCATGACAAAACCTACAAGTCTTCAATGACGAATTTGACCTATAAAAGAAATAAAAGAGCATGAAACCCATGCTCTAAAATAATTTTTCTTTTACAATACTTTTCTTTTCTCTTTCTTTTTATCAAATACAATTATGAAGATTGACACTAGTTACATTCTTTAACACTCCTTCTTAACTAGGGAGGTATTCATAATTACATACATATATAGGTACATGGAGATCTCAAAATGATATGAACTGTGAAGAGTCATAGAACACATAGTGCTACAGATTAGATACCTGACCAAGGTACTCTAATCAGATGGGACTAAGATGTACTCAAGCTTTAGCCACTCTAGTTACCATCAGGATTTTAAGCTCTAACACAAACCTAGGGATCTAGGTGTGTATGCAAGGTCATAGCTCCAAGGCCAACACCACCCTCCCTACTCCACCCTCCCTACTTCAAGATCTAGACATCAACACATAGGATGGCTAGATGTCCTTCGAAGCATCTTGTTGCAACAATATGCTTCATCTCTCCCTATCAACTAAATCTATAATATTGACCAATCCAAGCATGCTTCTATAATATTTGAACTTCTTATTTGGAAGAGATTTTGTCAACACATCAACTAATTGTTCATCCATCAGAATATATTATAGCTTCACAACCCCATCCTATACCAAACTTATAATGTAATGGTACTTGTTATTGATATGCTTCATCCTTGCATGAAATACGAGGTCTTTGAACATCTTGATGCTACTTTGATTATTACAATTTATCACAGTAGGATCCAATGGCCTTCCAAACAAATTTTACAACAATTTTCTTAACCAAACTGCTTCTTTCCCTACTTCACATGCAACAACATATTCAACTTCAACACTATTTAACACACCAAGATCTTGTTTTCTATGCATCCATGAAATCATTGTAGATTCCAAACTAAAACAACCACCGATAGTTCTTATTCCATAAGTCTCACTTCCACCCCAATCAGAATCAATAAAACTTGTTAATTTAACTTCCTTTCCATCATACTTTAGGCGACGATGAATTGTTCCCCGTAGGTATCTCAAGATATGCTTGGAACTATCCAATGGTCATGACAAGGCTCCAACTAAAATTGACTAAGAACGTTTACACCAAAGCATATGTCCAGTCTAGTATTTAGCAAGTACACCAAAGATCTCACCAACCTACGATAGCTTGTAGGATCGACGATAATAGAGTCAGAGCTTCTCAACTTCTTTAGATTTGTGATCTTGGGAGTAGTCATAGGTTTGTAATACATCATACTAAACTTTTTAGCATCTTGATTATGTGCTTTGCTTGACCAAGATATATCTCAACAAGTTTGTGCAAAACTTCCAAGCCCAAGTAGTAATGCATGAGTCCCAAATATTTCCTTTCAAAGTCTGTTGCCAACATT
Organism: Pinus taeda; assembly: GCA_000404065.3. Taxonomy (NCBI): domain Eukaryota; kingdom Viridiplantae; phylum Streptophyta; class Pinopsida; order Pinales; family Pinaceae; genus Pinus; species Pinus taeda. Next base: position 60,131 of record APFE030260504.1, on the reverse strand, counting down.
TTATTGCATTCTAGAATTTTGCGCTCCATACCTGTAATAAATAAATCATCCACATATAACAGTATAAGAACTGGTTCATTATTCACTATCTTGATGTAGGGTTTGCATCAAAAAAACTTTTGACGAACCCAATCGTTAAAAGATATGCATCCATCCTTGCATACCAACCCTTACGAGCTTGCTTCAAGCCATATAGAGATATCTTTAGTCTACAAACATGAGTATCCCTGCTATTTATTTCAAATCCTTTCAGTTATTCAATATATATTTCTTCATCAATGGTTCCATTTAGAAATGTTGTTTTTACATCCATTTGATGGATATTCCGCCCCATATTAGCAACTAGCAAAACCAAAGATATAATAGTAGTGTACCTGAAAATGGGAGCAAAGGTTTCTTCATAATCTATTCCTTCCTTTTGAGAGAAAACCATTGCAAAAAATCATGCTTTGTATTTGTCTATGCTTCCATCAATGACATGTTTAATTTTGTAAATCCATTTGGAAGTGACAACAAATTGTCACTAGGTCTAGGAATGATTTCCCAAACCCCATTCTTCATGATGGATTGATATTCTTCTTGCATTGATTTCTTCCATTCTTCTTGATGAGTGACTTATTCAAAGGTAGTTTGTTATGATTTGATTAACTTCGTCATATATGCTGCATATCTTGAGTATCTTTTTGGTCTTTTAATTTCTCTAAAAGTTCCTTTAGTAGCTCCATGTCCTTTGACATCTTCAAGTATAGATTTTAACCAATTTGACCGCTTATTTGTTTCAGGAATGATTATACTTTGAATAGGCTCACCTTGTCCTTCTTCTTCTTGGTTTATATGTGTTTTGTCATGTTTCTCTTCTTCTTCAAACATAGGTACATATTCTGCATCAAATTCGATTGGTGTATCCTAGATCTTTTGTAGGTATGGTTTTCATGAAATATAACATCCCTGCTAACTTTGATTTGTCTTCCTTCTTTGATGTAGATTCTATAAGCCTTTGATGAAAGGATATAACCAAAAATGATTCCTTTTATACTTGTAGAGTCTAACTTCTTTCGCTTTTCTTTTGCAACATGAATGTATGCATGACACCCAAAGATTCAGAGATGGTCTACACATGATTTCTTCCCTGTGAATGCTTCTTCCATTGTCATATTATCAAGGATTCTATGAGTAATTCTATTTTGTATGTATAATGCTATCATGGCTACTTCTCCCCATAGAAATTTTGGTATATCTTAATTAAATATCATAGTGCTTATGCATTCTTCAGTGGTTCTATTCTTCCATTCTGCTACTCCATTTTGTTCGGGATTGTAGGGAACAATGAGCTCCCTCTTAATACTTGCTTCTTTACAATATGCTCTAATTTTTTTTAAGTGTATTCACCTTAATTGTCGGATCTCAACGCTTTTATCCTTATTTCAATAAAGGTCTCAACTTTGGATCTAAATTCCTTGAACTTTCCAAATACTTCGTCCTTTTTCTTGAGAAGATAGAGCCATGAATTTCTAGAGTGATCATCAATAAAGGTCACATAGTAAAGATGGCCTCCAAGATATTTATTAGACACGGGCCCATAAAAATCAAAATGAATGAGATCTAATATATCCTTGGACCTTGTGTCACTTCTTGTAAAAGGTTTCCTAGTGTTCTTTCCAAAGGCACATCCCTTGCATACTCCTTCATGATATTCCTTGATGTTGGGGATTCCCTTTACCATTTGACTTAGAGAGGGTATTATCTTGTAATGAATATGCCCATATATTCTATGCCAAAGTTCAATACGAGTAATCTCCATGTGAACAAGGGTTTCAGGAGATGGTGTTATAACTCTATGTGGTCTTCCATCATGAAGCCAAATAACCCTTTCCTTTTCAAAACTAGAATCTTTTTCCCAAACCAAAAATTTACCATCTACAAAATAAACTATATCTACTTTATCTTCTAAACAAGAAATGGAAAGTAAATTCTTTTTCAAAACTGGGACATAGAGGATGTTGTTGAGCTGTAGCTTTGCTTCAATTTCTAGCTTCAATGATGTAGATCCAAGGACCTTGACTGCATATCTGTTGTTGTCTCCAAGCTCCACTACATGTGATGTTGATTCCCTTGATAGAATATGAAGTTATCCAGTTTCTCCTATCACATGTCTTGAGGCTCCATTTTCAATGATCCATGAATTATCATCATCAAGTGTACATGTAAGTGCAACCAAGAATCCTTCACTCTTGAATCTTCTAAATAGATTGTAGATGATCCTTCCAACCCAACTTTCTTTAATTTTCATTATATTGAATCCCATATTCAAATAAATTTCCATTGAGGGAGTGAAATTTTCTTCCAAGATTGATTTTCCTTCCTTCAATTGATAGTCGACAAAGTGACCTTCAACTAGTCTTTCTTTCACCTTAGCTCAGATACCATGTTGAAAAATCAATGCTTACATAGGGTTTGATTCCTCTTTCTTGATAATTACTTGTGATTTATTTTCGTTTCTTTTACTTATTTGTTAGTTTATCTTTCATCAATAAATTACCAAATTAAATGTATATGAGGATCACAAGAACAAGAGACACAAGATGTAGGCACTCAACCAGGGAAAAAAACTTCCAAGGGGAAAACCCAGTCCAACTCTTACACTAGTAGATTCAAATCAAGATGAGACAATCGAAGACCATTTAGGCATAGACAAAGACCTCCTCCATTCACCAATTTAACTCTTCCTTCCAGTAGATGATCCCTTCAAAAGTATCCAAGTGTCAACTTCTTAGATGCAACTTCAATCCAGAATTTCAACCCCTAGCTACAAAATTTCGACCCCCAACTTCAGAATTTCAGAGTTGCAGTAGATTTAGAAATTTTAGTCCCAATGACAATCTAGTGACTTCGCAGGTGAGAGAGAGAGAGATGCCCAAAATCTTGGTTCTTTTCTTCCCCAACTTCTTCCTTCTTTCTCTTCAACTTTTCTCTTCTTTTCTACCTCTTTCTCTTGTAGATCAAATTTGTGTAGTGTGTGTACTAAATGAGTGGAGATGTCTCTCTATATATACTCTTTATGCTAGGTCAAATAGCCCTAATACAGGCTGAATTCATGAGGATAGGGTTGACTTGGTGTGGAGGTGGAAAATGACACTTTTGAGTAAAAAATAATTCTTTTTGCATGATACAAAATCCCAAGAAGGGTCTAATAAAAATGACAATGACTTTATTGATTCATGACAAAACCTGGAAGGCTTCAATGGTGGCTTTGACATAGAAGATAAATAAAAGAGCATGAAACCCATGCTTCAAAATAATTTTTCTTTTACAATAAATTTCTTTTCTCTTTCTTTTCATCAAATACAATTATGAATACTGACACTAGTTACATTCTTCAACAATTCCAAGAGTTTAAAGCTCTTGTGGAGAGTTAGGGTAGGAAGAAGATCAAGGTGCTGAGATTAGAAAACAAGGGTGAGTATACCTCTAATGAGTTTAAGAGTTTATATAGGGAGGAAATAATTAAGTGATAACTCATAATTCCTTATAACCCTCAACATAATGGGGTTGTAGAAATGAAGAACATGACAATGTTTGGAGTAGCAAAGGCAATGATCCATAATCAATGCTTTCCTATATTCTTGTGGGAAAAGGCCTACAATAAAATAGCTTACCTAGAGAATGTGCATCCTACAAGGTAGTGGAGGAAAATACTCTCGAAGAGGGTTTTACAGAAGTGATATCAGAGGCGAGACACCTTTGTATATTTGGTAGTATAGTTTATGTCCATATTCCATTAGGGAAGAGGACTAAACTGGAGACCTCCTTTGAGAGAAGGATCTTTGTGGGCTATAGTGAGGTGTCAAAGTACTATTGGGTCAACATTTGAGTACATATAAGAGACATCATCAGTAGGAATGTCAGATTCAAAGAGGGTAGGATATTTAGGAGGTTGCATGATACTAAGACAATTGTGGTAGAGGAGTAGGAGTGATAGGCTTCGAAGATTGTGGAGGGACCAACAACACCAATAGCATGGACATAGCCTTCTGTTCAGGAGGACGAAAAAGGTTTTTATTCTATCTCCACCAGGAGAAGGTCGAGATGGGCCGAGTAGAATTTTGGAGAAGCAAATGAGCATCTAGCTCAGACTCCAAGTAGGATTTTCAGGTGTAGTAAACCACCAGCTAGATTTTCTAGCTACATGGCCTTGATGAGAAGCATCAATAACTCTAATTCTTCTAATTTTGAGGAGGAAACATATTAGTAGGCCTAAAGGGATGCCATGATAGAGTACAATTCCATCATGAGGAAGGATGTGTGGGTTGTCGTGTCGAGGCCTAAGGGGATGTCAGTGGCCACTTCTTAATGGATTTATAATATCAAGCATGCAACAAATGGTATTGTTGAGAAGTACAAGGCAAGGATTGTGGCAAGAGGGTTCTCTTAGAAGGAGGGAGTGGACTACAAGGAGAAATTTGCACCTATTGACAAATATGCTTCTATTAGGATGATCATATGTATTGATTCAAATATGGGGTGGAGGATACACAAGATGAATGTGAATACTACCTTCCTCAGTGGGGTGATTGAGGAAGAGATGTATGTTGAGTAGGCTCAAGGATTTGAGGTGCATGGAAGGGAATCCCATGTATGCAGATTGAAGAAGGTCCTTTATAGACTTACATAAACACCATGCACATGGTATTCTAGGATTGATGGATAAATTCTTGGATTGGGCTTGATCAAGAGTGAGGTAGATTCAAACTTGTACTATGTAATTGTTGAGGGTGAGAAGCTCATCTCGTTCCTTTATGTTGACGATCTCTTCTTGACAAGATTAGAGAAAATCATTGGGATGTGCAAGGAGGACCTTTCTTTGGAGTTCAAGATGAAGGGCATTGGGCTCATGCACTACTTTTTGGGATTGGAGGTGTGGTAGTAGTCAGGAGAAGTTTTCCTTGGGCAAGGAAAGTATGCATTTGAGATTCTATGTAGATTTAGAATGAAAGATGGCAAGCCCATGTCTACACCCATGAACACCAACTTAAGGAAGATTGATGCTTTCATGAGTGAGTTGGTGGATTCCACTTTGTACAAGAATACTATTGGGTCCTTGATGTATTTGGTCAATACCAAGCTAGATCTATGCTTGCAGTGAATACACTCAAATAGTTTATGGTGGAGCCAAGGTAGGTTGGAGTGGAAGTGAAGCATGTGTTGAGGTACCTTTGTGGTATAATGGATTTTGGACTAAGGTATGTCAGACTTGGTGGAATATAGCTACAGGGGTATACAAATTCTGATTGTGCAAGCAGTTCAATAGATAAGAAATTTACTTATGAGTGTTGTTTCAACTTGGGGTTAGTATTAATCTCGTGATTCAATAGGAAGAAACATTCAATGGCACTTGGATCAGAAAAGGAAGAGTACATGGCACGATTCTAGTGATTTGTGAGGCCATCTAGCTTAGCAAGATGCTCATAGGTTTATTTGATCTTGAGATGAGAGCTACCATGATACATTGTGATTTTAATGTCACATCAAGCTTTTGAAGAATCCAATGTTTCATGATAAGTCCAAGGACATAAATATTAGGTATCACTTCATCAGACACATGGTCTTGAGAGGTGTTGTGAAATTATAGTACATACCTACAAGGGAGCACATTGCAAATATTCTCACCAAGCCTTTAATGAAGGTAATGTTTGTGTTTTACAAGGAAAAGTTGGCATGGTGGAGAAACCCTTCTTGGATAGGATGGAGTTTGATTTTTGTACATATGGGAGGTCTTTTTCTAGATTTTTTTCTTAGCATGGAGAATAATTTGAATTGCCTCTTTGGGTGCCTGCATGTGATGTATAAGTGCTCTTTGAATTTTTTACTAAGTTTAACTCAAGAAAAGTTCAATAATTAATTACTGATAATTATTAAGCCTAAGTCTAATTATAAGTAAATTACTTTATTTGAGTGACTTAGACAATATAACCCCAACCGTTGATCTCAAGTGATATAAGGATTGAATCCTAGCCATTGATCACTTAGGAAATTAGGGTTAGTGATTCAACCTAATGAAATCATTAAATAAGCCTAATTATGAGGTGAAAGACACATATTATGGTTGACTTCTTCAGCAATATATTTTCTCAAGAGAGAGGCTTGATTTGATTGAGGAGGAAGATTAGAAATTCTCTAAGGAGACTTTGGGAGAAGTTTAGAGGTGTTGAGTTGGAGAGAGAGAGGGTTGATAACAACAAGACAAAGAAGTTTGTTGAGAGAAGGCCGAGGATAACAGGTCAAGTACATGCGTGCAGTAGTAGCAAGATGATCCCATAGGTGCGACAACAAGGGTGCTATACAATAGGCCAAAAATTCTTGTAGCATAATTTCTTCTAGTTGATAGTGAATTTAATATGTTGATTTTGGGGGGAGGCCAAGTTACAAGTTTCCTTGCAGCAATAAAATTTATTTGCATAAAATTTTCTTTGTGGGTCTAACTCATATTTTCCATATTTTAATGAAAGTGACGAAGAATTGTTTGGGTGAAGTTTCTATTGTTGCATGTTGTTTCATGTATGATTTTCTGCAATTATTTTCTACTGTAAATTATTTTTTGAGTTAAAATACTAGAATATTTATTTTATTAGTAGTTTTGGAATTTACCTGAGATAAATATTTTTTGGGTTTTGTTTAAATTGTTGAAATAAAATATATTGGATTTGGTATCAATACTTTAACATGGTCGAGAACCTTAGATTTTAGATTGATGGATCCACCTTGATGATGACTTTTTCATATTTGCAACCAATGGGAGAGGTCAAATTTATTGAAGCTTAACTAGATTGTATTAGGGTCAATGGGAAGTTGTTGACTGGAAATAGTGAGTGCCTTCTTTGAATCAATTTTCTTCTCAGGCCTTGAAAATCAGAAAAGTTGAGATTTGTACCCTTAGACCAATGTGGATTCCCACCAAGCACATTTTAATTCTTTCCTCGTTTGTGACTAGGACTATGTAGAAGGGAGGCTAAATTTAGAACACTATAGGGTGATCTTGTATTTATTTCATTACATGTTGGATGAGATATCCTTCAACAAACGATGTTTTCCAAGTTGAGAGGAAAAATGAGTTCCTTTAAATTCACAATTATTTTTGGGATAAAATATATTTATCTTTTGTTCAACACTGAGTGAGAAATGTGACAAGTTCTTAAGTATGATACCCACCATATTGTGGATTACTTGGCTTATGTGAAATCTTGGAGATCTAATTTTAACCTAGATGATAAAGGCCATTACCACTTGCGGCCTAAGTTTTTTTCACTTCTTGTTGAATAAAGGCCTTTTGTAGATTTGTTTGTTATCTAGTTTGGTAAGGTATTGGTCCTGGTTAGCAAACACAATTCTTTTTGGTCCAATTTGAGAGTATTTGTAGAGGTTGATCTGAAAAAGAAGCTATGATTTTTTATATCTTTGATCACTGTTGGTGGAGTCTGATAACAAAGGTTCACTATTTGAATTTACTAAATGCTTGTTTCTTCTCCTATTTTGGACAACCATCTGGCCAATAAGATTACACATTAGCTTGATGATGATGATGATATGAAAGATCCTCCACTATTTGAACTAGTCACTACACCTATCATCATCTGACATTCCTCTTGGATGAAGGTGGGCTACGACTCAACATGTACTTTGATAATTTTGCAATCATGTGATTTTACTTAATGTTTTAGGGAATTTAGTATGGATAAAGGAGCAATCTATATGATTGACTCATCTTGACTATAAATATTTTATCTAACCTTACTAGGGGGATTAATTTTTAGCCCTAGTCTAGTGGGACCTCCCTTAAGGCGTTAGGGTTATAGGAGGGGCACTACTTGGAAAGCTTGGATTAAAATAGTGTGTTCATTCTCCCTTATGACATACTTAACACTTTCCATGTCACATTACAATCCCTTGATACCATCTCAATTCTTTGGGTATATTTTGTCATTAGTTCATTTGGATTTGGCACTCTCTTATCCACATCATTGAGTAGGGTTGGAAAACATTTCCCTAGAAGATGATGCAACTAAAAAATGGAAAAGTTTGATATGACTACAATTAAAGAAAAATAAAGTTAAAATGAAAAAGATGGCCAAGACATAAGTTAGTATGTTGGAAAAATGCTAACAAGAGCTTTACCCTCCTCATTAGCCATCACTCAATTCATTAGAACTTGATGCTCCACCTCATTAAAATGAACCCTTGTATGTACTAAACTTGATGAGTAATAAATTACCTCATCTCAAGGGGTAGATTAAATTATATATCACAAAGAGAATGATTTGATCCTTGAGCCATGCACCAAAATAAAAAGCATTATAAAAAAGAAGTAAAAGGCACACTGAAGGGGTGGAAAAAGTAGGTCGAGTATGGTAACTCATGCATCCATGATTTCTCCCCCCATTAGGTCTTACACTCAGGATGTGGACTCCCATTAGTTGGTCCCTTGACCATGGCACTTGGACATGAAGCCTTTCCCTCATTGCCACCTACTTACATTAACATACCTTGATTGAAGGGTTAAACTTGGAAATGCCACTTGCCCTTGGGGGTTGGAAGAACCTAATATGTTTGAATACTTAGCCACTCCTACAAAGGTATGGAACACCTTTAGGGGATGTGGTATAATTAGATATTTGAAGGTGATCCCATTTTGAAGTATTAATATTCCCTTAACACTTAAGTATGGTTCACTTAGATACATTCATGTTCATGGTCTCTAATGAATTATTACTTTCACTTGAGTTTAGGTTGGTTTTTCTATGTGGTCAAGAGTAGCATAGGCATTAAGGCCACCACATTTCACATGATTCCCAAACTATTTAACATATTTCAAAGAGTATGATGACTTAACAGATGCAATGTTCCCTACTTTTGACAGTGTTGGGCCTTTTTATGACTTGAGCATTTGAGACACATCCCATAACAACCATAGGAGTTAGAAAATTAGGATTTTATTTTCTAGCATGGAGGATTGTTGATGATGTACCAATGGACCCAACATTCCCCTAGGCTAGCCTTGATACTTCTTGATGTGAATGCCATGATCCATGCCCGAAATGAGGATGGTCATCTCGAGGATGATTGAGGAGGGCCCACTACACTTTATGGAGCCCTAACCCTGGAGAGAGGAGGCACCACATTGCTCATATGAAAACCATGGAGATGACGTGTGGCACACATAACTAGATCTTGGACCCTTGGAGCTACTTTGATGCATGATTTGGGGATTTTATTCAAATGGAGGATGATCATGATGCTTGGAGGCATTCTCAGTCTTGTTTTTTCCTTGATGGAGCATTTGGAGCCTAAAAAGGTCATTCCTTCATCACATTTTTAGCCCTACATCTCAGATGTGTAGGCTTATATTGGACAATTATGATGTAAAGCTAGTGGGTTGGCTTGTAACCCTAATTTACTTTTTGTACACTCAAAAGTTAAACTTATGTAAGGGTTTTTAGTTATAAATTGAGTGAGGTAGATCTTTTATAAATATAGAGTCAACTAACCCATTTATTCATCATTGTTTGTGGAGAAATCAACCTCTCATAGAGATTACAACCTAGCCCTTTGTACTTTGCTACTTTGGGAAGATGTGATCTTTAATGGATATTTGGCTATTGGAAACTAGTGCTTGTTGTGGAGATGTCATTTTTGGATTAAAAAATATTGTTTCTTGGATATATTATAAGTACATTTGTTTTTTGAAAATATTTTATAATTATTGCATGTAATGAATGTTGCTAGGTTTTCTATGTTCCGCGTATAAATGATTATACATTAAGGATAAGGTGTTGCATTAAACCAATGATGTTAGTCAAAGAAAATCCTTGATGGATAAACTGAGGGGTATATTTAAGGTTCGTCTCAATGATGAAATTGATGAAATGTAGGAAAAAAGGGTGCCAATTATACATGATTGCATCATTAAATGACAAAGAGGACTCAATGAATCTAGATAAGTATCCAATTCTTGCTGAATTCAAGGACATGTTCCCATAAGAGTTACCTAGGATAACTTTTAAGAGGAAAATCCATTTCACTACCAATGTTAAACTTGACACTAAGCCTATGTCAAAAGCTCCATATTATATGTTGATTCATGAATTGAATATAATTATAGATCCAGTTGAAGAAATGATTAGATTTGGGTTTTATATGACCTAGTGTGATGGGGGGCACCAATGGTATTTGTTAAGAGGAAAGATGGATCCTATATGCTATGCATATAATATTTTCAGTTGAATAAGGTGATGATCAAGAAACATTTTCTAAAATATATCTGAGAATTGGATATCATTAGTTGAGAATCAAGGAAGATGATATCCTAAAGACAACCTTTAAGACAAGATTTAGGATTTTTGAGTTCGTAGTACTACCTTTTGGACTCACAGACACCCTAGGTTCTTTCATGAGATTAATGAATAGAGAATTTAGACAAAGTTAGTACAAGCTTTTATTACTGAAATCTTGATCTATTCAAGGACGTTGGAGGAGCATAAAGAACACTTGAGGCTTGTCTTGCAACATCTCAAAGAAAACTAACTATATGGTAAGTTATCAAAGTGTCCATTTTACTAGGATAAGATTCACTATCTAGGACATATAATCTCTAGGGAGGTTATTGCAATGGATCTCACAAATATTAAGGGAATCATGGAATGGCCGACACTGACCAATTTTCATCAAGTGCATAGTATTATGGAAATGACCAAATATTATTGTAGACTTGTTGAAGGGTTTTTGAAGTTAGGAACCCCCATTAATGAAATATAAAGGAATACTAAGAAGTTAAATTGGACAAAGAAACATGAAGAGGCACTCAAGACACTAAATAAATTGTTAACAACCACATTGATTATGAAAGTGCACGACATGGTGCAAGACTATTTGGTTTATACAAATGCATCAAAGGAAGGTATAGGATGCATACTAATTCAAGATGGAAGATAATAGCATACTTATCAAGAAAGCTTAGACCACATGAGGAGAACTATGCGAAACACCACCTAGAGATACCCACGATTGTATACGCATTGAATATTTGGAGACACTAATTTCTGGGAATAAATTTTGAACTTAAAACTAATCATTACACATTACAACACATATTCACACAAGATGACTTAAATGCTAGATAAAAGAGGTGGTCAGAGTTAATTAGTGATCTATCATTTTTACATTACATATATAAAAGAAATAATAAACATGGTGGTGGAAAATGTCTTAATTCAAAGACCATGAATATTTTTGGTAATTCCCTTGAAGACAAATTTCACCGGGGCTTCACTTAATGAACCTCTGGCATAGCATGTGCATTTGTGGCATACTAAACCTTAATTTGACTACATAATGGAAAATACGTCTAAAAATCAATTTATTTAACCCCCTACCAATACGAACCCAGTACACCTTCCCAATTTAAAAAACCCCTACATTCACTAGATATTGTAAGTATCCATTTTTTCAACATTTTTTATACCCTTTTATATTTATATCTCAAGTATAGTGACATGATGCCTCTCTTATGACCCCACATGCATTCTACAATGCACCTTTCTTCTTTTTATAAACATTGTAGATGCATATTAGTTCTCCCACAATTACTCAAGCCACACTCAAGCACATCTCATTGTGATTTGTGGCATTTAATAGTCTAAGGCACACAAAGATCAACCACGTTTTAGGAATATTGATTATGTGCATGTATATAAAATGATATAAATTGATCTCTATGATGATGAAAAATCAATTGATGAATCTTTATGAATAAGTTTGCACCAAATAAGGTGTTTAAGCACAATCCTAGACTCTCTAGATGCAATACCACTATCTATAACCAAGGTTGGGGCCCCAAATCTCAAATCCATATAAAGCGATGGGTTTTACTCCCATCAATTAATTAATCATTCACTCACTATCTCTCAAGCAAGGGAACTTATTGAAACCTATTTGGGTCTTTGGAGAGGAATAAAGAAAGCAACCTGCTTGTGTGTTATTGCAATGCATATCTAAGAATCTTGCTATACTCATGCATTCATGGTGAATTATGATGGACATGAGCAACCACCCTTATTTATAAGTAATAGCCTTCATTTTTGTAGTATTTACAAATTACAAGCAATAGACAAGAGAAATTTTCTATTCTTTTGGAATATGTCGTATATATAGACTATGGTATAGGAACACTAAACTAGATCAAAGATTGTCCAGTGTCTACAATGATGTGATGTTCTCCTTTGTAAATTCTCAATAAGATAAATATTTTCTTTCATTTACCAATTTTTTTTAATGGGATCCAAGTTTCTAAGTCAAATAATTGTATCGTATTCATAAGCATGTGTGCTTGATTAAGTATTGTATTTTATGTTATGATTTTCCTAGTTCACTTATAAACTAATGCAAAAGATCTAGCACGTATTGAATGTGGATTCACACTCCAACAACATATAAAAAAGAAAACTCTAAAAAATTCTAAGACAAATGACATTCACTGAGAGAATACCCTACTGGAAGTTACACTCAACCTTAGATTATTACCTTCCCTTCTTCAATCCTCTAGCATGGATTATTCCTTCTTCAATGTGAAATATTTCTCTAATGTTTATATGTAGATGATGTGATTATGTCCTATCCATTTCATAAACATGGACACTTTTGTGGAATTAATTAAAAAATTGTGTTCTTTGTCAAGTTCAAGGCTTCTTTTCTGATAAGGATGAATGGGTGGCTCTATTTGGTCAATAATAGTTGGCTTTCTTCATTGCTTATACTTCCAAGGCTGAGGATTGTCCAAGAAATGCAATAACCCTATATTTAATGGAAAGCAACTAAACAACTCTATTGTGTTAATTTAATAAATGTAGCCTAATTTTTTTATGTATGTTCATAACACTTCACTCCATCATTCCTCTCCTCATTCACAATATAATTAATTGATGAACAATTGTCTGACATTGAATTTATGGCATTACTCAAATAATTGTTTGCCCAAAATGTGTGGTTGTAGCTTGATATTATGCAATAGACTCATGATCTAATGTTCTAGGAAATAAACCACCATTGATTTAATTGAAGAGACTACTTGGCAACTTGGGTAAATTCTAATTTGGGCAATGTGTAGCCTCGAGGGAAAATTTCTTCGCTACATCTCCCATACACAAGTACATTTCCATGACCAACATCATGATAAGTTAGACAAACAAATCAAGCACCATAAGAATATCCATCTACCATCACCAAGGGCATCAAATCACATGAAAAATATTTCTCATAAATACATCCAAGTTCATCCAACAACTACTCCAATCAATGAAATCTCATAAAAGCTAAGGGTTAATATGGTCAGTAATTTCAAGCCATGTCCTCCTTTTTACTTGGAGTAATCCATTCCATTCACACATTTAGAGGTTGTCATTTCAAAATTTTAGCCTTTGCTTTCTAAAGATTCTTTTATTGATGTCCATATCAAGACTAGTAGGTTCCATCAATACGGTTAATTTGCATTAGGTTGTATACAATAGAAGACACAAATTCAAATTTTATAAAATAGAAAATGGAAAATCAAATTTTTTTTGCATTAGGTTGTATACAATAGAAGACACAAATTCAATTTTTATAAAATAGAAAATGGAAAATCAAAACTTAAATCAAACAATTGTAATAAAGGTAGACCGATCACTAAAATGGAGAAAGGAAATAATAATTATTTATAAGTATATGTGTGCATAATCATATCTCTCTCTCTCTCTCTCTCTCTCTCTCTCTCTCTCTCTGTGAGAACTTATTACATGAAAAACCATGCTTTTTGTGATGAAAACAACCTTTATACTTTTAAATAACAATACACTACACTGCAATTTATATGGTTTTTCCAAAACTTAGGGGAAGATTACACAGTTGTGGGGAGTAAAAATATAAGAACTTATTACATGAAAAACCATGCTTTTTGTGATGAAAACAACCTTTATGATTTTAAACAACAATACACTACACTGCAATTTATATGGTATTTCCAAAAATTAGGGGAAGATTACACAATTGTAGGGAGTAAAAATATACACTTATGGTCTATATTTTGGTGTGTCCTAAATATTGAAGTTAGTAGGCTTACAATCTATATTTTGGCATGGAAATAGGCACATCATTTGGATCCTTGTGATAACTTTATGAGCAAATTAAAAACACAATGCCAATATTTTACAAGTAGGCATAAAATAAATAAACTAAATATCTATGTTGGCATGTTGGCCATGAAATATGTAGCTCACAATTCTTATGATGACTTACCAGACAAATTCATGTAGTAGATCACATGGGGTGAAAAGTACAATCTGGATGTCTAACCAAATCATTGGATATGAAGAATGGATGGGATCTTGAAAATGAGAATATCGGACCTCAAATCAAATCGTTGGGCATGGAAAATGCATATCATACTTTACAAATAAGAATATTTATAAATAAGAATACTAGGTATGGGATTAGATCATACAAAACATAATTTAAAAATGCTTCTAAGTCCTAGCACTGGTTTCTTATTCCTGATTTAATGGTTCGACCTCCATAATTGCTTTAGTTTAAGTCCTTTATGAAGTCATCAATGACCTAGCAACTGCCACTTGGGGAGCCATACCTTTCAATGAATCTAAAGTCATCCTGCTACATTGGGATATGTCCATCTTGCTGAAAAAACCCTAGCTAGTGTAAGGAGTCCCTCTGCGGGTGCTTGGACATGAACCTGAGACATCCTAGAGCCCGGAAGGACTTGAGATTCAAGAAGGATGGCTTAGCCAATATACCTACAAGCCTACGAAATTCTTAGTTGGTGCACCTTCCTAAACAAACATGTCCCTAGGATGAGGAGATGTGTCTCTGGGATGCAAAGATATCTCTATAAGAGGAACATCCACAAGGACACATTTTTTAGGGCCACTAGTGCATCTACTGGAAACACAAATACATGGATATACAACCTTGTTTTGATAATTAAACGACTCCAGAGTATATAGTTATAAGCCATTACATCTTGTCTGTTCATGTCACATTACACAATGTTATAGGCATTTTGTAACATAATTATCATTAAAAGGGAAAAATCATGTTGAGAATGGAAGTTCTTCCAATAAATCAATGGTCTAAATTCAATTCTATGTTCAAGTTGTCATTACTCACAAAACCATCCATCTTATATTTTGTATGAAACAGATTAATACACTACAGTAACAAATGTAAAAAAGATTTAAAATATAATTTCGATAGCCATTTCAATCATTGTAGGGTCATAATTTGCATTTATTTGGGTCCAATCTTATTTGTAGATTTGTATCTTGAAAGAAAAGATAGGGAAAAATAAAAAAGATAAATAGAAAGGTAATCTGGTAGATACTAAATTCTATATGCAACACTAACAAATATATGAATGTAATTAGTATTAATGTTCTCAATCAATGATAGAAAAGGAAACTGCTAATAACATAATCTTCTCTTCATCTCTGCTTACCAGTCATCAAGGGAAAACTCAAAATGCCTCTAAATATTTCAAATTAGTCATAAGCAATGTGTGCTCACAAAGAAATTGTAAGGCAATCATATAGTTTCATCAACTAACCAGATGCTAAACTCTACATTACTTACATTCCTGAATTGATTAGAGTTTACCAAAAAGAATCTAATTGTATAAAGTAACAAGGGAAATTTTTTTCTAAGATCAATAAAAACAAGAAAAATCTCCTCACAAAAGAAATTTTCTCCAAGACTAAATTATATTTTATCATTTTTCAGGTTGAATATATCATGAAACAATAGCTACATAAATCCATAGCAAATATGATCTAACTAGGTAGATATAAAAGGCTTCCTTCTGCTATTATTTCATATAGCATTGTTGCAATTAGAAAGACAAAGGTAGGGTGTTGAATTTCCCATGACGAAACGAGATGCAATGCCCTCTTCATTAGGACATATTTAGTAAACCCTACATAAGCACATGTCTCTTAGAAATAAGTCTTGTAGGTTATTTTCATCGATGATAAAAATATTTGACCTTCAATTGACCTCGCTTTAACTACATTTACTCATATAGATCGACCTTCAACTTCCTGGAAATAACACAAAACAAACCAATGGATTGAAGAAATAACGTTCATGCTTGAGTTAATTTTTATCTTTCCTTTAAAACTTGATCATCTAAAGGAAGTTTAGAAAAAATATGAGAAAACATTACATTCCTAATAGAAAAATGAGTGAAATATTAACTTGATACATCTTGAAACCAGAATCAAAAAAAGCAAAGAGATAATAGCAGTTACGAATCCATTTATTTCAGAAAGAGAAACTTCTACTTAAATTTCTGATGAGAAAGAAAAAATTCCAAACCCTCACGATCTTCCTGTTTCACGATCTTGTATAACTTTTGAACCCAACACATTCCCATTTTTGTTGAATGCTTCTCTAAGAGCTTTCAAGGGTACACTCCATACAAGATTACCAACATAAAATTTGTGTGGAATGTCAGCATAGCTCCTAGAATTATAAGGTGACCTTGCTGGAATCCTCCTATTTGGTAGTATAGGAGCCTTCAGAAAGTTGACCCTTAGATTGCACCCACCTATTTCCTACATTGATAAAAGGCCAACCAAATCACTTCAATCAGCAAACTATTAAAAATGGACTAACTAAACATAGGAAGCTCCTAAATCTGATTATCTTTCGTTTCTTAACCCATCTAAGTCAATTAGGATATACAATTTTCTAGAACACTTAAAAAATCCTATAAACTGTGTGAAAAAATAGGATTTAGAAAACATAGCTTCAATTGATCCCAAAATGAAAAGATGAAACAAATAGACAACTATTAAGAAATAATACATTCCCTCACTTAAAAGCCCATTAAACATTTTAATAGTTGATTCAACCTCTTCAATAGTGCTCATTGTAACAAATGAAAATCCTCTACTTGGTCCACTTGACCTATCATAGATTACTTGCATCCATAATGGATTTTCAACGTTCCATGTAAGCATATGCTGAATACATAAAAAGGGATGCCCACAACATATCCCTAAAACAAAATATATTTATATCCTACATATACAAAGGGATTGAAAGAATTAGGCATGATATGGCATAAGATAAATTATCACCCAATCCTCGTCATGTCCTCATGGCAAGGGTTTCATGGAGTCTAAAGTATTTATATCTAAATGTATTGGAACATGTTTATACAAAAATACAAATTAAACAGGTTGAAAAGTTTGTTAAAAGTTTAAAAATTCTGATCTAGATTGGTTTATCCACCAAACATTTTCTTTTTTTTAACCGTTAAAGTAGCCTAATAGCATTGAAATTGAAAATGGGAGCCCAATTAAGACCATTTCACTTTTTACAAAATGGTGGAAACAAGTATTGCAACAAAGGAAATGGACATGGATGTCATTATATTTCGTAGGGGTGGGTAAGTTTTATCTTGTGAATTAAATTCATAAGTTACTGGTAGGAACCTCTTAAACGATGGTGAGAATGTGGGTGCTTGAAGGCTAATAAGGATGCGCTTGTCCTTAAGAACTGAAATTTTCTAGCTGAACAGATATGTAATCTACTGTAATTTTTTTTTCTAGATGGTTCTCATCCATTCCAGTTGAATCAAGTAAATTCATTTACACACACAAGATAGGCTATGAAACTACTTCTCTCATAGGAAGGAGTGCTACATGCTTTGCTACTATATGGTTCTTGTCTTGTCATATTAAACAAGCCAATTCTCCTCAATATCTAATAAACAACTTGAAATTTCAACTTTCTAGGTTCCCATCAAATCAATATACACATTTTTATTGACTAACTTAAACAAAGATTATAATGACACACCAACAATGATTTCAATGGAAATTAAACTAAAATTATCACCTAAAAAATGAGATGCTTCATGCAAGGAAAAGATCTTGTAGAATTCAAAAGAAAACCTCAACAAAAATAACAAAAATCTTTGGCAAATATTGATTTCTTGGGCCAAGAAGTTAAGGATCAGTCCCACATATAGGAACTAGTACACATAGATGAAAATTAAGTGGTTTAGACAAAGTAATACACTCACATGAAAATTGGAACCAATAGAACCCACATCAAGTTAATTAATTTTTATAGGCATACCTCTCTACCATTGAGCATAGCAGATCATGTAAAAATTTTGCTTCAACTAGGTCATTCTTGATAGGAAGATTGTTCAACTAGGCTAGAATAACCTACAATTAGATAGACCAATTAAACAATGAAAGGAAAATTTGACATGAAATATTGAGGGAAAAAAATTGCATCATTTATCATAATAAATATAGAAACCTATTGTATATTGTCTACACAAACCAGAGGCATGCATAAAAACCTATTGTACCAGTCAAAACAAAAAATGAATATGAAATGAAGGTAATGTAACCAAAATACAAAATTCTAGAAACAAGCTTTGTCATCTCTAGCTTGGTGAAGAAATAGAATGCAACATAGAGAAATAAATAAAATGTTGAGGACCCTGTAGTTAAATAAAATCTCCACCACTTGTTGTAATCTTCATTGCACAATTGGAAGTAGTACATTACAATGGTGATCTTTGCACATGTAACAATGATGATCACAATGACAATGAATAAGAATCCAAAGATATAGTAGAACTGATGCAACCATATTGAAATTAATATGAAGAACCGTCCAATGAATTTAGATCCAATAGGAATAAGTAAAATTCATATAAGTAAAAAGGAATGAGCACATGTATATTACCAAATAGGGAGGTAATCCACATGCTACCTAACACCAAAACTAGTTCACTAAAGGGGAATATGTTAATGTTATATACATTAACATCCCCCCTTAAGTTTAACTACACAACTTTTAGAAGAGGCAAATATTTTCCCATATTGTAGAAGTCACCGAGCTTGAGAGCATATAACTTTATTTCAAGACAAATATTTTTGGTGATGAGCAACACTCCCTCAAGGCATTCCACAATTTCACAAGGTTACTTTCCTTGACACAACAATATCTCAATATGTCTTCCAATATGAGAGTAATAATTTTTTGTCTCCTCTCCATGCATCATTGTGTTGTAGATTTTATGTCCAGTGCCTTTGAGTGGGCATTATATTTTTGGTTATTAATATGCATAACTCTTGACTCTTGAGGAGTGCCTCTAATTATACTTTTCGAAGAGCCATAATTTGTTCTGCATAACGTGTCTAGACATTGAAAAGAATTTGTATAGACCTCAACGAGCACTCCTTGAGAATGAAATACGATATTATAACAAAATAAATGTTTACATCCTCCCTTAATACACACTTGGTCTAGATGACATACAAAATATTGACAAAACTTATAATGATCACCCACTTGAAAACTAGGTAAAAGATTAATTTTGGCATTAACTACTTGATAATGACATGGCTAAAAATAGAGGATAAACAATCAAGTATGAAAATGTTGCTAGTGAACAATCTTCAAAGGATGATATCAAAGATACTAGTGTTGAACCTACAAGAATCTATTAGACAAACACAAGATGGAAAAATCATTGACAAGGATCTCATACATGCTCCAACGCACTCCATGAAAAGGAAGAAACTACACACTATGAAGATGGTTGAATATCCTCAAAATTAAGAATAATTGACGCAAAGGCATAAAATGGAAAAGCAATGACAAAAATAAAATAAATTATCCAAGAAAGGCAAAAAAATAATGCTCTCCACACAACAAATGCACCAAGATATCGTACAAACAAAAAAGGCACAAAAGGAGCAAGAAGGGATATAATCCTATTTGTTTTGTAAAGATTGCATAACAATAAATCAATGATGAAACATTACAACCATAAATTAAAATCCATAAAAAATCACTACTTTTCTCTTTATATTTGTCCTAACAAAGTATTAGGAATCAAAAAATGGTTTGGATTCATCAAATTACATACAATAAATGAGATGTGAAGCTTAAGGAGTCAACTCAATCTGCTGTCATCAATGTGTTGGACATTTTTCTAGTTACATATCAATAGGTGCCTAGTTTTAATCCTACTGATTAAATGTACTAATTTACACTGACAACTTTATTAACGATATCAACAACTAATATAGGGAAGCATCCCTTTGATTTCTCATCAATTTTTCTTTGGAAAAAAATCATAACATCTAAACTAAAGTATACTTGTATGAATATTGGTTTGGACTCATCAATTTCCATTTGTTTTTCCTTCCTAATAGCAAAGTACATATCAAGTGCATCATTCCCATCTACACGAATGCTTCTTATACCATAACCTTTCCCTCTAAAAACTACACCATCACCAAGAAAAAATTGCCAAAACATGGGTAACAAATAGATTATAAAATCAGAGGGTTCTTCTACAAGAGAGAATAATTTTAGGAACAAGTAGTCATACAAAATTATATGCAAAGTACTTTTGAATTGTTTTGAAGATGGGGTATTGATTGCCCATCCATTATTTTGACATATAAATACAGCTAGAACTTTTAGAATCGCTACAAAGTTTAAGGCAACATGACAATATCCCTATGACAAAAAGGAGAAATGCATCAATTAAAAGAAATAGAGATTTGTAATTGGAAGGATAACTGTGGTAGTGAAAAATGTGATGGTTGAGAGCTGAGACTGACCTCACTTGTGCCACCATCACCAAATAAGGTGTAACTATACAAGCCTGCTTCTTTTCCATTTTTAGGGAACATGTTACACATACTGAATGAGGAAGTTGTATCCTAGAAAATGTACATGATGACATGGAATGTAGTAAGAACTCACAAGAAGCCCAAAAGATTGTTAACAAAATAAACCCAATGAATAATGTACCTGCATAGCTAAATTTATAAAGATAACAACTATTCAACTAAAGAAGGCCCTTACACTATAGGGGATGATATTATGATGTAAGTCAATGCATTAAATCCATAATGGATAGGCATTTGGCGTCCCTTTCCATAATCAACATAGTTCCCAAAGCACTGGTTTGCAAATTCTTTCATTATGAAACCATGCCAAATAAGGACTCCTGGTTCTCAATACTGCACACATTGAAAACATAAGCCCTTTTAGTTAAGATTACTATAGTGCTAAATTATTTTGGTAGTACATTCAACCATCTATAATATAGAACTGAAGGTGCTTATTAATGAAAGAATTCATAACCCTGGTGGGATGTTGGGATGCTTTTAAAAGTGGTATTGTTATCTATATCAGAAGGTTGCAAAACCATGGTGTATAGGAATTTGGGAGATTAGCTCTTGCTTTAGAATGACCATACAAGTTAAAATTGCATTCTCAGCTAAGGTCTTTGCCATTGAACAAGTCGATTAACATACTTATTCGAAGGTGCTTATTAATGAAAGAATTCATGACCCTAACTAGATGCATTTAAAAGTGGCATTATTATCTATATGAAAAGGTTGCAAAACCATAGCGTATAAGAATTTGGGAGACTATCTATTTCTTCATAACAACCATAAAAGTTAAAATTACATTCTTAGCCAAGGTATTTACCACTAAACAAGCCGACTAACATAAATTTTCAAGGGTTATTATTAATGAAAGAATTCATGACCCTGGTGGGATGATTTTAAAAGTGGCCTTATTATCTATATGAAAAGGTTGGAAAACCATGGTGTATGGGAATTTGGGAGACTAGCTCTTGCTTTAGAACAACCATACAAGTTAAAGTTACATTCTTAGCTAATGTCTTAAGCACTGAACAAGTCGATTAATATAATTTTTTGAAAAACAATTTTATTGTCAATTTCTAAACTAAGACATCTTAATCAAACTATGTGCCTAGACAAAGACCACATCATCAATAGTCAAAGCTCCTGCTAATGAAATATTGATGGCCTCTTCTCCATTACTCATAATATAGAAATAAATTCTACCTTACCTCTATGCTTCATAAAATATGGTGTCCATAACTTGAAGATTGACCATACTCTCATACATTTTCAATGCCAAGTCCTTGTTAATCTGTCAAACATCAAAATTATGGATATTGACATCATAGATAGACTCATAATTAAATCTACATCAAAGAAGTGCCCATCATAGCAATGGAACTTTAAACTATTAATAAGAGCATAGATCACATGACTGAAGCCATTAGCGGAAATCTGACACCAAACCTCATTCAAAACTTTGTAGCAAGGTACTCTTTTATTTGAAGGCTCGGATATGAAGTCCATTTCATAAGTGAGCTCAACTTTACGATCTAGAATATTCATAAAAAATAAATTCAAAAAAAGAAATTCAAATCATAACTGTAAAGAGTAATCATTCATTTTCTAGCATTTAAATCTGTAGTTCATAATAACGATTTCTACTCTACACAACTTTGGTTCTTCCTAATTTTCAAACAGGTCTTAAGTATGTAGAATTAATGACTAATTTTGAATAAATTGGTTGAACATTGAACATTTGAAGTGCATTTTTGAAGTCTGATTCAAATTGTAGTAAGGACATCTCAGGGAAGAGTTTTTACCAAACTACTTTTAAACAAAAATATGTTCAGGCTCACATTGCAATAGATATCAGAGGTGCTGATTCAAAATAAGGTTTTTTACAACCAAGCTTGATTTTGAATAAGATTCAAAAACTAACATGAAGAGATTAAATTATAATTGAATTTTCTATAAATGAAAATTCAATAATCTTGACACAGATTCAGGTTTTAGATGTCAAGTACATGCAGGCTTGTACTTTAAAGGTTACCGCCATGAGTAATTTGAAATATCTCAATAGCTCTTGAAAAGCATGCAAAGGGAATCACCGTGAAATTAACCTCTCAAATGTGATAGAGGGTAACGTTCACTAATTGTGGTTATAACCAATCTAATTTTGACAAGTATCACCACTAGTTGCTAAAAAATCGATCAATCCATGGTCATTGATAAGAAATGAATTATGAAACTAATTCAGTCCAAAATCTCTATAAGCCTCCAAATGGGAAAAACTCAATAACACGAAGGGAAAAAAATATTACAAATAAAATTTAAATAAAAAAATTCATAGCAAAAATGGGAAAATACAATATGCTAGCATTTATGCTTCTTAAAAGCTGTTTAACAGAAAAAAATGGTTGTCCACCTCTAGGGCTTTGCACTAAGCTTTGTGATAGTGGCTGTGTCATGTATCCCAATAAAAATACTTCACAGGTGTTGAAAACATGTACCTATTGGAAACTTCTCCTAAAACCACTGGGTAAGAATGAACTTGTAGAATTTGTATACCTCAAGTCATGTCAAACAGAAAACACCTCCTAGGCTCTCCGACCAAGGAATCAATTAGAGATTACTACATAAGATTTTTTTTATAAAAAGTAATATTTTTGAACACAAATAAGCAACATATATTGGATGTGAGATGTATCATGACGTATAACCATCTCATTGCCTAGGAGGTCACAATAGGGGGTTATTTGTTTCATCAAAGTCATATGGGACTTGCACCAAACCTCATCTACTTAGGTATAGACTGAGGTGCCCATCCCACTAATTAAACCTAAAACTTGCACTAAATAGACTGAGGTAGCTATCCCACTAGAGCATCCTAAAACTTGCACTGTGACATAGATTAGGAATTATCTGTTCCATCAAAGTTTCCTAGGACCTGCACCAAGCCCATCCATTAAGGCATACACATGCACCAACATAAATAGGAACTTGTCATTACAGAGACTTGAACCACTAGCATAGAAATGAACCTATCTTTGCAGAGAATTGAAGCTTAGTTGTGCACCAAACCCATTCATTAAGGCATACATAAGCACAAAAGGGAACTTGTCATTAGAGAAACTTGAACTTTCATGGGGTAGTAGCATAGCACAAAAAGGAACCTGTCATTGGAGAGACTTGAACCTTCATGGTCTTACTTGCACCAACAACAAGCAAGCAATGCATTCATAAATAAAAATCATTTAATTCTCTCGAAAATAGCCTTATCTATAGAAACCAAAATGGACCTGAAAATTCCATAATTGAGGTGTTTAACCTAACAAAATGGGTCTAAAAAAGGCAACATTCTTGATAATTTTTTTGATATATTATAATTGAACCCACTTCCAATTTTCCATTTTTTCTCCCAGAAGAGGTCCTAAAGACTATTTTTGAGTTTCTGCCTTATCTACAACCACCATTCATTCGTCAGTGGCCACTACCAAAGTGAGAACTTGGTTGCCTAGTAAGCATATAATTGTTCCTTCCCCAGTTCAAAATAAAAATCTGAAGCTACCAAAGAATCCAAATGATTGATATAGTACTTTGAACATTTTGAATTAGTTATATTTTGTAAAAATTATGACGTAGATTTGCAACTGCTCATGAAATTTAATCAAAATCACAAGGCACAAACCTACTCTACTACTCCGCGGAATTCAATTCACAATTTAGAACATCAATCACAAACATGAAATGAGAAATAACACACATGCACACAATATTTTTTTCAGGGAAAGCAATTTGCTAAAACCCCAACGCCTTCTTGCATTAATCTGATGAATAAAGATGTATTACAATTTCTTTTCTCAATTGAGCACAACCTCCAAGTGAATAACCTATCTCTCTGCTCACTGAGAAGCTCTGACCCAAACTTAGTCAATTTATTCCTCTACTTGAGCCCCTATTTCCTTACGTAATTCCTTGAGAAATTATGGCCCTATTATTTAGGAATTTCTCCAAAATGGATTGCGCAATTCCTAAGGTTGATCATCTGAATGCATGCAACAACTGTACACTAAAGACTAGTATACAATTGATCTTACACTTCCTTGGAATCTCCACCATAACTGGGGAACTCAAATTCTCTACATGCACTAGCTATTTTGGGTTGATTGATCAATTAAACAGATGACCTATGAGTTTGAATGAAGTCCCACTGCACAACTAACCTTCCACTAGTTCCTCCAACAATTAGAACTAGTTTAACTAAAAACAACTTGAAATAACTGACCCTGATTTCTAGAAATTAGAAATCATACATGCTTAACTGAACTCTAACTCTAACTCAAATTTACTGAGTTAACTGGGTGACATAAGCCATGTCACACAAGTTAACTACATCCAAGTTGTTTACTGATGTGGAAATTCATTTTTTCTCAATTTAGTCAAGGAAAAATCAAATTGAAAATTTCTTGCTGCAATTTTCAACACTCCCTCTCAATAAGAAAGGGATTTTCAACTAGCCCTATCCTGCACCCATGGAACTCAAACTTCCTCTTGACAAATATTTTTCAAAATTTCATCATCTTGTTCCTTTGTAGGAATGTATTGTAGCAACATTATCCACCTCTACACATAGTTCCGTAAATGGTGATACCAAATATCTATGTGCTTGGATCAATCACGAAATACATGATTCTCAGAGAGCTTGATGTAACTATGATTATCACAGTAGATCACAGTTGGATCCATCATCTGACCAGATAGTCCCACAAGTATCTTTCTCATTTAGATACCCTTAGATGTTGCTTGACTTTTAGCCATGTATTCTTCTTCTGCCGAGCTAAGTGCCACATATATTTTCTGTTGATTTATGGTAGCATCAGATTTTCTCTAAGCCTCAAAATTTGTAGGGATACTATGACACATGTATTCCAGAATACCTAGAACCGTTTTGGGAAATTCCACCCAAAGATAGTTTTATTAAGATAATTAATTATTTTTAATGGGTGCCTAAGTCTAAACTTAGGAAATTAAAATAATTAAAGGGTATTAATGAAACTGGGTGTGAATCTTCTAAAAGAAGACGAAGATCGAGTCAATATGATCCGAGCCATTGATTAGAATCTAATTTGGGACATTGATTACTTAACTGTGAGCTTATAAGAAGGACTTCAATGGGATATAATCAGTCATTGTAGTAGTGATTCACGGATTTCAAATTTTCACATGGTATCGGAATGCATGTGAAGCAAGAGAGTAGACCAGAAGAGACCAACATTAAAGAGAAGGAGGGAGATTGAAGTGCTGCGTAGGCAATAGATTGAATCCCTAGAGGGATTTCACATTCCAAGCTAGGAGGGGAATATTCTCAAGGAAAATGTTTCTCTGAGTGAGTTGACAGAGAGGTAAGATTTCCATATCGAGATTTGTGAGCAACGAAGGGAGAAGTGCAATGAAAGCTTAAGTGCAGAGCAGTCTTCAAGTGAGAAGCAGTTTTTTGTAGTAGTTGTTGGGGCAGAAAAAACATCAGGAGAAGGAAGGAGACACTTTTTGAGGGAATTTCTTCCTCAGAGAATTCGTAGCCAGGGAATTCAATTTCTCAATTTCTGAGCAACAGTAGAAAGGAGAAGATCTACTAACTCTAGTAGGGAGTGCGTAGGCCAACCTAGTAAAAGTGCAGAGGAGAGAGGAGGCAGTTCAACATTTTGTTGGCAAAGATGGTGGCTAATGGGCTGAGAGATCAAGATCGGTTGGATGAAGCATCCAAATATGTGACATGGAAGGATAGGATCTCTTGCCTTTTGGATGAGCATAATCTCAAAGCCTATGGCGATAGTGTGGTAGCTGAACTTGTAGATACAGATCCACTCAAGAAGTACAAGGCTAAAATGACGAAGGCCAAGAGGTTGATCCTTAACAGAGTGATGGATCATGTTGTATGTCACATTGCTAGAAATGGGACAACCAAAGAGATGAGGGATGCCTTGGCTACGTTGTATCAGGGATCTTCCGAGTAGTGGAAGATGTACTTGGAGGAGAAAATGAGATCTGCGAGGATGCAGAATGGGGAATTCATTAATTTGTTCCTATCAAAGCTTTAGGAAGTTTGAGATCAGTTGGCAACTATAGGGTCATCACCTCAGTCTATAGAGATGGTGAGGTTGGCCCTGAATTCAGTCTCAGAGTATCCTGGGCAGAGAGAGATTGCCAAATTGGGAAGGGATGTGGGCCACTCTTCAGTAGGAAGAGATGAGGCGATACTTAGTTAAGTGCAAACTTGATAGCAACAATAGTAGTGGGAGAAAATCCAAGGAGGAGGAGGAGAATGCATACCTGACATCAAAGGGGCAGCAGGAGCAGTGAAGGTGGAAGAAGGATGTCTCAAAGATCAAATGTTTCTGATGTGGTGAATTTGGTCACTATGCTACACAATGTCCTCTCAAGAAAAAGGACAAGGACGAGAAACATGATCTGTAGGCTGTAACCGCAAAGATCGAGGAGGAGTTTGCCATGATTTCCCAGATACCTCTAGGGGATAGGTGGGGTGATATAATACTGTATTTCGAAAGAACCATAGATGGGAAATATACTTGAGGAGTCCACCTCTTGGATCAATACCTTGCTATGGGAGCCCATATCAGAAGTAACAGGATGGACCAATGTTAGTTGGTGTAAAGGAGTGTCGAAGTGACAATTATAGTGGCTAGGAGTGCTAGAGACTGACTAATGCATAATAGAGTTGGCAACAATGCAGTTGGCATAGTGCAGAGTCAACAACAATGTAGAGGCTTCTGAGGGTTAGCACAAAGACTAGAAACAGTCAGAATGCCAACAACATATACATCATGTTGAACACTTGTTCAGTATTTTGTATGCTTTTTGTTGTTGTTGTAGCAGAAACAACAGTTAGAGCAGAGTTGCAATGCAGATACAGTTGGCAACAACATGCAAAGTCAAAAGCAACATAGGTGCAACATTTGCATAGTAGTTGGTGGGCAGTGATGTCAGAAATCAGCAACGCAGAGGGAGATGTTATAGAGTCAGGGTGATGCTTCAACAAGTTTCTTTACTAGAGCACATTCCTCACTAAGAGGGAGTGTTGATTTCTAGTAGCATTAGATGTGCTCTAAGCCTCATAATTTGTAGGGATGCTAGGACACATGTATTCCAGAACACTCAGAAACCCTTTTGGGAAATTCCACCCAAAGACAGTTTTATTAAAATAATTGATTATTTTTAATGGGTGCCTAAGTCTAAACTTAGAAAATTAAAATAATTAAAGGGTATTACTGAAACCAGGTGTGAATCTTCTAAAAGAAGATGAAGAACGAGTCAATATGATTTGAGCCATTGATTAGAATCTAATATGGGCCATTGATTACTCAATTAGAATATTATAAGAAGGATTTCAATGGGAATTTGGAAAATACATTGAGTGAGAGATCAAAGATTGATTTTCTCAGGGGAGCAGTGCAATAGTTGCCGGAGAAGGTGATTGAGGATATTTCTTGTGATGAGGGGTAGGGATAATTTTCCAGAGGAATTTTCCTGATCCAAAGAGTGAAAGGAAGAGAGGGCAGAGAGTAGTCTAGAGAGGCAGTGATGAACCACGCAGAAGCATCATAGAGCTACATTGTGGCAGTGTAGAGCTTTAGAGGGAGTCCATATTTCTACTAGAGAATAGTCAGGATCTAGTGCTGAAGTCTATGTGTGAGACTGGGAGGCCAAAGGGCCAAAGTTTCTAGCGAGCAGAGGATCGAGAGGAGGTGAAACACAGTCCCAACAACAATTACATAGTAACTACATGAGTACGATGCATTACTACATAGAGATTAGGCAAATACAACACAAAGGCTCATCTCTAGCGCAAATCAGTGCAAGATTTCCCAGTGATAGGGTGAGATCATCTCACTATGTTTTTGTCCAGTTAGATCCCTGTATAGGATTTCCAGTTTGGGCATCCTAAGAATTGTACTAATAAATTATTGGATAATAATACAAACTCTCAGCTACTGCACCAGTTTTCGTGCATTGGGTTTTTCCAGGCACATTTGTCCAAAAACAACAATGTCACTTGTGTGTGCTATTTTTTTCTTGATCAGTTCTTGTTTCCGCATATTATTTAAGTTGTGAAGGCTTCAGTTGTATTTATTTCAATGTTTACCATATAATAATGTAAATAACTTGATTCAATCAGAGAAATATAATCAGTTGCTGAAGTAGTGATTCAGGGATTCTGAATTTTCACATTTGTATCTTGTTGTACCAAGAAACAATTGTGGAGCCAACACTAAAAATTCCACTTGATGTACTCTTTTTGTCTAATGGACTCCTTGCCCAATATGAATTTGTAAAGCCACACAGATTCACTCCCTCTATCTGTCTGTACCATAGTCTAAATTGCTTAGTTCCTCTGAGGTACCATAAAACATGCTTAGCTACCTTCCAAAATCATTTGTTTGAACTAACCATAACTTGGCTCATATGGTTGACTGCATAGAACATATTTGGTTATGCCTTCACAAAATACATCAGTGAACCCACTCGCTGCCAATAAAAGGTAGCATCCACTTCCTCACTTGAAGTGGCATCCTCCTTCCTCTAGTTGGTCTCTAGAGGTGTCTCCATGGGTTTACAACTCTCCATGTGAAATATATGTAGTATCTCGTTTGCGTACTTTCCTTGAGATACAAATAGTTCCCCATCACATTTCCATACTTCCAATTCGAGGAAGTAGTGCATGAGACTCATGTCCTTCATTTCAAATTCTCTTGCGAGGTCCTCCTTGAAAGATTTGATCAAATCCTCATCATTAGTTAAAATTAAATCATCAACATATAATACAATAATAAGAAATTTACCTTCTACCAAGATGTGATATAGGTTTTCATCCACTTCAATTTTGGTGAAGCAAACCAGTGAGATCGATATCGATCCTGGTGTACCAAGCACGGGGTGCTTATTTGAGACCATACAATGTGTGCTTGAGTTTGCACGCATGAGACTCCCGATCAAATGTCTCCAAACGTTATAGTTGCTCGTGTTAGTGTTAGTGTCTTCACACTTCCACCGGTGATCAAATTTCTCTTTTGCATGCATATTAGGTGTCTCATTTGATCAGCTGCATTCCATTAGGTCATGGATCAACTGATGGTAGTGGTTTCATGTCAATTTCCCTCATGACATTCACCCGCTGACCTGTTTACACATTTTTTTTAGTCATTTATTGTCATCCTGTTTTATTTCATTTATAAAAACCAATTTTAGGGTTTAGTTTCATTAGGTCTTAGGGTTTGTCATCATTGTCATCCTAATTGAATAAAAAGGTCTGCAGGCACATGAGGAAGATAAAAAGGTTCATAGAGTCATAAGTTTACTTCTGTTATGCTAAATAAAGCTCTTTTACCTCAAAACTCTGTTTTGAGGTGAAATTGAGCATTTGCAGTTAATGAATCACTTGATGTAATTTTATGTAATTTTATTGTCCTAATATGTAATTGAATTGCTCTTGGTGACTTGGTGACAAGGTCAACTCCTGCCACTGCAAAAAGTCAATGTATAAGTCCACCTGCAAAAAGGAAAAAGTCAGATGTAAGTGAAACGAAGCATTTTGAAAAAACTGACAAAACATTAGAAAAGTGGGTTTTGGTTAATGAAAAATTAAATGATAAGGGATATAAAAGCCAATTCATGTGTTTCATGTCTTCATTTTTGAATTGAAAGCGCCAAAGGGAGAAAAATTGCGATTTTGAGTAAAGAAGGAAAAACAGGGGAAAAAATCGAAGCATCTTCCTGGCACTGTGCACCTATTCCTTGGCATTGCGCATTAAATCGGCACTGCCCACCTATTACAATTTTACCGTTTAACTTTGGTCTGGCACTGTGCATTAAAAGTGCGTTGCGCACCTGTTCCTTGGCGCTGCGCACCTATTAGAGAAGCCAGAATTGCCTCAAATCACCTCCAAACTTCCTAAAAAAACCAATTGATGCCTGTTCCAAGTAAGTATATCGCTCCTCCTTGCTAAGAAGAGTTATGCTTAGTTGCTTGATTGTGTTTGACTTCCTTTAGAGCAAACCCTAGCTAAATGGTAAACACAAACCCTCACTAATTGCTAAATCATCTCTTACAAGTTATCAAAGGTCATTTGCTCTTCTTTCTTACTACATTCATATTGAGCTTTCCAAATCCCATTCCCTCTCCCTCAGTAATCAAAATTCACTCCCCCAAACCCCACTCTCCTTACCAAACCTTAGCCCTATACCCTATTCCCAAACCCTAACTCCCACATCCTACATTTTCACTAAATCCACTTCAATATCAAACCCTTATTCCACAACACCAGTCACTCCCCTCATTTCCCAAAAGAAACCCAAATTACTATTCCCCCAAGCATTCACTTCCTCATACACACTACTTACTTCATATTTCAAAATCTCTTCATACTCATCTGCTTTCACTTCAAATTTCATCACCCATCATATTACCAAATGCATGGAGAGAGATTCAGATTATGAGAGGGAAGAGGAAAATCTCAGTGATTATTCCAGAGAAGCTCATGTGCCAAGAAAGCCACAAAAAGGGGGAAAGATCACCCAGGAGTAGCCCACCACTCTTACAGAATTTCTTGCTTTCCCTCTTGCTGTAGCTAGCTTTAAACACCAATCTTGTTATCAGTTTTCTGAAATGGTAGAGAGGGTAAAATTTCATCAAGAGCTTGCTAGGTTGTTTGTTATCCATCTCCACAATGGCCAGGTGAACCTTGCTGGTGTCTCTTTCACCTTGACACCTGCCACCATTTCAGCAGCAACAAGCATCCTTAATGTAGGTGAACAGTGGAATAAGGGGCAGTATGTGGGTAGAGAACATTATGAGCCTTACATTAAGGCTGAATATCACAGTCAAATCAGCAGGGTGTTTCCTTTCAAATATTTGCAGAGCATTTATGCTCATCTCATGAAACTCATCATCAAGTATTTCACTTGTGAAGGAAGGTTTTCCCACCTATATACATATCATATCAAGTTGTTGATGCATTTCACAAGAATAAGGATGATGAACCTCCCTTACTTTATATGCAGGAATATTGAGAAGATGGCTCACTATGTGCAAAGGAAACCTTTTCCTCAACAACTCAACATCATTTACCACTTCTCATTGATTAAAGTTGTTGTCTTGCATCAACTAAGCTTGCTGAATATACCATGGGATACCTTTATTACCCATGAGATTTTCAAAGGCCCTCAGGTGATTCCATCAGTGTCTTAGGATGAAGGAGGCCCATTAGGACAACCAGATGTTCATGAAACCGAGACTACAGGTGTGCCGATGTTTGTCACCTATGAGAGAGGCACAAGGAGGCTTTTTGCTGCTGCCAAGCGAGTACTATCTCCACCAGTGGTGGAAGGGGCTTCGTTTTCTTCACCAGACCATAGGCAAATGTTATCTTCACCGGGGGTGAAAGGGGCTTTGCGTTCTTCTCCAGCTATACAGGTTGGCCAACAGTCAAAGGGAAGAGATAAAGGGAAAAAAAAATGCATGAAAAGAGCCCTCCTGAAGGGTAAGACGGAGAGTTTATTTTGATTGAGGAGGATGTTACTGATTTGGGCTCAAAAAGCTCAAGACTCAAGGACATGATTATCAAAGAGAAGGAGGCTGAAATACAAGCCTTATCACTTAACCTTGAGAGGGCCAAATGGATCACCAACTTTTTTGAGCATGAAAACAAACCGTTGACGGATAAGAAATCTATTATGGAGTTGCAGATGATTAGGGAAAATAGGCAAGAGGCAAAGAAAAGAAAGATCAAGATGACCTCCCTTGAGTAAGAAATTGAAGATGACCGAGAGTCATGGTTGGAGAGGGTGAAAATTCACCTTGAGAAGATGCTTGAGAAAGCCAACAAAGAGAAGAACATGTTGCGCCATATGGCCTATCACTACCTAACCTGGAACAAGATTTGCAAAACAAGGGTAAAGAGGCTAAAAGCCAAGCTAAAAAAAGCTTTGAGGAGAAAAAAAGTGCAAGATAAACTCAAGATCTTGGCTGAAGCATCATTGGCTCATCAAAGCACTTAAAAAGTATCATTCATGCCAAATTTCAAGAAATTTGGAGAAATTTTTGACATTTTTGAATTTTTGAAATTGAAAAAACAGGGTTTTCCAATAGGTGCGGAGCACCACCGACGCTGCACTTTTTTTGGGGACATCTTCTTGTAAAATGGTTTACATCTTTGAAATCAGCATGGAAAAATATGAAAGCTCAGAAATAGTGAGGAGTTTTGCACAAGGTCTAGGTCTCCAAAAGGGAAAAAAACACCCAAAAAGTGCCCTCTTTGCCACTTTTTTTCCACACAGAAAGAAGTCTTGGGAGAATGAATTTTTGGAGGGGCAAATGGACTCCAAATTTAGAAATTCAAGTTGTTCTAGAAGTAGACTTGACAAACTTTCCAATGCGCTACCTTGTACCTGATTTTGACTCCAGGAAGGCTTCCAAAATTGGCCTAGAAAAAGCGTTGCGCATTAAAATTTTGGCGCTGGGCATTAAATGGATTTTGCCAATTTTGCCTGATTTTCCAAAATTTTCGTAGTTTTCTTGGGAGATCACTTTTTCCTCATTTCTTGGTAAATATAAGCATGGTAAATGATGAATTCAATGTAAATATGGATGAAAATCACTTCATAGGGTAGATACATCAAGTTCCAAGTGGTTTTGAGTTGTAATGAATTGGTTTCCTTGGTTTTAAAGGCAAGTTTTTCCACTGCCTGTATTCCTGTCTTAGTTTAGATATGGTTGAAACCACCCCTTTTCTCATGGATTCAACCTTGATATCTAGCTTGAGTAGTTTCCTTGCCTATATCATGTAATTTTTGATTCATTTGAAAAGGTTGGACTTTGGTAGAAGTGTTGGCTCTCATTGAACATTTGTATCAGCAATTTGGCAAGGAATAAAACCAGGTTTCACAACTATTTTTGTGGGATTCTTGTGACAATGAGTTTATGTATTGTTCCTTATTTGTAATGAGTTTTTTCTGATGTTTTATATGTATCCACATCTCTCTCTATTCTAAACTAAATGAATCAAGGTGAATAGACAAAATACACTAATTTACAGTGCTTTGTCTTGGGAATGCATTTGGTTTTCAATGTTTTCACTGTTTGAAGAGGATTCATATTTTCTTATGCCCTCCTTAACTCCTCAGCTGTGTTAATCTACCATCTCAATCCATTTCTTGTACATAAACCCTTGTATACCTTGCCCCACAGGACATGACTGTATCCTTGAGTTGATTTCCTGAACCCAACCTGCCTTCTCCAATTGATCCAGCAACCAAAACCTAAAATCAAACAAAATTCTCTGATCTAATATACCTAGCCTAAAATCAGCATTCATGTTAGTCATCTCAAACCCTAGTTTCCAATATCCTAATTAAGATTGACAAGGAGAGAGCCCTCTCTCGACCTAGTAGGGCTACCTACCAGGTTAAGCATGGTTTGATGTTACCCTAGACCTGCATTCCTTCAGCCTGAGGTAGATTTAGGCACTAACAGCTCAATGTACACCTCCTCCTCAATAAACCCATTGGGAATTGATATTTTTACATCCATTTGGTGGATATTCCACCCCATCTGCGTAGATATAACAAAAATTAATGTGATGGATGAGTACCTTGCTACATGAGCAAAGGTATCCTCATAGTCAATTCCTTCAACTTGAGAGTATCACTTGGCCACAAACCTAGCTTTATACTTCTTTATACTTCCATCTGCTACATGATTTACCTTGAAGATCCATCTCAAACCCACAACTCATCTATCTGCTGGTATTGGGACCACTTCCTAAACATTGTTCTTTATAATGGATTCCTACTCTTCCACCATTGCATCAACCCATACAGGTTGCTCTACTGCTTCTTTGAAAGAGGATGGCTCAGTATCTATAAGTTGAGTCATTATAGCCATATAGCCAGTGTATCGATCATGTGACCTTATTTTCTTGCACAAATTTGAAGGAGCTCACATAGTCTCCCTCACATCCTGCACAAGTCTATCAACTTTCTTGGCCCTTTTTCTGCCTGTCTAGATGGTTCTTTTTGACCATATGTCTCCACTCTCTGCTCCTTAATTTGTGGCTGCTCCACAACTTCTTGAGGCTCCTCCTTTGGAGCTAAAAACTCCTCTTCTGGTGGGATCTTAAGCTCCCTCTCAAGAGAGCACTACATCGCTTTCTCCTCATCAAAATTTACATCCCTTCGCACAACTGTCATTCTGATGGATGACAAGTACACATGGTAGTTGTGAGGAGTTTTTGTGTAACGCACAAATACCCCTAATTTTGTTGTTGGCTCAAGCTTCTTCCTTGATTATTTGGAGATATGGCAGTAAACAAAGGCTCTAAAAATCCTAGTGTGTCTCATCTGAATTTCTCCCCGAGAAAGCCTCCTCCTATGTAATCGTGCCCAAAATATAATTAGGAATCCAGTTTTACAAATAGATTGCTATGTTGCATGCCTCTACCCATAAGTGTAGTGGTAGGCCTTGGCCATCCAACAATTCCATCATAGCTCCCACAATGCTATGGTTCTTTCTCTCACTCACCCCATTCTTCTGTGGGTTGTGGGGCATTTTCATCTCTTTTTGAATGCCTTATTTTGCACAATTTTTTTTGAATTCATTTGACAAGTACTCACCTCCATTATCGATCCTGAGATCCTTCACTTTCTTGTCAGTTTCTTTCTCAACTAGTGCCTTGAATTCTACAAACTTCGAGAATATATAATCTTTATTCCGCATGAAGAAGTTCTAGCACTTACGTGAGAAGTCATCAATAAAAATGAAAATAATGTGTCTGGCAGTGGAGGTTGTCGAGAAAGTTCCATAGACATCAGAGTGGATCCTTTCCAAGTTGCATGTGATTTTCTATCCTGATCATGAAATGTGGATTTTTTGTACTTCCCCAAGGTACATTCATTGCATACAACCTACTGCTGAAGTGATCCTTTAGGGAGGCAAGTGGTTAATAATCTTCAAGGCACCATGATGTGAATGACCAAGTCTTCTATACCAAAGTTCACTGACATTGCGACCTTACACTTTCTTTGCCTTAGGGCTTAATTCAACACAGTCTTCCACATTTAGCTTATACAAGTTCTTCACATAAAGCCTGATCTGCTTCACCTGTCCCATGGCTATGTGTCTCAGGAATACTTCCTTTGTTGAAGATCACATCATAACCATAGTCTTCCAAAACTGCAACAAAGATGAGATTTTTCTTTAGGCCCAGATCAAACATGACATCCTTGAATTTGAGAGGGGATCCCGACTACCTCTAAAAGGTGACTGTACCAACCCAGGTCGTGCTATACCTTCCGTAGTCCCCCAACTCGATGTGCATCTACAAATATTTCTCCTTCAGGTCACTAAAAAAATATCTAGACCCTCTCATGTGGAATGATGCACCTGAGTCCAGGTAGCACAAGCTCCCCATCACTGTGATGACCATGCAAGTGATAAGGGTGAATTCAAGCTTGAACTCTGAAGCCAAGGCTTCACCTTCTACTCCTCTCGATGCCTTCTTGCTTTCCTTTTTGTGTGGACACTTGGTGGCATAATGCCTGAATTCATGACAATGAAAGAATTTAATTTTGGAAAAATCTTTCTTCTTTTCCCTTGGCTAGATTCTGGTTTGGATTGAGATTTCTTCCCTTTTCCTTTCTTTCCGTTTCCAACCAATGAAAATTTTTCTTCATCCTCGCCCTTGTATGAAGTCTTATCTCTTGTATTCTGTCTTATTTTATCCTATACCAAATTATACCATAATCATTCCCAATTCGGTAGTTTCTCCCTCACATTCACCGAATCTTGGTAGCTATGCCAGTTCTTGGGAAGGCCTAGAAGGGCTGCGCTTACCAAGTCATCTTCTACAACATTTAGACCAACCCTGCCAAGTTCATCACGAACTTGTGTGAATCTGGTTAGATACTCCAAAATAGTGTCATGCTTTTTGCATCTTGATATTTTGAAGTTTATCCTTGAGTTCCAGCTTCCTCTGGTTAATACTATTCTCGAACAATTCTATCAATGCTTTCCACATTGCGAACAAATTTTCTTTCCTACGGATATTTGAGACAACTTGATCCCATACTCCCTTCAAGACTATTCTCCTCGCCTTAGCTACATCTTTCTTCCATTGAGAAAGGTTCCGGGCATCAGATGCTTGTGGTTTTTCAACATCTATCTTGATGTATTCTAGCAATCCATTGTCATCCAATAGCACCCCCATGTGATCCTTCCATACGATGAAACTAGAGCTGCCTTCCAAGGCATACTCTAGCCTTAGATCGTTGAAGGTCATCTTCTTAGCTTTGAAGAGATTCTACTACACTAAACTGCAAGTTCGATTCTCCTAATCACAATACACAAATCTTACTCTACTGCTCTATGGAATTCAATTCAAAATTTAGAACATGAATCACAAACATGCAATGAGAAATAACACACATGCACGAAATATTTTTTTCTGGGGAAAGAAATTTGTTGAAAACCCCAATGCTTTCTTACATTAATTTGATAGCTTAGAGCATACACTTACTAGTGGATTATAATTAATAAGATATAAAATAGAATATCTAAATAACTGACACGCTGCACATGATGGTTTCCAAGAGATAGTCGTCGGTTGACAATACCTGATAACCCCTCTCCCTCCTACCATTGGTCGAGTGGCTCGTATCCTTGCCCCTCATTAACCATCAGACCTTGAGGTTGCCACAAGTAGGGAGGGGTCTTATCACAGGGTGGCCACCACATAGAGATACACAAAGGAAATTTTCATAATAAAAAATATAATGCACAACTAAATAGTGCATGCAGAGCCCCTTATTCTTGATGCTCATTTGCTGCTACAATTGCTTTTCTCAACTGAGCACAACTTGCAAGTGAATAACATATCCCTCTACTCACTACGAATCTCTGACCTAGACTTAGTCAATTTCTGCCTCTTCTTGAGCCCCTATTTTCTTGCACAATTCCTTGAGAAATTAGATCCATATTATTTAGGAATTTCTCCAAAATGGATTGGGCAATTCCCAAGGTTGATCAACTGACTGCATGCAACACCTGTACATTCAAGACTAGTCTACAACTGTTGTTACACTACCTTGGAATATCCACCATAGTTGGGGAACTCAAATTATCTACATGCACTAGCTATTTTGGGTTGATTGATTAGTTAACTCGATGATCATTGGGTTTGAATGAAGTCCCACTACACAAATTAACTTCCACTAGCTCCTCCAATAGTTAGAACTAGTTTAACTGAAAACAATTGAAATAACTGACACTGATTGCTACAAATTAGCAATCACACATGCTTAACTAAACTCTAACTCCTCTAGCTTGAATTTACTGAGCTAATTGGGTGACACAAACCATGTCACACAAGTTAACTGCATCCAAGCTGTCTTCTGATGTGGAAATTCAACTTTTCTCGATTTAATCAAGGAAAAATCAAATTGAGGATTTCTTGCTGCATTTTTCAACATATTTGGGTTCATCTAAAAATATATAGTGGTGAAGTTCTTTGAGATGTAAAAATGGCCCCAAAATGAGATTTAGAGAGTGAGGACTTTGATGTTGATTCTCCAGAGGAGAAACATCCTAGATGATTCCCTATCTTTTCTAGTATAAAAGCTAATGCAATGAAGATACATAACTTGAATAGGGTTTTAGAGCCCCTCATTTGGCAAGTAGTATCAAAGGATATTTAGCGAGCAGTGGCTAGACTTGTTCCTACAAAACTATGGTCTAGTGCTGCAAATCAAATACAAAGTTATGATAAATCAAGAAACTTGAGGCTAAATTTTGTGAATATGCTGAATCTTCCTATTTTTATTGGGATTAAAGTAGGAGAGCAAAGTTTCCATATTCAAATAGTGATTTTAGATGCTTCTATAGGGTAAATGATCATAACAGGTCCCGAGGCTTCCCAAAAAGTGGAATTCTTTGTTCTTGAGGGTGACTTTGTACCTACCAATGAGGAAGATTAGACAACAGAGGAATTTGATAATCATGTGGTTCGAGAGAGAGAAGGAAAACAACCACTTCTTACTGGTGATATGCTTATTTCTTTGAAATATGGGATTGGAACCCTAGGATAATTAAAACTTTATTGATACTTCTAGTTGGATAAGGAGCTGTAAATTTGAACTTGGGGGTATAGTTGTAGGGGGGAATTATGATGGAATCAGGATAAGAGAAGCAAAGATAGAAGGCTTCATAGTTAAAGATAATTATAGAGAATTGTATAAGAAGCATTATCCTCTAGCTCTCGATGATGAAGTATGACATCTAGATAGAGTTGGAAAGAATGGTGCTTTCCACAAGAGGCTAAGTGATGATGGGATTAACACAATGCATAATTTCTTAAGGTTATATATGGTAAATTTCCTACGAATTCAACAAATTGTTAGCTATCGAATGTCAACCAACATGTGGTAAGGAACATTGGATCATGCAAGGGCATGCACACTAAATAAAAAATGTTACATGTATCATGGACCAAATAATATGGATCTTGTCTTCAATGTCATATGTGAACAAGTATGTGTTATGACAGAGGCACAAACCATTTCTAGGGATGAAATTTTTGGAATTCAAAAGTCTTTCATAGAAAGGATGGTGAAACATGCATACCAACATTGGAATGAAGTGTGTGAACTAGACAATGAATTCCTTATTAGTTGTGCATCTCGTTAGTTAAGAGTGAAAAATAGTCATACCAGAGTTCCTCAAGGGCCTCAAGATCTCAACTTTCAGATACTTCAAGAGAAATATGGGAATGGAGCACAATTGGATCAAAATTCACAAAATATGGGTAGCACGTTAATCAGCCATCAACAAATAGAAAAATAAGTTAATAGTGATTGGAATCATCCTGGTAATGATATTGTGAAAATAGTAACATAGCCAATGGGAACAAGTTTTACACAACAAAATATAGTAACCCATCTCGTAGAGTCTTCATCCTTAATTGTTGGTTCACAACATGAACTTGTATATCCCCTTTCTATAGATTACTCAACTCCAAATCCCAATTTTCATATATAGAGAAATGGAATTAAGAATCAAACTGTAGAATACGTTGAAAAAATTGTTATCAGAAATGAGTGGGTTAAGAAGCCTTGTTAAGGGCTGTGATATTACCACACAAACTCAAGCAATGAGTTGACAATTGATGTGCAATATAGAGTTACATTTGGTGAAAAGTTTCAAGTGATGCAAAATTGGT
Organism: Pinus taeda; assembly: GCA_000404065.3. Lineage (NCBI taxonomy): Eukaryota > Viridiplantae > Streptophyta > Pinopsida > Pinales > Pinaceae > Pinus > Pinus taeda. The sequence continues at coordinate 20,110 of APFE030260504.1, read as the reverse complement.
TTCCTGGTATCAATGGGGGCACAATTAATCATGTTTATAACTTATTTCCTAACATGAAAGGGGATCAAAGCTTCAATTTTGCAAGTCTCTGTAACATATATCCTAACATGCAAGGTGATTAAAGCTTTAGTTTTGCAACTCTTCCTTCCACATCACGTCTAATCAATATTTCCATGGATCATTCACATGAAAAATCCTATATAGGATGGTTGAAGTTGAAAGCAACACTAAAATGGGGAATTAGTGTTAGAAAGGAGGTTGTTGCAAAAAGAGAAATATTGTAGGAATTGGAGGATTGACTTAATAAAATGAAGGTGCTTGTGCAGGTTGTACATGAATTGTCAATGATACTACAATAGCAACATCATAGATGTTGGAAATACTGAGTGGGACAGGGGTGGATCAATATTCCTTAGCATTTAGAACTTTTAAATCTTTTCAGAGCATTATTTAATCTTCAGTTATTATTAACATTTTTGCAGTAATAACAATAAATAAAAGAACACAATAGCCACAAGAATTTTAGGTGGAAAATTGCCTTCGGGTCAAAAACCACCGAATTCTTTTCTAATAAATTCTTTAATCTTCAGCCCCAACTGAAATGAAAGAAAAAACTTGTTAGAATTATAAAAAAGCATTCTTCTCCAACTCCCACTATAAGGACGCCCCAACACCTTGGTTTCTTCAGTGATCAACTAAATGGATGCCCCAACACCCTAGCGAGCCACAACTCACCCTAGCACCACCCTACCACCCTGAAGTGTTCAGAGGCCCCAACCTGTAGGTGACTTCATACATCGGCCTAGCACCTCCCTGCCACCCTATAATGACTAAAATAAGACAAGACTGTGGATTCCAAAACTAGGGACAACAATCCATGATACAATAAGATGTACATTGATTTTCGTGTACGTGACCAAATACATAATTACTCTATGACCTACAAACCAACCATGACATCATCCCAACAGTGACTCCTATACCTCCCAACACTGCCTCTTTAACTCTAGGTAGAACGAATCTTTCACAGATGACTCTTCTACAATATTTACAATGATGACTCTTTTACAACTTTACATTGATGACTCTTTTACAAATTACTCTTTTACAATTTTACAATGATGACTCTTGGCCTTAATAATACTTCACGATATCTGGATGGCTGTCATGTCTTCAAGGATGCCCCGCTACAATGCTTCCTTTGATTAGATACTTCTGCCCTTGAATTCTTACTTGATGTTGTACTTGAATATTCTTCTACTCGCACGTAAAATTTTCTCGGCGAAACCAATCCCAAAACAAAACAAAATACCCTTCAACTTACCTCTACCTGCAAAACACATGTAAGTGCATAATAATGAATAAATAGAAATTAAAATTACAATGCATCCCTGATGTGTGCTTGTCACTTTTGTTGTTGACTTGTTGCAGTAGTAGACAAAGAATCCCACTCTTGATATAGGCTTGGGCTCTATGCAAGACTATATCCAAAACTGACCTAAAGATATATACAATAAAAACTGATGACATACCCTAGACTTGTGATAGACCAAGTTCTAAGTACAAAAACATAGACCATTTTATAAATTATGACAATACAATTAACATGAACTTACAACATCATATATATTTAGCAGACTTGGTGTAGCTTCAAGAATATGTAGCATCAAATGTATAGTATCAAGAATAGGACATTTGGAATGTGGTATCAAAACTAACTGTGACATATAGAGACATAGAGATATAACTGAGACCTTGTATATACTTACGTTGTCCTAAAAAAACATATGTGAGAGATGATATTCTAAATTCAAATGTAAACACTAATCATACATACCTTGTTGAAGGAGACTTACCCTTCACTGTTGATGTGTGGTCCTTATTGCAGTGATCCTTGAATGCATGCTTTTTCTTACCTTCTAGGAGCTCGATATTGAATATGTTGTATCCATGTAATTTCAGATCTCCAAGGTCTGAAATTTCATCTTGTGGTAGCCCTATGAGTCCTCTTTCCAACCCCACAGGTCTGATCAAGATTTTATTCTTCAAGAAATATTTATGCCCAATCTCCCACAATGACCTGATTATAGACTGGTTCAGTAGAACGAACTTGTATGAAGTGCCACATGTCATTGTTGCAACCTTCAGCCCTGAAAACGATATCAAAAAAACTACAGTCAGTACTCTTTCTGTCACTATTTACTAAATTTGAATCCAATGCTTAGAGAGAAAGTTATGATGAGTTTCCCAACATCACCTGTTTGACATGGAATTCGGGAGCCTGCAAAAACCCTAACTTCCTCAGATCATATCTCCGAAAATATAGCGAACCAAGATATGAAATTTGGTCACGCGGTTCATCAAGATTTTAGATAAAATGGGTTTTAATTTCAGATTTTGAAGCTTCACAGGAAAAAAAAGGTATAGCGAAAAGTCCATGATGACCTGTTTTAAGCCACAAAATCCCTACTAGAGGAGGATATGAGGGTCACTATTTATATGAATGCCTTGAGTTGATAGGGTCCTCAAAAAGTGAACGTTGGAAGGCTTTAGGAGCAATTTTATTATTATTATTAATTATTGACTATTCAATGACCACAACCAATCATGAGTGCCATTCCACAACCCCATACAATTTTAACCCACTAATTGGTGTTACTAACTTCAAACTCAAATATCTCTCAAACCGTGAAGAATTATGTGGCGTGCCATATATAAAGAGAAACATATAGATGAGTAGAATCTCTCTAGAATATCCTTGGCTCATAATAGAGTAAGTTGTCAAGTCAAAATTCCCATGCAAGATCAAGGTAGCCCTTGGTGCTGCTTGGGTTGACATCAATGACAACCACTGATGAACAATCCCCCCCTTTGGCATTGATGGAAACACAAGTATTACCCCTACGATCATGACACGTCTTCCTACTTCCTTCTCTCTCCCTTTGTCATAAATGGAAAAGGGTAACTCACCCTAACAAATTGTCATCCTGCAGACCTTTACATACCTCCACTCCCCCTTTCTACTTAGTTAGATAAGAGAAATATTCTAATGGGAGCATGGGAGAATCCCAAGCTTTTGGTGAAGATACTCAAATGCTTCACGAGGTAATAGTTTGGTAAATATGTCACCAATTTATTCCTTTGTGCCAACATATTCAAGCTTGATATTATTTTTGGGGACCTGCTCTCTAACAAAATGATATTTGATTGGAATGCGCTTTGTTTTGGAATGCATCACAGGATATTTGGAGATACTGATGGCACTGGTGCTATTGAAGAAGATGGGAATAGGCTCATCAAACTTAACTTGAAGATCTTGCAAAGTTTGCTTCATCCAAAGAACTTGAGTACAACAAGTTGCTATCGCGATATATTCTACTTTTGCTGTCGATAACGAGATTGAAGATTGCATTTTACTTAACCACAAGACAAGGCAACCAACTAGATAGAATGTTGCTCCATTGGTACTCTTACAATCATCAACACTTCTTGCCCAATCTGCATCTATATAAGCTTGGATAACCATATCTTTCCTTTGGGATACAATAGACCATATTCTATTGTACCCTCAAGGTATCAAAGAATTATTTCGATAGCAATGATATGATATTCTTTTGGTGCTACTTGGAATAGTGCTATTTGTCCAATTACCTGCATCACATTTGGCTGGGAGGTTGTCACATATAGGAGACTACCAATCATGGATCTATTCAACCTTTGGGCCACATCCTTTGATGAGTCTTCTAAGCTTAACTTGCAACCTATTACCATGGGGGTAAGGACTGGATTGCAATCTTCCATCTAGAATTTCTTGAGCATTTCTTTGATGTACTTGGTTTGATATATGAATATTCCTTTATCCTATTGAGAAATATAAAGCCCTAAAAAGTATTTCAGTTTGCCAAGCATAGACATTTCAAACACACTTTGCATTTTTGTAGAAAATTATTTAATTAATCTTCCATCACTGCTTCCAAAGATTATATCATCCATACATACTTCAATAATTGTTAGGTTATCTCCATCCACTTTCACATAAATATTGTTGTCAACACTTCCTTTCATGAATCCCTGTTGATGTCGATATCCATCAAGACGAACATACCAATCCCTAGGAGCTTTCTTGAGACCATATAGAGCCTTCTTTAATATGTAGATGTAGTCTTCTTTGTCAGAGAGCAGAAAACCTTCGGGTTGTTCAATGTAAACTTCTTCCTCCAATTCACCATTTAGAAAAGATGACTTAACATCCATTTGGTAGACCTTGATTTTTCTCGAGTAAGCATAAGCGAGAAACATCCTGATAGCTTCTATTATGGCAACAAGAGAAAATGTTTCTTCAAAATCGATTCCTTCAACCTGTGCATATCCTTTGCAGACTAATCTTGCCTTGTTCCTAGTAACCTATCAGTCCTCATTTAATTTGTTTATGAAGATCCATTTATTTCGAATAACATTTTTATCATTTGGTCATGGAACCAATTCCCAAGTGTCGTTCTTCTCAATTTGATCCAGTTCTTCATTCATAGCTACTACCGAGTGTTCATTTTGACTAGCTTCCTCAAAATTTCTAGGCTCAAAAGTTGCTAATAGAGCAAGATGGGTTTGTTGTGATGAACGAAGTAGTTGAATTATTCTAGTTATAATTCCTTCATTTATGTTGTCGATGATTTGATTTGACAGCTGATTCTTTTGACACCATTATTTTCAAAATTTGGAGAAGTTTCTTGTACATCCTGTTGATCATTTGTTATTTCCTCTTGGTTGACTATTGTTTCCTTATTTGATTGGTCTTTTTCTAGAGCTTCTTCTTCATCCTTCACAGATTCTACCTCAAGCCCCTCAAATTTGCTTGGAGAGATGATCTCATTGTTATCCTTTAGAACACCATTTTCATCGAAAGTAACATTTATGCTTTCAAATATTTGTTTTCGCCTCAGATTGTAGCATCTATAAGCCTTTCTTTTGCGCGAATAACCAACGAAAATACCTTCGTAATCATGGGAACCGAATTTGCCCAATTTTCGTTCTTCTCTTTTTATGTAACATTTACTTCCAAATATTTTGAAGTATTTGACGTTATCCGGTCTTCCTTTCCATAGTTCGTACAGAGTCATGTTACAATTGTTCTTGAGAAGGCCTCTGTTTAAGATGAATACGACAATATCAATTGCTTGAACCCATAATTTATTGTCTAAGTTTGAGTCCTTTAACATTGTTCTAGCCATTTCCTGTACGGTTCTATTTTTCCTTTCTGCAAATCCATTCTATTGTGGTGTTTTGGCTATTGAGTATTGCTTTTATATTTCATTTTAGTCACAATATTGCTTAAATGCTTTGGAAGTGAATTATTCACCATTATCTGATCTCAGACATTTGATCTTCAAATTAGTTTCATTTTCAACCAATTCCTTGTAGATTTTGAAACACTCGAATGCCTCAGACTTTTTCTTCAAGAAACCGATGGCTATGATTTTAAATCATCTATCATTAGCATAAATTATAATTCACTGTCTAAGCCTTTTGTTCTCATAGGACCACATAGATCAATATGTATTGATTCCAATGGATGTGACGCAAAGTCTTCCTTTGTCTTGAATTCGACTTTTGTATGTTTTCTGTGCCGACAAGATTCACATGTCATATTGGAAGGTTTCAAAATTTTCGGCATTTCTCTAACTGCTTCCTTTTTGCTGATCTTGAACATATTGTCGAAATTTATATGTCCCATTCATTTGTGCCATAACCAACTCTCATGTTCTTTTGCTAAGAAACACCCTTTAGGTGTCTCATCCAAAATGTATATGTCATTTGGAGCTCTGCTTGCTATAGCCACAATTTTAACAAACTTTCCTTTCCTGATTTAACATTTCTTTGAGTTGAATAGAATCATGTGCCCTTGATCACACATCTATTCAACACTAAGAAAATTGTGATTCATATTTTCAACCAACAACACATCCTTTTCTAATGCATCCTTGCTTCCAAGAGTGACCGTACATGTTCCTATGATGTTTAAAGCTCTGTCATTTCCAAAAGAGACTGTTCCATACTTCTTTTATTTCAAGGATATGAATTTATTTTTTATCTCTAGTCATATGTGTTGAGCAACCACTGTCAACATACCACACGTTTTTGTTGCTTTGAGCCTTGAGAGCGAGAGCACACCTTTCAGTCTTCTTTTTCCATATTTTTTCATTTCGATTTTGCGTGAACTCCTTTGGAGAGCTTCCAAGTCTGCAATCTTTAGCCAAGTGTAAAAAATTGTTACATTTGTAACATTCAAAATCATCTCTCAGATAATCAAATCTGTTGATATCTTGTTTAGTTTTGGAATATCCATTTTTGAAAGATCTCCTGGAATAATTTTCATACATGCAACATTCTACAACTCTATGTCCATACCTTCCACATGAATAACAGTGACCATAAAAGATAGGTTGATACCTCGGAGGAAATATTCTTCGAGGAATTATCTTCTAAGGTTCTTCCTATGAGTCTTGATCTCTTGATCTAGCTGGGGGATCTTCCCTTTTTACATATCCATCTTGTTTAGTTTTCATAGAAGGACTTGATTCCTTTTCAGATTATTCTTTGTAACCAAGACTAGTCTTGTCACTATATGATCGCTGGTTGTTGATGAGTTCATCCAAAGCCTTTGAACTTTTGGCGTAGTCTTGAAGATGTTTTACACCTTTTACTTCCTTTCGCAGAGAAACTATTTGAGCTTCCAATGCTTCTCTCTCCTTACTGTTTCCTTTACTTTTTTCCTGAGTGATTCTTCAATTTATTTGTATTCTTCAACCTTGATTTTAAGATTCAGGACCTGTTCCCTTTCTGTCTTCAATTTGTCTTCAAGAGTGTTAACATGCTTCTATTTGGCCTTGAGCTCTTTGATAACCCTGATTACCTCGTTTTGAAATTTGACTTCACTCATTTCTTCTTCTTCATCTCCTGCTTCATCAGATGCCTCTTGTTTATTGTGCTTGGCCATAAACAATACTCTTTCATTGAATTCTTCTTCGTTATCATTGTCTTCTTCGGATGAGGAACTATCTTCTTTGGTGAAGAAACTTTTCTTAAACCATTTCTTCTTGCCTTTCTTGTTGAACTTCCTAGGACCTTTCTTTCCATTCATAACAACCTCATTTTTTCAAGGAAATTTGGCTGCAAAATGCCCAACCTCACCATAGTCAAAACATATTAATGGAATTTTACCTTTGAATTTTCCCATACCTGTTCTCATTTTCCACATGAAGTAAGCGAATTCTCTATCTGAGAGTTCTTCTTCCTCTTCTTCCTTTTCTTCATCCTCACGACTGCAAGTTTCTTCTTTCTGAGTCTTCTTGTCCTTACCATTCTTCTTAGATGCAGAAAATGTTGTTTCTAAGTGAGATTGTTATCCTATTCTTCAATCCTCATTTCATATTTTGTAAGAATTCCATAGAATTCATGTATGATGAGATTGGTCAGATTTGATCTATCTTCTGAGACAAATACCCTAGGGTTAAATCTTGCTGGCAAGGTTCTGAGGATCTTTCAAACAAAAATTTTCGTTTCAACAGGTTCTCCCGAACCTTCCAATGTATTTGTTGTTTCATCAACATGTTGAAAGTATGCAACAATATCTTCATCTTCCCTCATTTTGAGTTGCTCAAATTTTGACCTGAAAATTTGAATCTTTGCTTCTTTCACCTTTGAGTCACTTGCATATACATTTTCAAGCTTGCCCCACACCTCTTTAGCAGTTTTGCAACTCAATACCTTAATATAAACAAATTCGATAAGCCCACTGATAATAACATCTTTAGCCTTTGCATCATATACCATATTTTTCTTACCTTGTTCATCCTAGGTCGGCGTGAAGCATTTTTCAACGATTTCCCATACTTCGTATCCTTGTGCCAACAAATGAACCTGCATTCTTCCACTCCAAAGTGCATAGTTATTTCCATTGAAAAAAGGAACTCTATTCTTAGTATACGCCATGATCTCCTTCCAGTTGTTAGACTTCTATTGAAGGAACTTGGCTTTGACACCAATTGTTGGAAATACTGGGGGGGGGGGCGCGGGGGGGTTGAATCAATGTTCCTTAGCAATTAACACTTTTAAATATTTTCAGAGGATTAGTTAATCTTCAATCATTATTAATTTTTATGTAGTAATAATAGTAAATAAAAGAACAAAACATGCACAAGAATTTTAGGTGGAAAAACCCCCTCTAGGTCAAAAACCAACAAATGTTTTTCTAATAGGTTCTTTAATCTTCAACCCCAACTGAAATGAAAGAAACAACTTCCTATAATTCTAGAAAAGCATTCTTCTCCAGATCCCACTAGAAGGATTCCCTAACACCCTAGTTTCTTCACTAACCAACTGAATGAATGCCCCAACACCCTAGCGATCCACAACTCGCCCTAACACCACCCTAACACCCTGAAGTGTTAACAGGCCCCAACTTGTAGGAAACTTCATACACCTTCCTATCACCTCCCTTCCACCCTATAATGGCTGAAATAAGAGAATATTGTGGATTCCCAAACCAAGGACAATAATGCATGATACAATAATATGTACAATGTTTTTTATGTACTTGACCAAATACCCAATCACTCTATGACCTAAAACCCAACCATGAAATCATCCCAACAGTGGCTCCTATACCTCCGAACACCGCCTCATCGACTCTGGGAATAATGACTCTTTTAAAATCTTTGCAATGATGATTCTTTTACAACTTTACAATGATGACTCTTGACCTTAACAATACTTCATGATATTTGGATGGTTGTCATGTCTTCAAAAATGTCTCACTCCAATGCTTCCTTTGATTTGATACTTTTTCTCTTGAATTCTTTCTTGATGTTGTACTTGAATCTTCTTCTACCTACATGCAAAATTTTCCCAACTAAACCAATCCCAAAACAAAACAAAATACTCTTCAACTTACCTTTGTTTGTAAAACACATGTAAGTTCATAATAATGAATAAATACAAATTAAAATTACAATGCGTACCTGATGCGTGTTTTTCACTTTTGTTGTTGACTTGTTGCAGGAGTAGACAAAGACTCCCACTCTTGATATAGGCTTGGAATCTATGCAAGACTATATCCAAAACTGACCTAAAGATATATACAATAAAAACTGATGACAAACCCTAGACTTGTGATGGACCAAGTTCTAAGTACAACAATAGAGACCATTCTATCAACAATGACAAGACAAGTAACATGAAATTAAAACATCATATAGATTTAGCAGACTTGGTGTAGCTTCAAGAATATGTAGCATCAAAAGTGTGGTATCAAGAATAGGATATCCGAAATGTGGTATCAAAACTAACTGTGACATATAGAGACATAGAGATATAACTGAGACCCTATATATACTTACGTCGTCCTACAAAAACATATGTGAGAGATGATACTCAAAATTCAAATATAAACACTAATCATACATACCTTGTTGTAGGAGACTTACCCTTGACTGTTGATGTGTGGTCCTTACTGCAGTGATCCTTGAATGCATGTTTTTTCTTTCTTTCTAAGAGCTCGATATTGAATCTATTGTATCCATGTAATTTTGGATCTTCAAGGTCTGAAAGTTTATCCTCTGGTAGCCCTATAAGTCCTCTTTCCAACCCCATATGTTTGATCAATATTTTATTCTTCAAGGAAGTGTTATGCCCAATCTCCCACGATGACCTGATTATAGACTAGTTCAATATAGTGAACTTGTACGAAGTGCCACATGTCACTATTGTGACATTTGGACCTGAAAGCAATATAAAACAAATTAAAGTCCATTCTCTTTCTGTCACTATTTATGGAATTTTAATCCAATGCTAAGAGAGAAATTTATGACGATTTTCCCAACGTCATCTATTTGACATGGAATTTGGGAGCTTGCAAAAACCCTAACTTCCTCAGATCATAGTTCTAAAAATATAGCAAACCAAGATATGAAATTTGGTCACGAGGTTAATCAAGATTTCTTCTCAAATGGTTTTAGTTTCATCTTTTGAATCTTCATAGAAAAAAAAAGTTATATCTAAAATTCCACGATGACTTGTTTTAAGCCACAAAATCCCTACTAGAGGAGGATACGAAGGTCACTATTTATATGAATGTCTTGAGTTGAGAGGGTCCTCAACAAGTGAAAATTGGAGGGAATTTAGGAGAAAAGAAAACATTATTAATTATTGACTATTCAATGATGACAACCAATTATGGGTTCCATGCCACAAACCCATAGGGTTTTAGCCCACTGAGTGGGGTTACTAACTTCAAACACAAATATCTCTCAAACCGGGAAGAATTACGTGGCATGGCATATATCAATGGAAACATCTCGACAAGTAGAATCCATATAGAAGATCCTTGACTCAAAATAGAGTAAGTTTTCAAGTCAAAATGCCCATGCAAGATCAGGGTAGCCCTGGGTTCTGCTTGGGTTGACATCAATGACAACCACTGATCAACAATAGATACATAGAATTTATCACTAAAATTAGATTGATGCAGAACAAAATCCAATATAGAGATACACCACTATAGTATTAGGCTAATAAAATTATATTAATGCAAAACAAAATAAAAAATAGAGATACACCACTATAGTAATAGGATAATAGCTTGCAATCACAAACATCATATATATGGCAACCACAAGCTAGAGAGGGCCTATGAAGCATGATACTGAAACTGCTAGCAATGCTAGTGATGGAGTGGGAGAGAATGCCATCACATCAAACCAGGGACTTGGGGTCTTGTACTTAAAAAAAAGGCTCTTGAGAAACACATCATTTCACATGTCACAAAGACCCATATTTCATTTAAATAAAGATATCATCGAGGCTTGAAAGTAATAGTTTGAAGCTTGAATTTAATAGTTTGGTTATGGTTGTGTTTTCCACTACAATGCCCCATGAAATCACTTCAATTAAATTGTGTTCCGTGAGTGAACTATCCACTTCAAATCACTTTGTTGTCTTCTCTTAATTGAATTGCATCTCTGTAGGTGGCTTGCACCATTGTGGTATCATATCATGTTTTGATCTTGCATGTGTATGGAAAATGATTCTAGTAAAAATAGTTGATGGGAATAATTGATACGGGAAAAAGCACAGTGCTAGTAGGAAAAAGGATTGTTGGGTAGAACCATGAAAATGGAAATTACCAAGTTGTTCAGGTCCCAAGAAAATATGAAATGTGTGGCATACAAATGAATACCAAGTATAGGGTTGAGGACAATGAAGAGGTGTTTCTAATGAGATTACCAAGTTGTTTAGGGCCATGTTAGCGAGGATGGACACCAAGGAAGCCACCTAGAGAAAAGGAGTTGTCACAGATCTATGTGATGTGAGTGATAATGAACATGAAGTAGACCAAAGATGGAAACACCAACCTAGCAGGAAGCTTGAATCCATAATAATTCATCTATTGGATTGAGGAAATGGAGTTATTCAATTTCAAGAAAATCAGACTCCAAGAGAGTGAAGTTTGCATGCACCACATGAAAAGGCCATGCATCCCTAGGTGGGACAAATTGAAATTGGAAAATCATAGAGAAAGGGTGAAGAAAGGATTAGGTCTTGGAACAAGATGATTACCAAGATGAAGGGTAAGTACTTGCTTGTGGACTATTTATTGAATCTATCTAAAAAGTTGCAAAACATGAAGCAAAAGAAAATGATGGTACAAAAATACACTGAAGAACCATATAGGTTGGTCATAAGATCTGAACAAAGTGATGGGGGTGATTATATTGTTGCTAGGTTTATCAATGGCATTTCATATGATATCGAATATGAACTTGCATGATGATTTTTGGGTCTCTCACAAAGGCATTCCAACTAGTCTTGAAGGCTAATTTGAAGTTGTTGATGAAAAAACCTAGTTCCTTACGCATAGAAATGTGATGTAGATGAAGAACCATGTCTAGAAAATAATAGAGAAGTGGGAAAAAGGGAGAAGATGCTAGCACAAGAATTACTGGCCAATGAAACATCCCTTATGATAAAATGTTGGAAAGAGCACATGACAAGGTCAGTTGAATAATATTCATTGCACTTTTCAGTCCATGGTTACAAATATTTTCATTGTATGGAGCTAGTTATTAGTAGCATTACATATTAGTCCCATCAAAAGAGGAAGAGACAAACAATAGTTCTAGAAAGCCATAGAATAACAATTCATCATATCCCAGTTTCCTGGGAAATGCTTTAGGATCATCTTACAGAGATGATTGAGTACTAAAGCCTTTAGTTTCTTATTTTACCATAACACGTCAAGAAAGCGTATCATAGGATCTGTTATGCCAATAAAGAAAAATGAGTCCATTGGAGGGGAATCTCTTGGATCTAGAGATTGGAACGAGACTCAACAAGTGTGGCTCCCAATTTTCACCATGTTCATTATGCCCAAGAATATAACTTAGTAGGTGTGTCCCTCGATTATGGCCAAGTTTGTTGCACTATCTACTCCCACAATACTCCCACCTGTTTTTTGCCTTCACTTGGCCAATACATGCAATAAAAAATACCTTATAATATAACATATAAAAACCCTTTTACCCCTTTTTATATGGCCAATATATTATTTTATGTTTTTCTCATTTTTTATACCCCAATATGAACACACGTGATATGGTATTTCCTTGCCAGTGTAGTTCCCATGACAAATTTAAGGGAGTGATTGTTAGGATTGCAAGTTGAGGATGATTGGTAAAAGGAAGTTAAATCGAATATAGAGGAAAAAAAGATGATGATTCCAAAGTACTAAGACATTCTTTAAATAATGATGGTCTTTTATGATTTCATGGAAGGATATAGGTTCTACCCTATGACAAAGTACACCATTTGATTCTAATCAGAGCTCATCGAGTAGTGTAAATGGCGTATCTTGGTGTTAAGAAAATGAATGAAGACCTAAAACTGCTATTCTTCTATAGAGGGATGAATAAGGACATTTTAGATTTCATTGAAAGGTGTTTCAAATGTCAGCAAGTAAGGACTAAATATAGAAATTTGAAAGACTATTACAACCTCATGTAATACCAAAGTCTAAATAGGGAGTTATCTTGATGAATTTTATTATGGAATAACCATTGATGGAAAGAAGGCATGATTTTTTTTTTGTGGTAGTGGACACTTTGACCAAAAGTGCTAACTTCCTAGCAATCAAGACTACATATAAGGCTCCTGAGATAACCTGCGTATTTGTTGACGAGATAGTGAGATAACATGAATACCAAATAATATCATGTCGGATAAGGGAGAAATGTTTACTGGAAGATTTTGGACTAACTTCCAAAAGGCCTTAGGGAGCCATTCAACTTTAGCACCACTTATCACCTTGAGACAAATGTGTAGACTAAGAGGACCAACCAAATCCTTGAAGACAAAATGGGAAGAGTTATTACCATGGGTAGAAATCGATTACAATAAGATGGTACCATTTGAGTTTTTATATGGTAGGCCTTGTAGGACACCCTTGAGCCGAGATAGGCTAGAGGACTAAGTATTGATATGACTTGTGGTTGTATAAGAAATGGAAGATTAGATGACCATGATTAGGAAAATATTCAAGGAAGATCAAGATATAAAAAAGAGTTATTCAGACACTCATAAGATTGACCATAGTTATGAGATTGGACATGAGGTGTTTTTAAGAGTATGACCTCAAAAGAGCTCTGAAAAGTTTGGGAAGGGAGTGAAGTTGTCTACAGGGTTTTTCAAACCATTTTATATATACTTGCATTAATTTCATCATTTCTAAGTTTGCATGATGTGTTCCATGTATCTATCTTACATCACTATATTTTTTATCCTTTGTATGTTATTGACTTGAGTTGTTTGCAGGTCACAAACAAGGGGGCGATGATGGTTATGCTAGTTCACATATTGGATTACCAAAATATACAAATTAGGATATGATTAGCATACCAAATGAGGGTCCAATGGAATATTTACAGTCCTAGTTCAACCACTTAGGAGGATGCACAAGAGATGGATCATCATTTTCCTTTCTTATTTTGAGAATTTGAGACGAAGTCTAAATTTAAGAGCGGGTGCATGTAATTCCCTACTTTAGTTGACTTGAGATTTACATTATATTGATTTTGAGACAACATTATGACATAAATATTATTATTCAAGGACATCAAAGTTGATGATCTCGCTCTTGTTATTTCATGTGACAAGGAACTATGATGTACTTTTTTCAGTTTCAATAGACTATGTTGATGATTATGGTATATGTGGTTATTAATGATTTTGATGATGATTCTATCATATATTTGATGACTATATTTGTGATCATATGTTGCTAACAATTATTTGAGTGTGGAAGGGGACCACTTTGGCACACATGCACATGTTGAGCCAACAAATTTGGTTTGAGTTGTTTGAGTATTGTTTATGTTAGAATTTAATTTCAGAAAGTTTTATATGCTATAATTCCTGATGACATGTTAGTGTTTGCAGGAACATATCAAATACTTGGCCAAATGACTTACACATGGGTGATGGGGTTGTATGGATTAGATTGAACTTTCATGGGAGGGGTGGGGCATTGCCCCTAGTTCCACCCACTAGCACTCTTATTGACTTGGATTGGAGAGTGTCAGAATGCTCCTGCCTTGAAACTCATGATACCGTGAGCATGGAATACAAATTTGATCACTCACAAGGCTTTATTGATGGGCGTACATCAAGGTTGAATCCTTGATCCTAAGCACTCCTATTCTCACAACATAGAACAACCTATGAGTTAACAATGGCCTCTATTATTGTGCCCATGTTCCCTTCTTTTAGTCATAAATGTTTGGAGAGAAAATGGTATGGCGCCTTTGGAAATTTGTGAGCAAGTTCTTGAAGGAAATTGATTTGGAACCGTTGACTTTGGGAAATTGATGGTAATTAATGGTCATGTTGATGAATTAAAAAAATTAAAAGAAACGAGGCATCCGTTAGTCTCACAACATAGAGTGACCTAGGTGTTATCAATGACCTCCATTATTGTGTCCATGTTCCCTTATTTTAGTCACAAATGTTTGGAGGGAAAGTGGTATGGTACCCTTGGAATTTTGTAAGGAAGTTCTTGAAGGAATTTTTTTTAGAACCATTGAAATTAGGAAATTGAAGGTAATTAATGGTCATCTTGATGAATTAAAAACAATAAAATAAATGAGGCATAAAATGGATAGCTAAATTAAATTTTAATAAAAAATTTAAACATTTGGGGGGTAAGAATTAATGTTATACTACTAGAAGAGCTATATAATTCCTATGTTAACCCTAAAACCACTTATTAGGTGCTATATATTGAGTGTTTACATTTCTATTATTATATTTTCATGTAGGTTAGACCCCTCATGGTCCCATTTTATTATAATTGTATTTTATATATATATACACATATATATATAGACACACTAAGAAGAATTAGTCATAGAATCATCAAATATTGTCTTGTAAATTATATTCATTGGAAAAAGAGGTTTCCCCCTCAAAGAGGACTATAATTATTGGTTTCTTATTATTTTAATTGTAAGGCCCCCGACATTTGTTATCAGAGCTCATGATCCTTGGGTTTTTCTCCTTCAAACATGTCATTGTGAAATTTTCACAATAACTTTTTTTGCTAGAAGGTTTCATATGGTGAAACTTGGAGAATATTGAGGAGAAATTAAGGAAAAATACGGTTCAAATTTTATATCTTGGTTCGCTTTATTTTCTAATATCTACTCCAAGGAACTTAGGGTTCATGAATGCTCCTGAAAGCAGGCCAGTTTGGCATTTTAACTATAAATTTTCTTCTTTGAAGTTTCAAATCGTGAAACTTGGACAGTAGTGAGGAAAAATCTT
Source organism: Pinus taeda (assembly GCA_000404065.3). Taxonomy (NCBI): domain Eukaryota; kingdom Viridiplantae; phylum Streptophyta; class Pinopsida; order Pinales; family Pinaceae; genus Pinus; species Pinus taeda. Next base: position 4,240 of record APFE030260504.1, on the reverse strand, counting down.
GATGAACAGGGTCAAATTTTAGATCTTGGTTTGCTATAATTTTATATATATGCTCTAAGGAATTCTAGGTTCTAGAATACTCTTGAAATCACTTTCAAAAAAGCTAGTTTGGAATTTTTGCAATAATATTTTTTTATGTGAGATTTCAAATAGTAAAACTTTGACCATAGTAAGAAGAAAATATCATGGAACATCTACTTAAATTTTCATAGTTTGGTTCTATTGTAGTGTTTTTGTTGCACAAGTGTACCAAATGACATCCCCTTAGCAGTGGATTATTCCCTACAAAGGATCACAATCAAAATTGGTGTTGTTAGTGGAGATACTTAAATAAACACAACATTGTAAATAGTGGAAATAATGCATACATAAACATAAATTAAACAAAGAGGTACATAAACAAAACAATGCTCAAATCGAGCAAACACATTGATAATATATGGAAAAATCCACCTTTATTGATTGTTGGTGGTAGAGGTTGAATACAATAGCTGAATCTTAGACATTTGAAGAGAATTCTTTGAGCTATGGAGCTCAAAAATCCTCAGCAAGGGGGTTTCTTTCCTCAATCTCTTTGCAAGTTTCTCCTCTCTCTCAAAGAAGTGTGAAGACTCTCAATTGGTGGATTCCTCTTCTCTCACTAAGATGATGGGTTGCTTAGAAGAAATATGACCAACATGCTAATGCTCTTCACTTCTTTGGCTTCAACTATGCAATGGTGGTTTTCTCAAACAAAAATTTGGCCAACATAACAATGTCTCATATTTTGGTTCTCCCATGGCCTGTTTATATAAAAAAATTTGAATCCTTCAACCCTCTCTTGGTACATGTATGATAAATACACATGAGTAGGACAAGATGATTCCATTAAGGGTTGCATATCTCCAAGGCGCCTCGAATTCGAATGTACTGGACTGAACTCATGTTAGAGAATCAGCCCCAAGTGTGTAAAATGGTCCCAGATCACTGAGTCATCCTTTTTTGCAACCGCGTGGATTTTGGAGGTTATTCCACGTGCGCGCATTTATCGAAGAAATAGACATGCGACCTTAATTGTATTTCCTTTATAAACTTTTGACCTTAGGAGAACTTTGATTTTTTAAACTTCATAATGTATTCAGCTAGAAAACGTCCACCTGTGCATTCTGCTGGACACTTTTAGTGTCTTCTAAATTGTACTAATAGGTGTATGATTTTTAGGTGTTAACAAGTTTTCTTTAGTTTCATATTTATACCTTGTGGAAATTAAGTTTTGTGAACAATCCTATAATATATTTTAAATGAGTTAGCATGATATGTTTTCTATATCCTTTTTTTTGGGACTTTTTAGATTGAAATATTTAGGAATTTTAGGAAACACACAAACGTGCTTCATGTACAAATATCATAATTATAGCTGAAAATTTGGATATGTGGCATGGTATATAAGTTTTTCTTGTGGGAAGAGACTAAAAATCAACAAGTTTTGGGAAAGTTACGATAAATTTCACTTGGCACAATGAATTCTATTCACACCTATCGAATTATAGAAAAGACAATTAGAATATTACAAAACAAAGTTTTAGATTCAGAAGGACCTAAATCTAAGAGATATATCAAGAAAAGCTTCATTCATTCAGATATTCTTCAAATTAAGTTACATAACTTACAAGTGAACAAACTATTGATTAGATGATCCCATTTTTTTAGTGATTAAAATTTGTGATAAAATAGGAGTACTATTATTATTTTCCAACATGCCTCCAAAGAAAGATACTATACCATTTAAATCTATTGAAGGTTCATCATTTACTCATAAAGAAAGTTAAAACTTAGGATTTAGATGATATCAATTATAGAAGAAAGTTAATGAAATAGATGGTAGTATGTTGAAAAAAATGGATTTATAAGATTCTCAAGAAAAAATGAAAAGAGAAACACAAAATAAGATGAATTTAAATAAGAAAGAAATGCAAAAATCCACTAGAAAAGAAATAAGAAAATTACAAAACATTTTATTAAAAGATCTCACCAAAAGGGATGCAGAGATACAAGGAAATCATAAATATAAGGAGAAGCATGATGTTGGAAATCAATCTCATATGGGGAGTATGATATCACAAAAATAAATATTGAATTGTAGAACCACAATCTTGAATTTGCAGTCCAATATCCACATCATCAAGGCTTCAAGTTAACTCCAAGGAACTATTATATTCCAAAAATTGATATGAGGAAGTTTGATGGTAATGATCATGTAACATGGGTATTTTAGATGGATTAGTACTTTTATCTACACCAAATGACATCCTTACAAAAGGTAAATATTGTATCCCTATTTTTAGAACAAGATCAACATGTATGATATTAATGGATTTGTGAAAGGAAAAAATATTCTATTATAAGGACTGAGTATTACACTTAGAAATTACATTTCATTCATGTCAGGAGAGACTCTCTCCATGAATCCTGATTCATAATGTATGCCATCCCTATATGCTAAAATTTCCTTCTTACAATTTCATTTCTAATTAAGCCATAAAAGCTTTGTAGCATATGAAAAACTATCTATTAAAAAATAGAAAGAGTAGAACATTTAAAGAGTATATATAGAGGAAAAAAACCATATTAGACTTGGTATTCATCTAAATTTTCCTGTATTAGACACAATCTTCTTCTTTTGTATCCATATTAGTGATGTTCCGCTATTGCTAATATGAGATCATGTATTCTCCATTTGTCAGAGAGACTTTCATGAATTTGGTATTTTTCTTAGCTTCCTGCATTTGCTTGAACTAGATTTTGAAGTGGAGAATTAGCTTTTGATGTTTCTCATAAAAATGGGTCTTTGCTTCAATAGATTTTTTCTTATGAGGTAAGTGTATCAAAAAGATAGCAGAGCCCTTAAAACTACACATGATAGGCACCATGAATTTGATACCCAATAAATTTTCTAGACTATGTTTCCTATCTTGATGTAACTTTGGATCTCAGAGAGACTTCCATCAATAGCTCATATTTGTGCATAATGCTACAAAGGAACTGAATCAACTGATACAAGAAGGCCATATAAAGACCACTCCCACCAACTACCTAGGAGCAACTCAAACTAACATAAGCAGCGAAACCAACTACACAAATATCATAAGGATGCCACGAGGGGACCCAACATAAGCCCAATATGCAAGGACATAGTTGAAGAAAACAAAAGAGGTATAAAAATTACCTTTACAACACAAAATCCAAATCTAAGAATCCAAACCAAATGCATTCACAGTGACAACATCCAAACCTTTAATAGTTGCTTCTCTTGGCCAACAAAGCCTTTCCACCATCCTCTGCCACATAGTCAAATCATGCTCCTTTGTATTGTCGTCCTTATGAGTGATTATAGAATTTATATTGTTCTTCCCATAAAGACCTTATTTTTCCTCCTTAAGAGACAAAAAATATTGGTTCTCCATACTCATGACTGATTCAAGACGTCAACTCATACCAGATGAGAGGAGGATGGTATGATACATGCCTTTCCTAGGCATAATTTCTATTTGTACTTTTCAACTTTCAATGAATCTTCTAGATGTTGACTCCAGGTAGGGGCACATGTGAGTGCATTCTTTGTTCATAATACACATAGAGGAAGGATCCCACAACCCACTTTTTAATAAATTCATGAGATAGATTAAGGGGGGGATCATATATGAGCTGCCCATTCCATTCAAGATTTCCCTTAAGAAGAGAAACCCCTTGATTGGATTTTCCATCAACTTTGGAGTTATTTACTCTCAATACATTATAAAAGTGAGATTTTGGTATATGATTCAAAATTTTGAGAGTTTTTGTAATTATCTGTGAAAGACGAACATCCTATAGAAAACATTTTTGTCTTATCCTTGAAATGATTAGGAGGGAATCTCCTATCATAATGATTTCTTGGATGTTCATTTTCATAGCTTGTTTAATCCATGGAGAAAGAGCATTGACTTCAACAACATTATTGGTTTCCTGGCCTAATACCCAAGCATATTTATATTCCAATTGATTCTCGAGGTGAAAAATAACTCCCCCCACTCCTTTCACCTTATATCTTGGTCCATTTTAATAGAGGGATTCATAACACATTATGTGGATACTACGATGTTGTGGCCACCAACAACCCCCCTTCTTATGAAGTGTTATTGCTAATACTAAATAAGTGGGGACCCTTAGTAAAAAATTTAAAAAATCAATTAGTGTTATATTTCTTTTTAGATGAAACTTA